>LR738715.1:881778064-881793578 GCA_902687465.1 Secale cereale | reverse complement strand
ATTTGTAGTGCTTTTCAATTTCACGGTCATTTAGCTCTCTCAAAACAAATCAGTAAATGAATGAAAAATACCAAATGAATTCAGAAAGGGCTAATAATTGATGATGTGGATTTGAATGGTGCATTTTGAACACACAAAAACTTTGGAGTTCAAAAAAATGCAATGCCTTTGTATCATACGAGTTTTCGTCTTAAACCCTGATACTTCGAAAGAGATTGTCCATTTTGTACACGAAGTGCATCCAGTTTTTGCCGTGACCCTCTCTACTTTTTTGCACATGCCATGTGGGTAAAATGATGATACCATGCCAAGTTTCAACCTTTTCAGAGTTCAATTTGTAGTGCTTTTCAATTTCACGGTCATTTAGCTCTCTCAAAACAAATCAGTAAATGAATGAAAAATACCGAATGAATTCAGAAAGGGCTGATAATTGATGATGTGGATTTGAATGGTGCATTTTGAACACACAAAAAGTCTGGAGTTCAAATAAGTTTTAAAAAAGGCGCAATGCTCGTTAATTAGCTTCAAGCCTTTCGGAAGAGTGTACAAAGCACTGCACATAGCTCCGTGCAGTCTACACTATTCCTCAAGGTTTGAAGCTAAGCAACGTGCAGGTGAACATTGCGCCTCTCCCACATTGTCTGTGCACTCAAGGCTTATAAACCGCTCCTAGTGCCTCTCTCTTCGCAAGGTGGAACTAAAAATCGGCTTACTAAGATACTCTAGTACCGGTTCATGCCATGAACCGGTACTAAAGGTGCCTAGCCTGACAACAGCCTGACACAACATCATTTGTACCGGTTCGTGGCATGAACCGGTACTAGAGGTTGCCCACGAACCGGTACTAATGATCTCCGCCCGCCTAGTCGTTGGAACCGGCACTAATGGTCACATTAGTGCCGGTTCTGTTACAAACCGGGACTAATGTGCTTCACGTTTGACCCTTTTTCTACTAGTGTCAGGATGTTCTTGACCGCTGTCCAGTGTTCCATACCGGGATCACTTTGGTACCTCCCCACCAAACTTATGGCAAGGTTCACATCAGGTCTGGTACACAGCATGGCATACATAATAGAAGCTATGGCCGAGGCATAGGGGATGACACTCATCTTTTCTCTATCTTCTGCCGAGGTCGGGCATTGAGTTGTGCTCAATCTCATACCTTGCAATACAGGCAAGAACCCTTTCTTGGACTGATCCATATTGAACTTCTTCAATATCTTGTCAAGGTATGTGCTTTGTGAAAGACCAATTAGGCGTCTCGATCTATCTCTATAGATCTTGATGCCTAATATGTAAGCAACTTCTCCAAGGTCCTTCATTGAAAAACACTTATTCAAGTAGGCCTTTATGCTTTCCAAGAGTTCTACATCATTTCCCATCAGCAATATGTCATCCACATATAATATGAGAAATGCTACAGAGCTCCCACTCACTTTCTTGTAAATACAGGCTTCTCCCCAAGTCTGTATAAACTCAAACGCTTTGATCACCTCATCAAAGCAAATGTTCCAACTCTGAGATGCTTGCACCAGCCCATAGATGGAGCGCCGGAGCTTGCATACTTTGTTAGCATTCTTAGGATTGATAAAACCTTCCGGTTGCATCATATACAGTTCTTCCTTAAGGAAGCCGTTAAGGAATGCCGTTTTGACGTCCATTTGCCATATCTCATAATCATAGAATGCGGCAATTGCTAACATGATTCGGACGGACTTCAGCATCGCTACGGGAGAGAAAGTCTCGTCGTAGTCAATTCCTTGAACTTGTCGATAACCTTTAGCGACAAGGCGAACCTTATAGATGGTCACATTACCATCCACGTCAGTCTTCTTCTTAAAGATCCATTTATTTTCTATGGCTTGCCGATCATCGGGCAAGTCAACCAAAGTCCACACTTTGTTATCATACATGGATCCTATCTCAGATTTCATGGCTTCAAGACATTTATTGGAATCCGGGCCCGCCATCGCTTCTTCATAGTTCGAAGGTTCACCGTTGTCTAACAACATGATTTCCAGGACAGGGTTGCCGTACCACTCCGGTGCGGAACGTGTCCTTGTGGACCTACGAAGTTCAGCAGTAACTTGATCTGAAGCTTCATGATCATTATCATTAACTTCCTCTCTAGTCGATGCAGGGACCATAGAAACATCTTCCCGCGCTGCGCTACTTTCCGGTTCGGAAGGGGTGACAATCACCTCATCAAGTTCCACTTTCCTCCCACGTACTTCTTTCGAGAGAAACTGTTTCTCCAGAAAGGATCCATTCTTGGCAACAAAGATCTTGCCTTCGGATCTGAGGTAGAAGGTATACCCAATAGTTTCCTTAGGGTATCCTATGAAGACGCATTTTTCCGATTTGGGTTCGAGCTTTTCAGGTTGAAGTTTCTTGACATAAGCATCGCATCCCCAAACTTTTAGAAACGACAACTTAGGTTTCTTCCCAAACCATAGTTCATACGGTGTCGTCTCAATGGATTTAGACGGTGCCCTATTTAAAGTGAATGTGGTAGTCTCTAAAGCATAACCCCAGAATGATAGCGGTAAGTCGGTAAGAGACATCATAGATCGCACCATGTCCAACAGAGTAAGATTACGACGTTCGGATACACCATTACGTTGAGGTGTTCCAGGTGGCGCCAATTGTGAAACAATTCCACATTTCCTTAGGTGCGTGCCAAATTCGTGACTTAAATATTCTCCTCCACGATCTGATCGTAAGAACTTTATTTTTCTGTCACATTGATTCTCAACCTCATTCTAAAATTCCTTGAACTTTTCAAAGGTATCACACTTGTGTTTCATCAAGTAGACATACCCATATCTACTCAAGTCATCAGTGAGGGTGCGAACATAACAATAGCCACCGCGAGCTTCAACACTCATTGGACCGCACACATCAATATGTATGATTTCCAATAAGTTGGTTGCTTGCTCCATTGTTCCGGAGAACGGAGTCTTGGTCATCTTACCCAAGAGGCATGGTTCGCATGTGTCAAATGATTCATAATCAAGAGACTCCAAAAGTCCATCTGCATGGAGCTTCTTCATACGTTTGACACCAATATGACGAAGGCGGCAGTGCCACAAGTATGTGGGACTATCATTATCAACCTTACATCTTTTGGCATCCACACTATGAATATGTGTAACATCACGTTCGAGATTCATTAAGAATAAACCATTGACCAGCGGGGCATGACCATAAAACATTTCTCTCATATAAATAGAACAACCATTATTCTCAGATTTAAATGAGTAGCCATCTCGCATTAAACGAGATCCAGATACAATGTTCATGCTCAAAGCTGGTGCTAAATAACAATTATTGAGGTTTAACACTAATCCTGAAGGTAGATGCAGAGGTAGCGTGCCGACGGCGATCACATTGACCTTGGAACCATTCCCGACGCGCATCGTCACCTCGTCCTTCGCCAGTCTCCGCTTATTCCGCAGCTCGTGCTTTGAGTTACAAATGTGAGCAACCGCACCGGTATCAAATACCCAGGAGCTACTACGAGCACTGGTAAGGTACACATCAATAACATGTATATCACATATACCTTTGATGTTTCCGGCCTTCTTATCCGCCAAGTATTTGGGACAGTTCCGCTTCCAGTGACACGTTCCCTTGCAATAAAGGCACTCAGTCTCATGCTTGGGTCCATTCTTTGGCCTCTCCCCGGCAACTGGCTTACCGGGCACGGCAACTCCTTTGCCATCCTTCTTGAAGTTCTTCTTACCCTTGCCTTTCTTGAACTTAGTGGTTTTATTCACCATCAACACTTGATGTTCTTTCTTGATCTCCACCTCCGCTGATTTCAGCATTGAATACACCTCAGGAATGGACTTCTCCATCCCTTGCATACTGAAATTCATCATGAAGCTCTTGTAGCTAGGTGGGAGCGACTGGAGGATTCTATCGACGGCCGCGTCATCTGGGAGATTAATTCCCAACTAAGACAAGCGATTGTGCAACCCAGACATTTTGAGTATATGCTCGCTGACAGAACTATTCTCCTCCATCTTACAACTGTAGAACTTGTCGGAGACTTCATATCTCTCGACTCGGGCATGAGCTTGGAAAACCATTTTATGCTCTTGGAACATCTCATATGCTCCGTGTTGCTCAAAACGCTTTTGGAGCCCCGATTATAAGCTGTAAAGCATGCCGCACTGAACCAGGGAGTAATCATCACTGCGCGACTGCCAGGCGTTCATAACGTCTTGAGTTGCTGGGAAAACGGGTGCATCACCTAGCGGTGCTTCAAGGACATATGCTTTCTTGGCAGCTATGAGGATGATCCTCATGTTATGGACCCAATCTGTATAGTTGCTACCATCGTCTTTCAACTTGGTTTTCTCCAGGAACGCGTTGAAGTTGAGGGCAACATTAGCGTGGGCCATTGGATCTACAAGACATATTGTAAATATTTTAGACTATGTTCATGACAATTAAGTTCATCTAAACAAATTTAATGAACTCCCACTCAGATAGACATCTCTCTAGTCATCTAAGCGATACATGATTCGAATCGACTATGCCGTGTTCGATCGTTACGTGAGACGGACTAGTCATCAACGGTGAACATATTCATGTTGATTGTATCTTCTATAGGAATCATGTTCGACCTTTCGGTCTTCCGTGTTCCGATGCCATGTCTGTACATGCTAGGCTCGTCAAGTCAACCCTAAGTGTAATGCGTGTGTAAATCTGGCTTACACCCGTTGTATGCGAACGTTAGGACCTATCACACCCGATCATCACGTGGTGCTTCGGAACAACGAACCTTAGCAACGGTGCACAGTTAGGGGGAACACAATTCTTGAAATTTTAGTGAGAGATCATCTTATTTATGCTACCATCGTTCTAAGCAAATAAGATGTAAAACATGATAAACATCACATGCAATCAAAAAGTGACATGATATGGCCAATATCATTTTGCTCCTTTTAATCTTTATCTTCGGGGTCCATGATCATCATTGTCACCAGCATGACACCATGATCTCCATCATCATGATCTCCATCATCGTGTCTTCATGAAGTTGTCTCGCCAAACATTACTTCTACTACTATGGCTAACGGTTAGCAATAAAGTAAAGTAATTACATGGCATTTGTAATGACACGCAGGTCATACAATAAAATAAAGACAACTCCTGTGGCTCCTGCCGGTTGTCATACTCATCGACATGCAAGTCGTGATTCCTATTACAAGAACGTGATCAATCTCATACATCACATATATATCATTCATCTCATCCTTTTGGCCATATCACATCACAGGGCACATGCTGCAAAAACAAGTTAGACGTCCTCTAATTGTTGTTGCAAGTTTTTACGTGGCTGCTATAGGTTTCTAGCAAGAACGTTTCTTACCTACGCCAAAACCACAACGTGATATGCCAATTTCTATTTACCCTTCATAAGGACCCTTTTCATCGCATTTGATCCAACTAAAGTGGGAGAGACAGACACCCGCTAGCCACCTTATGCAACCAGTGCATGTCAGTCGGTGGAACCTGTCTCACGTAAGCGTATGTGTAAGGTCGGTCCGGGCCGCTTCATCCCACGATGCCGCCGAATCAAGATAAGACTAGTAGCAGCAAGTAAATTGACATGATCTACGCCCACAAGAATCTTGTGTTCTACTCGTGCATAGTAATTACGCATAGACCAAGCTCTGATACCACTGTTGGGGATTGTTGCAGAAAATCAAAAAATTTCCTACGCATCACCAAGATCTATCTATGGAGATTACTAGCAATGAGAGGGGAGTGCATCTTCATACCTTTGAAGATCGCGATGCGGAAGCGTCGCAAGAACGCGGTTGGTGGAGTCGTACACGAAGCGATTCAGATCGCGGTCGAATCCAATCTAAGCGCCGAACAATGGCGCCTCCGCGTTCAACACACGTGGAGCCCGGTGACGTCTCCCGCACCTTGATCCAGCAAGGGGAGACGGAGAGGTTGGGGAAGACTCCGTCCAGCAGCAACACGACGGCGTGGTGGTGGTGGAGGAGCGTGGCACTCCAGCAGGGCTTTGCCAAGCACCGCAAGAGACGAGGAGGGAGAGGGGTAGGGCTGCGCCAAGAGAGAGAGAGGAACTCGTGCATCTGGCAGCCCCGAAACCCCACATATATATAGGGGGAGGGGAGGGGCTGCGCCCCCATCTAGGGTTCCCCCCCTAGGGGTGGCGGCAGCCCCTAGATCCCATCTGGGGGGCGGCCAGGAGGGGGAAGAGAGGGGGGCGCCCTAGGGTGGGCCTTAAGGCCCATCTGGACCTAGGGTTTGCCCCCTCTCCCATCCCCTGCGTCCTGGGCCTTGGTGGGGAGTCACCAGCCCACCTAGGGCTGGTCCCTTCCCACACTTGGCCCACGCAAGCCTCTGGGGCCAGTGGACCCCTGGAACCCTTTCGGTGGTCCCGGTACGTTACCGATAACGCCCGGAACATTTCCGGTGACCAAAACGGGACTTCCCATATATAAATCTTTACCTCCGGACCATTCCAAAGCTCCCCGTGACGTCCGGGATCTCATCCAGGACTCCAAACAACATTCGGTAACCACATACTACATTCCCTATAACCCTAGCGTCATCGAACCTTAAGTGTGTAGACCCTACGGGTTCGGGAACCATCCAATCATGACCGAGACATATCTCCGGCCAATAACCAACAGCGGGATTTGGATACCCATGTTGGCTCCCACATGTTCCACGATGATCTCATCGGATGAACCATGATGCCAAGGATTCAATCAATCCCATACACGATTCCCTTTGTCTAACGGTATAGTACTTGCCTGAGATTCGATCGTCGGTATACCGATACCTTGTTCAATCTCATTATGGCAAGTCTTTTTAATCGTTCCGTAACACATCATCCTGTGACTAACCCCTTAGTCACATTGAGCTCATTACAATGATGTATTACCAAGTGGGCCCAGAGATACCTCTCCGTCATACAGAGCGGCAAATCCCAGTCTCGGTTTGTGCCAACCCAACAGATGCTTTCGAAGATACCTGTAGTGTACCTTTATAGCCACCTAGTTACGTTGTGACGTTTGGCACACCCAAAGCATTCCTACGGTATCCGGGAGTTGCACAACCTCATGGTCTAAGGAACAGATACTTGACATTGGAAAAGTTTAGCATACGAACTACACTATCTTGTGCTAGGCTTAGGATTGGGTCTTGTCCATCACATCATTCTCCTAATGATGTGATCTCGTTATCAATGACATCCAATGTCCATGGTCAGGAAACCGTGACCATCTGTTGATCAACGAGCTAGTCAACTAGAGGCTCACTGGGGACATGTTGTGGTCTATGTATTCACACATGTATTACTGTTTCTGGATAATACAATTAAAACATGAACAATAGACAATTATCATGAACAAGGAAATATAATAATAACCATTTTATTATTGCCTCTAGGGCATATTTCCAACACTATAATAGCAAATACTTTTCCCCTGAAGTCAATGCTGGGTTCTTATTTGCAACAAATTATATACTAGTGCAAAAGAAAGTCAAGTTCATTCTTAAAAAAGTCTAAACTTTTTAATGTTTATTTTAATTATTATTTTCAACATATGAGGTGTATATACACCCAAGAACCAAGGGGTATTACCGAGGATGGATTGCCCTATTCAAGATAATGGTTATGTCAGCTCAAAATAGACTATGGTGCTGTTGACCCTAACACATAATGGTGGGATGATGATCTCTCGAGGAATATCTTTCTACCTATTGATGTCGAAAAATTCTCAGAATTCCACTATCTGCTTCAGTCATTGAGCATTTTGTAGCCTGGAATGCAACGAAGTCTGGTATGTCTTTGATAACCCACAAGTGTAGGGGATCACAACAGTTTTTTAGGGTAAAGTATTCAACCCAAATTTGTTGATTCGACACAAGGGGAGCCAAAGAATACTCTTAAGTATTAGCAGCTGAGTTGTCAATTCAACCACACCTGGAAATTAGTATCTGCAGCAAGATAGTTTAGGATTAAAGTAATATGATAGTGGCGGTAGCAGCAATAAAAGTAACGATAGTGTTTTTGTATTTTTGATGATAGTAGCAACAGAAAAGTAAATAAGCAACAAGCAATATAGGAAAAGCTCGTAGGCATTGGATCGGTGATGGGAAATTATGTCGGATGCAATTCATCATGCAGAAGTTATAACCTAGGGTGACACAGAACTAGCTCCAGTTCATCAATGCAATGTAGGCATGTATTTCGAATATAGTCATACGTGCTTATGGAAAAGAACTTGCATGACATCTTTTGTCCTACCCTCCCGTGGCAGCGGGGTCCTATTGGAAACTAAGGGATATTAAGGCCTCCTTTTAATAGAGTACTGGACCAAGCATTAACACATAGTGAATACATGAACTCCTCAAACTATGGTCATCACCGGGAGTGGTCCCGATTATTGTCACTTCGGGTTTGCCGGATCATAACACATAGTAGGTGACTATAGACTTGCAAGATAGGATCAAGAACACACATATATTCATGAAAACATAATAGGTTCAGATCTGAAATCATGGCACTCGGGCCCTAGTGACAAGCATTAAGCATAGCAAAGTCATAGCAACATCAATCTCAGAACATAGTGGATACTAGGGATCAAACCCTAACAAAACTAACTCGATTACATGATAGAGCCCATCCAACCCATCACCGTCCAGCAAGCCTACGATGGAATTACTCACACATGGCGGTGAGCATCATGGAATTGGTGATGGGGGAAGGTCCATGATGACGATGGCCACGACCTCCACTCTCCGGAGCCCCGAACGGACTCCAGATCAGCCCTCCCGAGAGAGATTAGGGCTTGGCGGCGGCTCCGTCTCGTGAAACGCGATAATTCCTTCTCCCTCTTTTTTTTCTCCCCGAAATTGAAGATATAGGATCTGGGGGTACGTCGGTAAGGCACCAGGGGGCCCACGAGGCAGGGGGGCGCGCCCCCCACCCTCGTGGACAGGCCCTGGGCCCCCTGGTGTGGATCTTCTTGCAGATATTTTTTATATTTTCTAAAATAATTCTGCATTGATTTTCAGGCGATTCCGAGAACTTTTTATTCTGCACAAAAACAACACCATGGCATTTCTGCTGAAAACAACGTCAGTCCGGGTTAGTTCCATTCAAATCATGCAAGTTAGAGTCCAAAAGAAGGGCAAAAGGGTTTGGAAAAGTAGATACATTGGAGACGTATCAGTCTTCAGTCAGATCAGCCTACTACATTGAGTGGGAACATCAGTTTGGGGCTAGAGTTAGAAATGATTCAGCTAAGATGTCAAGAACCAATCCAGTATGGGAGATCCTTCGGAAGGTACTGTGGAGCAGTGGCAGAGCTTCAGTAGGGCCAAGGGGAGCTATGCCCCCCGACCCTAGAGAAAGTATATGAAATAACATCAATTGATAAGCTAAAATTTTAAAAATTATCATAATTTAAGCAGAATATGCCCTTTTGCCCTCCCCCTCCCCCCCGGGTAACTCCGCTTTGCCCTCTCAACAATCTTTGTCAAGCTCCACCACAGCTGCCGAGTAAAGTTAACAATTTTTTATAGTGGGCACTGCATGACACAGTTCCAGGCATGTGCATCTTGAGCAACAGACAAATCAAAGTAAACGTTCAATGCCCAATTTGTAAGTCAGGACCAGAGGATATTCCCATTTGATCTTTACATGCAAACCTGCGAAGGAAGTTTGGTCAAAACTTGGCCTTCTCCCTTCAAGAGGAGATTTACAAAGCTCCATGTGTTGACCAATCGGGCCTTGTGGTGTTAGAGGAGATACTCAGGAGTCCGATGAAGAAATCCTCAGTTCTTGGACAGCTCGGGCTCCAAGAGACAATTGTCGTAGCTGCTCGGTACATCTGGTATGAACACCGGGAAGCTGTCAAGGGTGAAAATATTAAGAGCAATGGGAATACTGTGTTTTCCATCCAGGCAATCACGATAAACCACACTTAGGCGCCAAAAGATGTTTTACCTAGTGCAAGATGGCGAAAGCATTTGCCAGGGCATTATAAACTCACATCGATGCCACCTATTTTGAGGATGGAAGTGGCATGGTTGTTGCTGTTCTGCGAAACTGGCGGGGTGAAGCGATCGCAGGAGTGGCTGAGCCCATCCATCACACTATGAATGCACAAACTGTAGAAACACTTGTGGTGAAACATGGTCTCAAGTTGCTCTTTGAAAGAGGATACTCTAGAGTAAGGGTAGAATCTGATTGCCCGGAACTGGTTGGTGCATGCAGCAGTGAGTTCGAAATGTGGAGCCCTTACACGGTGATATTAATGGATTGCTTTGAGTTAGCACATGGAATTCCATCAATCACTTTTCAGCACTGCCCGCGAGAAGCTAATTAATAAGCTGTACATTTCTTGGCTAGGCATTGTTATGAGCAAGGTATCATGTACGAATGGGCAGAGGAGGCCCCGAACGTTTTGTTATCACATGTACTCTATGATGTAACCTGCCATGAGATGAATAAAGATCCATGAGGTTGTCCCTTCAATAAAAAGAGTGTGACGCCGTCGAAGCTGAAAATTTGAATAATTTTTGGGAAGAGATCTGTATTTTTTTAGAACGAAAAAAGTGATCTGTATCAGTCTAGCAAGAATTGCTGCACGAAAGTGATCTATAGTGCCTGCCCTCCGAATAGGGCAGCGATCCATGCTAGACCATCCGGTGCGGGTGCCACACGGCTGGCAGGGCCCACACACCAACCACATCACCTTTCTTAGACTACCCACAGTGGGTGTAACATAGATGGTAACGTCAAACTTATCTAGGCAAAATAGATGATGTGACATGTAATTAATGAAGAAAAAGAGGCATGTGGTAACATAGCTAGTGATGCATGACACAACACATATGTTACTCCTCATTATAGAGATAGTAACATAGACTAGTAACCGAAGTTATTCCCCACTGTGACTAGTCTTATCTCTTCCTTGAGAAGGTGTTTTCCTCCACCGTTTCCTAACATAGACTAGTAACCGAAGTTATTCCCCACTGTGACTAGTCTTATCTCTTCCTTGAGAAGGTGTTTTCCTCCACCGTTTCCTACATCCTACATTTCTCCCTTGTCTCTTTTCCTTGCTCCAAGAGGACGGTTGCGGAAGCCGTCGACGGTGTGGACGCTGCAAGCTTGTTCACTCCTCCCTCCCTCCCCCTCTCTCTCTCTCTCTCTCTCTCTCTCACTCACTCTGACACACACACACACACATGCACACACGCACGCACATCAATGTGTGGCATGTACGACTGCATATGTACTCATGCCAACCTTTTGAGTAATATGGAGTTTATGTAATTCCTAATGTTTCCAACCTTTTGAGTAATGAAATTCAGGTGGGAGATTGTCCTTAGTTGTTTTCGCTAATAGAAAATAGATAAAAACTTCCTAAATAGCAGCACATTTGGTATGATTGTGTTCCAAAGGTGCGTGTTGGGGATGCCAAACACTTGCGTGATCGCGGATCACCTTGGCAGCATGGTGACCTTGCTACCAATCATCTCAGTTTTAGCCGACGATATAGACTGAGTCAACCTCCCCTATGTCCATGTTGTTTGGAGAAGATAGACAACGAAATATCTGAAACTTAGATGGTCAATAACAAATTTTCCTTTGTAAATTAGCTGATTACCTCCTAAACAAGGTTTGTAACTTAGATTTGTTTTGTATAAGTTAGCCAATTTCAAACTTAATCTACAACTTAGTACATGCCATGTGTCACTCACACATGATTCTACCCTTTATCACGCTTACACAGACCAGTACAATTGCTATATACATAGGGAGAATGGAATTTGCAGGACATCGGTTGTCCAGATCTTAGGAACAGGCGCCTAGCTCTTAGACCAAAATTACGGGCCATGACTTAACCCACGATCCACCATTATCAAATTTGTAGACATACAAATGCAGTTCATTTGAAATTTCACCAAATTTTAAATTTGGTATCAATCACCATGAATTAATACATAATATTTTACAGATTAAGAGCTCACACTTTTGTAGATCCATGCCACCGAGTGCATGCACCAGCTACCCGATTACATTTAGAAAGTCATCGGTAATATCTTCAATCTTCGGTTCCAGCTTTACATGCATTCGTCCATCCATGCATTCTAGCTACCGGCCTTCAAGGTCCGTAATGATCATCTGGAAGTTGCCAGACGTGTCCTCCTGTATGTCGAGAAGGTCGGCCGGAGTGCTCACTGGCATGCAGACTACGGGTCGAAGTGGCCGCCCTAGCACTTGTTGCTGCGACAGCATGGGGATCACAGCAGCCATTTGTGGCCGTTGGCTCGGGCTCTCTTGAACGCACAACAACCCTACCTGGATGCACGTCGCCGCCTGCTCTAGCTCCGTCGGGGAGCAGTCATCGCGCACAGTTGGGTCAAGGAGCTTGAGGCTTTTGTTTTCTTCAAATAGCTTCCATGCCTGCAAAATTTTATTCTATTTTGTCAAGGTCAACAAGTTTGAGACTTGGACGTGTAGGCACAGAATTTCAAATTAGAATAAGTGTTATATAATCACATAAATCTCATTTCTTCAGTTGCATGAAAGGTAATTGATTGATTACATGAGCTATAAGGTTGAAATTTCGTTGGTTCCTCCTCCCACTGACGATCTCTAGCAACAAAACACCGAAGCTGTACACATCCTGCATGAATGATACCATGCCGTCCATGGCGTACTCCGGTGCCATGTAACCACTGTCACCGCACGACACCATACAAAAACCGTCAGGAAATCAAGCTATACAAATAAAAATTCGATGTAAATTATAGTACATGACTATTAGTGCGTTATGCAAAGTTGTAGTTCTTACTATGTCCCAACAATCCTTTCCGTAACGGTTGAATCTTGGTTGTCGCCGATGCTGCTGAATAGCTTTGCGATTCCGAAATCTGATATCTTGGCGACCATGTCCCTATTAAGGAGAACATTGGCCGCCTTGAGATCTCGGTGGATCATAGTGTGCCTCGAGTCCTGGTGAAGGTAGAGAAGTCCTCTGGCAACACCAAGAATGATGTCCATCCTGGTCTTCCAGCTCAAAGTGGCACGTCTCCTCAGATCTGTTTGCGATTTTGCAAAATTGAATTTTTCGAGTTGAGTCCTGACGGTACAAATGGTGGTAAGTGTTTTGCTAACTGGTGGTAAAAAGACACGCACCAAAAATGAAGTTGTCCAAGCTCTTGTTACTCATGTACTCATAGACGAGTATCCTATCAGAGCAATGGATGCAGCAGCCAAGCAGGCGTACAAGGTTGCGATGTTGCAGCCTGGCAATGAGGTCCACCTCGTTCTTGAACTCTTTCAGGCCTTGCACTCTGTTGTCAGTTGACAACTTCTTCACTGCAATTTCCTGGCCATCTTGCATTTGACCCTGGTAAATTTAGTTCAGTTAGTCTCTCAACACGCAGCCTCCCATCTCACCCAGCCATGCATGGCATGCATGTGTGCCACAACATAATTAATCCTCGCAATAATGCACATCATCACCTGGCCTATCATCTTGTGCATGTGGCACGGAGATTTGATTGGAGTTGGCGCTACTTATTAATCGTTGGGATTTGGATTGAAGGGTGAAAATTGGAAGGGAAGAAGGCAAGATATTAATTGAAGTATTGGCTGCATGGTCCTCTATTCACAAATATTGAAGCAAATTTTCCTGGAAAAATCTATATTGCTACAGGACTTTTTGGAGACGGGTCTAAGGAAATGAAAGAGGGAATGCGATCTGGCCGTCCACGCGAATGAGACTTGAGATATTTTTTCATTAATGTATTAAATTTATTTTATTACCAAAATCCTTCTAACCTTAAGTTTATAATGTAAATCATTTTTATTGGGTTGCACAAAAATATTTCCTAGCTACTTTCTTAGGGGAATCATCTAGTGTGTCATACAACTACTACATGCCTAGTACTATCTACTCCCTCCGTTCCTAAATATTTCTCTTTCTAGACATTTCAAATGGTTACAACATACGGATGTATGTAGACATATTCTAGAGTGTAGATTCACTCATTTTGCTTCGTATGTAGTCACTTGTTGAAATCTCTAGAAAGACAAATATTTAGGAACGGAGGGAGTATTATCTAATTGCTGTTTATATGACCGCAGGAAATCTCAGTTCTGATTGACATAGATGGATTGTACTATTGCAGTGTGTAAATCATTATCACCTTGTAAACAATGCCAAAGCCACCGCGCCCGATTTCGTTCTCGGGGCAGAATCCACCGGTGGCGGCTCTAATGGTTTCGAAATGGTACGTCGGGCAGTCACCTCCCATGATATCATTAAATATGGTAGCTGAAAAAAATCGAGAAGGAAGCTACATGACATGAGCAATAGAGCAAGTAGCTGTTTCAGATTGTCCTTCCGAAACGCACCAAGGGCTCTCACCTTCTTTGCTGAGCCAGACCTTTTTCCAAATCAAGAAGCCAAGCCATAGCACAAGTAACCCAAACCCTATTATCACTATAGTGATGACTGCTACAAACTTCTTTGTCTTGGCTGGCTCTGGAGATGCAGGTGCAGCGTCTGCATTGAGTCAAATATAATGGGTGAATATCGTGGGATCCATGAGTTAGAGTGAAGTGCACCGATCATAATGTCTGAGCTTGACATGTTTGTCTTGTTAGGCGCTTGATAAGGACACAATAGTGACTGAAAATATCATTCTGTGCACTTACACTGTCTCTAGCATAATACTATTTCGTTAGCTAAATGTGAAAAGGTACTCCCTCTGTTCACTTTTGTAAGTCCTTTAGGACAGCTGAAATTGAACTGTTTTAGGTGTTGTCTTAAATGTCTAAAAGGTCTTACAAAAGTGAACGGAGGGAGTATGTTTGATTAGCTATATATAGGGTCAAAGTTAATTGTTTTCCCTCAACAATGTCCTGTTTAGAGGAAAATGAAAATTAAACCCTCATTCAGAGTCCTAGTAGTTAGTGTAAGATTTTTTTGTAACTATTTGAAATTTTATAATTTTTAAGTAGTGACGTTGTGTGGAGACTATATCTTCTTTTAGTAATATTATACTACTCGAACAAAAAATCAATATGATATTTATGGCTCAACTGGACATGATTCCTGTCTTGTATAAAAATTCCATGGGCAACCTTGATTAACTAGAAGTCATCCATAATTTTGATTTGGTATATCGGTGAATTACACGGCTGCAGGGGGTGGAGATTACTTGGTGCAAATTTGCACTATACAGATTGACTTAACTTATAACATCAACTGGCCAGATATATTCTTTTCTAGAATTAACTGATGGCCGCCGCGCTTCTACCAAAATTTAAGCTGGAGAGGATTAATTGACAAGCCAATGTGGTGGCTCACTAAATAGCAAAGTTTAGCTTTGATAATAGGTCTGATGGTTTTTCTGTAATAGTTTTCCCTCCTGCATGGCGCATGCTGCAAGGAATAATTGTATGCAACTTTTTAAAGTTTTAATATATGGG
>LR738715.1:881756582-881778007 GCA_902687465.1 Secale cereale | reverse complement strand
TGTTCAAAAGAAAAAGAATTAACTGATGGCTCGCAAAGTGCTCCAACTATTAAATCTCTATTTTTTACTATTAAAAGAGCAAACATTAATTTTCCTAACTGTACCCCATTTAAAGAGCAATTAGAGCCGTAAGATTAAACCCACTCATTTAGATCTAACCATTAAGATAACCACTGACCCTCCCAAACGTACGTTTAGCAATTTCACCAGGCAGACGAAAACTCTGCCATCGCACTTGCGAGCGGATGAAAGGTTCCGCGTCCACGTCCCACGCGCGGTTCAAGTCACAGAAAAGGACGAGACTTGCCTGCTCCTTTCGTGTGTGCCCATCCGTGCTCCCGCGTACGTGGCTTGATTTGATTGGAACAAAATTAGGCCCGGCCCCATCCCCTTAAAATCAGGGGGGTGATGATTAGATTAAAAAGGAAAATGGAAAAATAACAGCCGTAGGATGAAATGGGAGCACGGATGGGAGCATGGGGAGGGAGCAGGCAAGTTTTGTCCGACAGAAAAATAGGATCTCCTAAAATTACGTACCTGCTGTTCAGGATGCGCACGGTTCCTCGCTCGCACGCCCACCATGCGCCCGACCGTCGATCTATCACTGAGGAGAGCTGGGGCAGTCTCCGACAACGGAGCAGGCACCCCCATACGGCATCCGCTACTAGCAGAGTAGTAGCCAGGAGCAAGGTCCGGCGGCGGCGGCGCTGTCGGGTTGAGGAGGGAGGAGGGAGAAGGGAGAAGGAGGCGGAAGCTGGGGTGGGCGTTGGGGCGGCCGTGCAGAGTGGCGGTGGCTGCACGAGGGACACGGGGCGACGACGACATGGGAGGAGCCGGGAGCATGCCAGAGCGGACTCAGTTTGCTCGGGTGCCGTTGTGAAGTCTACGATTTGCAATCTCCGTCTTGTTGGATTCGATCTAAAATTTCCTTTGTCAATCTACCCGCAGGCCTGATTCAGTCTCCGTCTTGTTGGATTCGATCTAAAATTTCCTTTGTCAATCAGACGTCAGGCCTGATTCAGTCTCCGTCTTGTTGGATTCGATCTAAAATTTCCTTTGTCAATCTACCCGCAGGTATATTTGGAATTGGAGGCACATATCCTGATTACTCTCTGGTAGTCTGGTTTTATCTGCTTTGGCTTGTTTGCTTGCTTCAACCCATTGCGTTCTCATCCATGGGGCCTACGGCCGGGTGGGGAGCTCCTCGCAAGTTGTGGCGACGGCTGAAATAAATTGCGCCGGTTCATGTGGTCAACAGTGAGGAAAAAGCACATGTTTTTCTTTTGGATGAGGTTGCTCTGCACTTGTTCCTAGCAATGCCAAACAAAGGTAGAAACTTCATTTGTTCGTGAGGCTTATTTGTTGTTTTTCTGAACATGTTTTTAAATGAACATCCGCGTCATCTACAAATGTTTGTGGTTTTTCTTCTGAACTTCATTTGAAGAAATTGCAGGAAAAAAAATGAGTTTTATTGTTGCAGTGAGGAGTCCATCGATGACGACAAGTACATCCTACCACTGGATGACGCTGCCGGTCAAGAAGGGCAGCAAGTCTTGCTGCGCATGATGACGACTACGAACTCGCCCCGTCGTCGCCACGCCTCTGCTGCTCCCACGACGCACCACTATTCTTACACCTGCAGCCTTCACGGCCTGCATCCGCTGGCACCCCGTCGCGGCCGTCGTTGCTGGAGAAGCAGGAGACACCCGCCGCCGGCATAGGCACATGAGCCATCGCTGCCGGAGATGCGCCAGAGACACTAAGCCCCCATCCTGGTATTGGACCATCCAATTCAATGCGCCTTCCACCTAATACCCGAGTCAATGGTATGGCACTCTCTCTCTCCTTTTGGGATGGACCGATGGATCAGATGCATTTTTGTACCCTCTTTGAATTGAGTGCAAGCATGTATATGAACTTTTACCCCGTTCTCTTTTGTGGATGGGCATGATGTGGTGCAGGTTCCACCGATCCAGGAAGCACACGGCTGAAAGGAATCCAACAGAACTAATGCTGCAGCTATAGCATCCCATATTTAGTGATGCATGTTTAATTCGGTGATAACAGGTATATCATCCCATATTCTTTTACTTGCATGGTTCTGTTCCATTGATGTTGTAGCAGCTGGTACTTGCCAGTCTCTATGAAGTATAGGTATGAGTGCAGTAAGTGAGAAGAGTACATTATTGTTGGTTGCATGTACGTGTTGTAGTTACCTAAACCATGCAAAAATTGACAGATTTTTCAATAATGAAGCTGTTAATAGCTAAAATATCTTCTTTTTTCTCATTTAGTCGCATTACTGGAAGGTGGATCAGGGCGCAGTGTTGAAACATTTTGATTAGCCCGAGAGAAATGAGGACACTACGATAGGCAACCTTTTGCTTACAAACCTCACAAATATTTGAAGCCTAAGTTTCTAACTACGAAAATGATCTCAAAACCTTTCCTGTGACATTGCTCCTATGATATGAAGAGTACGGCAAATTTTACAAAAAGAATATATATAATATATGGTAGTAGAATTACATGTAGTACTTAATATTTGATTGATATTCCTTATCCCGTATGGAGCAAAGTGTCTACAACCTTTATATCTACAACAGTTTAACTTTGATACTGGGCAATAGGTATGCTGAGCTTTGCCATTTTCTGAAGTGTGTTGAAATAGGAGTTCCAGTTTCTTGATTTTTCAGGAAACTGAGGAGGAGCGTTTGAGGAAAGAGGAGAGGAATGGCTGGGAAGCAAATAAGAGGATTACGAGAGGGAAACCAGGAGCATGAACTGCTAAAAGATAGCTATGATCCCATGAGTCCATTATGAATACCATTTCATTTTGTTGTCTTTTTTATTGATTTTTCTTTGTGATAATAATTGAGAAATAAAGAAGCATCATGGTATATCAAATATTACAATACTACAGATATTTTTATTATATTTAGTCATTTCCTTTTTGGGTAGACATGTGTTATGTTGCTTAACATTTTTTCTTCTTGATTTGAACTTACTTTGGACATGCAAAGTGGGGACTTGGATGTCTGTCCACTCAAATTTGGCTCTAAAGTGTCGATTTGGATATTTATCTCTTCTTGGAAACTTATAATACAAATTCTCTAGGAATACATTCATTGATCTAGGTGAAAACACGTACTTATAGCATGGCTACGAAAAAAGCTAATAAGAGATCACTAGGCAGCAGCACCATATGTTACATATAACTGGGTCAAGCTTTCATCTTATTTGGCACCTCCTTCATATGTTCATGTGTGGATGAAAAACAATGTAAATACTTGACAACTATTTTGATAATTATTTGATGTCAAGTGAGACGTGTGTTGCACGTGCAAGCTTACTAGTATAAGATATAAGATGAATACGATAGACTCACCTTCCTTGAACCAGAAGTTCCAATATATGAATTGCATTTGACTAATCCGTGGTTAAAGTCATTGTATTCAGTTTCGCTAGGACAATTGTTTGACCGACAATTACTCTATCAATATATACTTCATGTGACATAAAATTGATGTCACAAGATTTGTCTTTCAACTTTTTTTTGTGTGGTTATGATTCTGTATTATGAAATTCGCATAGTACTCTCCCTCCGTATCAAAATATAAGACAAGACTTTGTTTTACACTGCCAAAATTCCGAAAAATGTCTTATATATTGATACAGAGGGAGTAATTGTTTGTCAAAGTATTGTCCTAAAAAACACTAACAGGCTAGGTATTTTGAGACAGTGAAGAAAAATAGCTTTGGCGATATATTCAGCATATATATATATTAATCTGACACTATTCACCTAGACAGACAGATAAGCATGGATACTATCGGACATTGATCCATGTGAGAACGAAAGTGACATAGGGAGAGGCTGCGTTGCATATTTATTTACCTATTTCAGAGACGTTGCATAATTTTCTATGGATGTGCATGTCGGGTGAGTCGTGGACCTGAAAGTTGCAAGTCTTGTTTCCCTTACGACTAGGAAAAGGATGTACACGACTGAGGACGCAACACGCGAGCACTTTTGCAACCACAGGCTAGACACCGATAAAGACGGGAGATAAATCCATGAATAGTCACACTGAATTCTTAATGAAGTGTTTTCTCTTTTCTTTTTTGCGGGTGTCCATGTCGGTATTTTAGACTGGCAGGGAGAAGGGGCAAAGTCAAACAAACAGCACCGTGCATGACTGGTATTTTAGAACATTCACTGCACTGCACTGCACTACGTCTTGACAGAGAAGCATGGGATGGGTACTGTGACACCGACCCAATCTATTTGGGACAAATAATCTTACTTGGTCAAACTGATTGGGTTCAATTCCATTCTACAGTGTTCAAAATATTCCAAACTTTTGTGGAGTCATTTTCTTTGCATGGCTTAATTTGCTGAGATACCCCAGTCGTAGAATGTTTTAAGTACGTTCGACGACGGTGTGAGTGTGTACCATGTGTGTATCTACTACTGTATAATATAGGTGTTTCCTAAAAGAAGAAATATGTTTCTTTTGTGGGGAAAAGAAGTATGTTTATTGTCATTTCTTAGATAGGTTTGAATGGGGTCGAGCTAATACAGGTCCGCTAGCCAGTTATCCTATCTATAACAAAGTACTCCTTCCGTCCTAAAATAGGTGTCGCAGATTCAATACTAATTTAGACCGAGGGAGTAGTTGATTCTCATCAACATATTTATCCCAACAGGCACCTATGCCCCAAACATGCATGGCAAAAGGTCAATGTAAACATGCACACATGCATGACAAAATGATCACCTTAATAATTCAATAATAAATCATACAAACTTTTAATTTTAGTTCTCATATTATCAATCATAATATCCAGGATCCATACAAATAAGTTAATTGAACTATATTGCAACGAATTTCCGCAGCAAAGCGCCACCGGGTATATATCCATCTTCAGAAGGGGGTATATATTACAGTTAGACCTGGCCGTGGGCAGCCCGGCCCATTCAGCCCACCCTGACCCGGCCCGGCCTTGTCCACGGGCGGGGCTTGGGCCTAGATTTCAAGCCCGACAGTCGGGCTAGGCCGGGCCCGGGCCCGTCATTTTTGCGTGTTAACGAAGAGGCCCGGCGGGCTTTTAGTGTGATGGGCCGGGCTCGGGCTCGATTTTTAGGCCCGACGGCCGGGCCGGGCTCGAGCCTGGGTTTTTTGCACCAAGCTTTGGTAGGCCCGGCCCGGCCCGACAGATGGCCAGGTATAATTACAGTACTTGGTCTACAATTACTACTCCGTACTCCCTCCATTCAAAGGAATAAGCCTTGCACACTTCCCAAAATTCAAGTTTGATCATAAATCAGATAAAAATTGTATTTTTTGTGACTTCAAAATTATACCACTAAAAACTTCTTTTCAAAACAAATTCAACAGTATTATTTGTGGTTAAAGTTGAATTTTGGTATGCGTGCGCAACTTACTCATTAGAATGGAGGTAGTAGTTCGACTAGGTCTGCTACTTAGGCTATCTCGATCTTATATACTCCCTCCATTCCAATGAATAATGTGTAGACGCTTCCCCAAATTCAAATTTCACCATAAATTACACCAATAATATAAATTAGTATGACTTCTAAATTATACGATTATAAAGTTCTTTTGAATATGCATTCAACAGTATAACTTTTATCACATATAACATACATTTGTTTGGTCTAATTTTAGGTTAAAATTGATTTTTAATATGCGTGCGTGCCTTACTCATTGGGGTGGAGGGAGTATCCATGCACATGACTAATTCACATTTATGTAGCCTATCTTGGTCTTATATATTCAGCTATATGATTCATGCTTTGAATCAAGATTGAGACCTTAGGAATTTAGAAGAGAACAAAAGGGAAAAGGTGCATACAATATTACATGTTATCTAAAAAAAATCTCGAGCGCATGCGTTCATGATATTTTTGATGTTATTGTTTGGTGGATAAAATCAACATTCATTTGGCACTCCAACTACCAAGCACTGAGCTATTGCAAATCAACTCTTGGTGGAGGGCTTCATCTTCTTCAAGCAGTACTTGTGCCTTAGATTCTTCATCTTTGCTTGTTGATGGTAGGAAGCTTGTTAGCTGGTTGCGTAGCACTATGTACATTTTTAGTTGTTTCTTTGTTTTGACTTTGTAAGTTGGTGGTTGTTGTAATCCTGGCTTTGATAATTCAAAGTTGGGCTCAATCTTCGTTCTAAAAAAACAACTCTTGGTTAAGGGAAAGAGGAGAGGTGTGTTCACTAAAACGGTTATAACTTAAAATTAGATTCCCATTTGATTGTAAATTCAAGGAAGTCTAGCGAGTATGCACCTTAGTGCAGTGAGAGACACCGTTTTTTCAGTTCCGGTTTTCAATCAATAAGGGCTGGAATTACCAGTTTTCGGAAATCGCTAGAAATCTTGGTTATTTATAGTTTTATACTACCCAAACCCTAGCCACCCAGGGAGCGCACTCCCGGGGCGCGATGCAATTGGCAGCGATGGCTGCCTATGCTGCAATAGCGCGCCATCTGGCTTCGAATCGGCGGTGGCGTGGAGGGCCTGGTGGGCTTCTCGGCATCACCTCCGGTCAAATCTGTTTTGGCCGGTGCAGCCGGCGATGGTGGTCATCTCTTCCGTCGGGGGTGGTCGATCCGAGGCTGGGTGGTTGGATCTCGAGATCCATCATCTAGTCCCGGCTACGAGTCGAGGAGACATGGTTGCCGGTGAAAACCGAGCCGACGACATACGATGGTGGCGTACTGCGCCGTTATCTTGATAAAGGCATCGGTGTGTAACTACTGTCGACCCACTCGTGCTGCTCCGGGGGAACCCTAGGATTTGGTTTTTCAGATCGGATGATGGCGGCACTACAGTTTCATTTCTCCCTTGGGAGCATTGTTTGTGGAGCCACGCTGCAAGACGGAGGTAGGAGGTGGAGCAGTATCGTCTTGAACGAAGCTTTGGTGGAGATGTCAAGTCATGCCTGGCCGACAGGTGCTACGCACAACAGATCTTCCAAAGTCTTCGCATCGGGATGGACGAGCGCATGGCGATGGTGTCGTTGGGCGCCGTGATGGCTTCGACGATGGATATCCGGACTGGCAAGGATGTTACAGATCTCTGTATTGAAGATGGGATAGCGACATCGATGATGATGGTGGCTTCTAAAACGTGTGCATGTGGTGTACGCTTTAGGTCTGTTGCACCGGTTGTTCGTTTCGATACGTTATATGGATGGATCAGCGATGACATCTGTTTCAGATACGGAGAGTGAGAGCACTCCATATTATTAAGTTTGTATGTGTGAGTGGTGGCTTCGGATGACCTTATGTATGTTCCGTCATACTTTGTGGAATAATTACTAAAGATGGTTGTATGTAGGTTTAACCCCCTTTTCTAAAAAAATAATATATACTACTCGAAATGAAGATTTGAATAAATTAAAAATCCTGAGATAAATATATAAGTTTTTTCAATGTGGAGGCCCCCATGAAGTTAATCAAATTTGTCGAATGGCTTTCGGGGGTAGTTTTGCAGCTATTGTCCGTAAGTTTTTTCTCAAATAAAAAAAATGATATTGTGTCACATCCCTAGTTCTGGTAATGCTCAGGGGTCCGGACAGCTTAATCTGTTGGCACTCTGATCCTAAGTCACATTGATCTAGCATGTAACGCAAGCATCAAGCATTAGCAGAACTAGGGATGTGACATATTGTCCGTAAGTGTAGAAAATATTGATGGTAACTCTGGTCACCGGAGATTCCATCAGGGATTTTTTTTGGAGAGAGCATTTCCTTACCTAGGTCGGACATTGCCAGCCGGACGAAGAGATCCTGCCCGCCGTCGATAAACCGCGTGTCCATCAGCCCGCCGCCACGTATGTCCGACGCGGCGTACGCCGTGCACGAGCAGTTGGCCAGGCACCTCCGGCGGCACTCCTCAAGCGAGGCCCCGGCGTCCACCGTGCTGCCGTGCGTCTCCGGCAGCTTCACGCCGCGCAGGGCGTAGAAAGCGTCCTCACCGCCGCCCTCGCACTGCAGCGGCGTGCTGCGGGCGCACCCGCCGGACGCGTTCCGCATGCGCCACTCCGCCGGCGACCTCGCCCGGAAGCCCCGCACGCAGGCGCACACCACGGCGTCCTCCTCGTTGCAGACGCCGAACGCGCCGCACACGCCGTACCTGTCGCACTCGTCCCTAGGCCCCGACCAGAAGATGCTCCACCCGAGCGCCGCGGGATTCCAAACCATGCGCTGTATCACGCCAGACTCATGGAGGACAACGCGGGACGGCGGTGAGCCGACGTAGGCGTGGTACATGTAGGAGACCTCGTCGGCGGTGTCGGTAAACTGAAACTCGAACATGCCCTTGTAGCTAGGTCGCCATCTCCGGTATGCCGCTGAACCGCACCCCGTTCCACGGTCCCGTCCGGTACGTCTTGCGTCCCTTCCTCCAGATGTGCAGCTCCGGCGAGCCCCGCGTGTCCATTACGTAGCGGAAGTCGCCGGCCGACGGGTCGTTGGCGTGGTGCCACGACGAGAGGGACCACTCGGCACCGGACCCGATGTCCTTTCCGATCCGCATCCCGGACACGTACGTGTTGGTCGGGTGCTCGAAGCTTTGCCACAGCACGGCGCCGGCATCGTCCGCGAGCACGAGGTTGCCGCTGTCGTCCAGCTGCGCGACCGCCGCGGCCGAGGTCGAGGAGTTGGATGACCATACTGTTTCGTTGTTGCTGGCCGCGTCTAGGAGGACAAGATCTCCTTGGTCGCTGAGCGCGAGAAAGCCGGAGGACGAGGCGTTGAGCGGGCGGTCGCGGTTGGCGACCCAGATGACGGCGGCCGGGGAGACGGTGAACCATATGCCGAGGAACCACTTGTTGTTGTCGGCGACGGAGAAGAGGCCGAACTGGAAGATGTCCCCCGGCGAGACCAGCCTCTGGTCGCCGCCGATGGCACTCCGCCGCGTCAACGTGCTGTCGGCGGTGACGGCCGAGTTTGTGAGAAGCAGCGCGGACAGAGTAGCGAGGAAGAGTCGGCGGTGGCCCATGATCTCCCAGCTGAATACGGAGACCACGGCTTCACTGAGAGTCAGTGCATTTGTTCCCAAGTCTTAGTCTTATATATGATCCTACTAGACCACGGAATTCCGAGAATGTTCTGACAGATGGAACGAATCGAAATGAAGAATAATGCATTGAGCGAACGTTCCGTTGGCATTTACCAAGTTATTCCAAGATGCAGCAATCAAGAAGACTTGGTCAGAGAGCTCTTGCTGACTGACATGTGATTATTTTGATCATTTTATACTATCTAGAACTTGCTGAATTTATTAGTACTAGCACGTATGCCCGTGCATTGCAACGCGAGAAAAAATAGTATGAATTTAAAGTTAGCGAAAAATATACTGTATGTGCAAGCAAAAACCTGTGTGCACATGAAAATTGAATATTTAGTTTCTCGGTTTCGCCGGGTGTGAAGTAATCAATCGCTATTTTTCCATTAATTGATGGAGGGCCCTCAAGAATTTTGTTACGTCATCATAAGTCAGAGAAGGCTCATGAATTATTCAATCTACTTTTTCCTTTCGATCGAGGAAATTTTAGCGTATGAAGTTTCTGAATATTGTAGGAAACAAAACCATTTTTTAAAATTTTGAAAAGGAACATTTTTAAAATTCACAAACATTTTTGGGAAACACCAAAAACATGATCTTTATTTGAATTCCTGAACATTTTTTTTAGAACACAAACATGTGTAAAAAATTCATATCATTTTTAGAAAAAGTTTATATTTTAAATTCGTTAATATTTAACTAAAAAAGAATATTTTTCGAATTTGGGGAATTTTTGAAAATTTCATTTTATTTTTAGAAATCTCGAATAATTTTGAAAAACAATAGATATTTATGAAAAAAATGCAAAATTGTTTTCAATTTATTTTTCAAAATAGCAAAAAAAATTGGACTTCTGGAGATTTTCTGTAATTTGATTTTTTATGAATTTGAAATTTCCAATTTATGAAATAAATGCTATAATAAGAAAAATAAACTTGGAAGGTAAAAAGTAATAGGGGAAGGAGAATAAAAATAGAAGTAAAACACAGAAACATAGAAAAATGGGTCAGCCCATTATTGGTTATCATGTGCGAAGGTCCAACATTTTGTTGCCCTGCACGGAAAATAGAATTTTCCCAGCTGCGTGAGCAGAAAATAAGTGGGTTGGCTTAGCTGGGCCACATCGCGAGGCCCACGTATGAAATTCCTGGAAAGCCTTTTTTTCTAGCATACGAACGCATAAAATTTAGTACCACCTCAGATAGAAAAAAAATCTTTACGACGGGGTGAACGGATGAAAAAATTGACGAAACGCACCTTGCTTTTATTAGTAATTAGTAGTATAAGTATAGTATATTATTAGTATTAGTATTAGTATTAGTATAGTATAGTACAGTATTAGTATTAGTATTAGTAGTTTAGATAAGATATAGATTATTTATCTCTGCTATGACAGTGCTCGTGCGTTAGCTTGTGATTTACCTGCTCATATTAACGCAATTATGTAAATTAATACTTCTCAAGTCTTGCCCGCGATTTACCTTATATTTGGATGAGAAGTTTAGTACTCCGAAGTATAATAAGTAAATTAAATTGGAGTTGGTTTAGAAGGTAAGTAAATTAAGATGACTGATTATCATATCGGGAAGGTTGGACGAAGGAATGGTGAAAATAAAAAGTAAAATATGAAATCTTAAATTCCTTTTTGGTAAAAAAAGTAATTTTTTGACTGGAAGGCCTTACGGCTGACTTTATTAAAAAAGAAACTAAAATATGAAATCAAACAATGCTTACATCATCTACAAGGTTACGATAGATAAAACTAGGGGGTGAGTCCGACCACACAGACGGTGGATCAACACGTCTTTGTTGAGCTAAAGAATGAGCTGCCATATTCAACTCTCTATGAAAAATTCAGAAAAGACCTTCCCGAACTCATCAGTTAACTGTCGACATCCTTCCAGTACTGGACCAGCAACCATAGAATGGCCCGTGTTGAGATTCATAGCATCCACAACAGCTGGATTATTCATTCGGACAACAACAACATGAGCAGGATGAGTGATGATCTCCAAACCCCTTGATAGCCCTGCATCGACCGCTATCTAGCATGCATCTAGAGTATTAAGTTCATAAGAACGAAGTAACGCCTTAAGCAAGATGACATGATGAGAGGGATAAACTCAAGTAATATGATATAAACCCCATCTTTTTATCCTTGATGGCAACAATGCAATACGTGCCTCACTACCCCTTCTATCACTGGATGAGGATACCGCAAGTTTGAACCCAAAACTAAGCACCTCTCCCATTGCAAGAACTACCAATCTAGTTGGCCAATCCAAACAAATAATTCGAAGAGAAATACAAAGATATCAAATCATGCATATAAGAATTCAGTGAAGATCCAAATAATATTCATAGATAATCTGATCATAAATCCACAATTCATCGGATCTCGACAAACACACCGCAAAAGAAGATTACATCGAATAGATCTCCAAGAACATCGAGGAGTGCATTGTATTGAAGATCAAAGAGAGAGAAGAAGTCATCTAGCCAGTAGCTATGGACCCGTAGGTCTATGGTAAACTACTCACGCGTCATAGGAAGGGCAACAAGGTTGATGTAGAAGCCCTCCGTGATCGAATCCCCTCCGGTAGAGTACCGGAGAAGGCCGCCAGATGGGATCTCACGAGACCAGAGACCTGCGGCGGGGGAAAAGTATTTTCCTTGCTCCCTCTAGGGTTTCTGGAATATTTCAAAATATATAGGACAAAGAGGCGGTGCAGGGTAGTCACGGAGGCACCGCAAGCCCAGGGCGCCCCTCCTAGGGCACGCCCCTACGGCTTGTGGCCACCCCGTGGCTTTCCTGGCCCCTACTCCAAATCTCGTAGGTGTGTTTCTATCCAGAAAAAATCATCGCGAAATTATTCCATTTGGACTCAGTTTAATATTCCTTTCCTGCGAAGCTCAAAAATAAGGAAAAAAACATAAACTGGCACTGGGCTTTAGGTTAATAAGTTAATCCGAAAAATAATATAAAATAGCATATTAATGCATATAAAACATCCAAAGTTGATGATATAATAGCATGAAATAATCGAAAATTATAGATACGTTGGAGACGTATCACCCATTCCTTGTGGTCGCCGCCCCCTAGATGGGATCTAGGGCGCCCACTCCTCCTCCCTTTCCCCTATATTATAGAGAGGTAGAGAGAGAGAGTAGCCGCACCCTTGAGCACATCACCACGCCACGGTGCTGCCCTTCCTCTCCCTCGTAGTCCATCTTCTTCTCCGTAGTGCTTAGAGAAGCTCTGCTGAGATTTCTCCACCACCACCGCCATCACGCTATCATGCTGCCGGAGGACTCGAGCTACTACTTCACCATCGCTCGCTGGATCGAGGAGGTGGAGGCGTCATCAAGCCGTACGTGTGTTGAACATAGAGGTGATGTCCGTTCGACACTAGATCGGGAGTTCGCGGGACGGATCGTGATTGGATCATGAAGACGTTCGACTACATCAACCACATTCCTTAATACTTCCGCTTAGTGATCTACAAAGGTACGTAGATCCAATCTCTCCTCTCGTAGATGGTCATATCCTAGATTGGATCTTGGTGAGAGTAGGATTTTTTTTGTTTCCCATGCAATGTTCCCCAATAGATTCTACTCTTTTTACTAAAAGGGTTAATGGACAATTATTTGTGTGCTAAATTTATGTGGATGATATCATATTTGGTTCTACTAACCCTCATTTTAGTGGAAAGTTCGGAAGGCTAATGTCGGAGAAGTTTGAGATGTCTATGATGAGTGAACTTAAATTTTTCCTTGGATTGCAAATCAAGCAAACTAAGGAAGGTACCTTTGTCTCACAAACAAAGTATACCAAGGATCTCTTAAAAAAGTTCAACATGCAAGAAAGCAAAGGTATGAAAACCCCCATGTCTACTAGTGGACATCTCTTGACTTAACGAAGGATGGCAAACCAGTAGATCAAAAGGTTTATCGATCTATGATTGGTTCACTATTATATCTTTGTGCCTCCCATCCCGATATTATGGTAAGTGTGTGCATGTGTGCACGGTATCAAGAAACCCCAAAAGAATGTCATCTTAAAGCTGTGAAAAGGATAGTAAGATACTTAATTCACACACCAAACTTTGGCATTTGGTATCCTATCAGGTCCTCTTTTGATCTTGTTGGTTATTCCGACTCGGATTATGCCGGTGACAACGTTGATAGAAAGTCCACTTCGGGTACTTGTCAATTTATTGGTAGATCTCTTGTGTCTTGGTCTTCCAAGAAACAAAACTCGGTATCCTTATCCACCGCCGAAGCAGAATATATTGCCAGCAGATCATGTTGTGCTTAATTATCATGGATGATCCAAACTCTCAAGGACTATGGGATATATGTGAAACATGTTCCATTGCTTTGTGACAATGAAAGTGCTATTAAGATTGCTCACAACCTGATGCAATATTCTCGAACTAAGCATATTGAAGTTCGACATCATTTCATTCGAGACCATGTTGCTAAAGGTGATATTGATCTTAAGCATGTTCGTACCAATATATCTTTACTAAGCCACTTGATGAAAATATATTTTGTCGCTTGAGAGGTCAATTGAACATCATTGATGCTTCAAACTTGGAATAGAGATTTCATTTGGATACATGCAAGGCATGAGCCTTTGTGACTAATCCTTGATATTTATCTTATGATGATGATCATATGTCTTGGATACATTTTTGCACCCTTGCATGCCATCTAACTCTTGTAGGTATTTGCATGTCAATCACATCTTAAGCAATCTCTACATCACCAAGTATCTATCCTTTGGTTGTTGATATCAAGGAAGCATGAAGCCACTCAACATATCCTTGACTATTTCAATATATCAAATTTCTTCCGGTATCAATTTTCAGTTGATCGTCAATTTGTATACACAAGTGCTATTCCTTGCAAAACTAACCCATGTAGGAAGATGAACTTCAAATCCAAAGGATACTCCAACTCTCAATTAACTACATCAACAACAAGTTCAACTACATGATCAAGATCAACAACAACCCAAGGTATGTTATTCCATCTTAGAGAAGCTTTACTCCAAGTCATGAGTTAAAGAAACTCAACAAGATGTGAATACATCAAGACGCTTAAATGAAAAATGGTAACCCCATTTTGAGCTTAAACGATGAGTATGACCTATCATCAAGTGCTTTCACTTGAATCCTAAGTCAATATACTCTAACATAGGTGACTATGTCGCCGACCTTCTCATTTCTCTTTTCTTCTTTGATTTGACCTTTACCAAATTCATTGCAAATCCTTGCGAGATTTCATTTGCCAAGTGAGCTGAGTTGACAAAGATTTTCCTCTGCGTTGAACTCGGTCTCACCGATCCAAGCCTATCGTCCTGACCGAAATGCAAGGTTTCCTTGTACACAGTTCATTGGTCCAGCTGACACAAACAAACTCGGTCTTACCGATGAGCACCCTCGTGACTCTGGCATTTCGGAGTCACCGATGGAAATGAATCGGCACCACCGATTTCACTGTTGAGAGAAACTTTTGCCATTTTACTTTGCCTATTTTCTTCAACTCCACTCAATGATTCTATTCCTCTGACTGCATCTTGAGGTGTACTTTGCGTTGTTTGTATCTCTCCAAGACTATTCTCACCGGACTCATATCCTTGAAGAGCCCTTCTCGAAAATTGATGTCAAAGGGGGAGACAGAGCATCAAAGCTTAAGACTGAGAGAGAGAGAGAGAGAGAGAGAGAGAGAGAGAGAGAGAGAGAGAGAGAGAGAGAGAGAGAGAGAGAGAGAGAGCATCAAAACTTGACCCTAAAGGGGAGAGAAATCTCTATTGAGCATAAGATGCATTATTATAAAAGGAGAAAATGTCACATGTCTTTAAGAGGGAAAATACATGTCAGTGTTTTATCAGTTCTACAATATCATTTGATATCTTTTGCTCTGATTGACTTATTTGTTGCTCTGATTTTATCTCACCCTATCTTCTTCCAATATCAAATGAAAGATTCAGGGGGATAAAGTATCCATGTTTAAGGGGAGAAAAATCCTTCTTATTGTGAATCTTTAAGCCCTTGGGGACATGTCTATATCTACAAGTAGTACTCACTCTGTGATACTCACCTATTACATGTTATCCCAGTCTTGGAAATCTTATGGCTCTGGAAATCCTTCTTGCTTGAAGTTTTCTTGTGTTATCTAACCTTGTTTTCTCAAATTTACTTATTCAAGATGCATCTGAAGATCATAAGGTAAATATATGCATCACACTCATGTACATGATGATCTCTTGCTGATGCACATATTATTGCAAGACGGAATCACTAACATGAAGGTATATCTTAATCATATCATTTGCTTTGATGCATATAACCAAGTTACATGTAACACATTATCTGCGTTGTCATGCTATGCACTCACATACTCTTCTATCCCATATTAACATGATTGCATACGTGTAGGGGGAGCATATGCATGTTACATGTCCTTCCAAAGTTTTGCTTACTATTCTTCATATTTTTTATTTAAAGCTTTGATGTATGTTGTCATCAATTACTAAAAAGGGGGAGATTGAAAGCACAAGTGCTCCCAGACTCATTATGGTAATTAATGTCAACATATCTCTTGTTGGATTAATAGTTTTATCTACTCCCTCCGTCTCAAAATAAGTGTCTCAAGCTTAGTACAACTTTGCACTAGAGCTAGTATAAAGTTGAGACACTTTTTTTGGGACGGAGGGAGTAATATATTTCACGAAAGTTCAACAATGAATGGCATGGCATGGATTAGATAAGTGGACCCCTCAAATGCTAAGGACAAAGATTGGCAAAAGCTCAAGACTCTTTGTCTTTATTTTAATGATCCAAGATCACATTGAGTCCATAGGAAAGCCAATACTATTAAAATGGGATGAGGTGTTGCTTAATGGATTACTTGCTCAAGTGCTTAGTGATATTGCTCCAAAACCCTCAGCCACTCTCTCCATCCAAATATTTCAAAACTCCAAACTCTAACCCGGCCACACCGATTCTTCCTGCCCGGACCCACCGAGTTCTCGTGACATAGCCATTGCCAAAAACCCTAACAGTTCGGTCCAACCGATACAGATCTCGATCTCACCGAGATGGCCTTGTTAGTGCTCTGTGATCAGTTGCATTTATTTCGGTCTCATCAAGTTCATGCAATCGATCGCACGGAGTTGGCTTGACAGATTCTATGTATACCCTTTGTTCACTTCGGTCTCACCGAGTTCACACAAATCGGTCCCATCGGCATGAAGTTTTCCCTAAGCCCTTGCACATCGGTCTCACCGAGTTGGCTTGATAGATTCTCTGTATATCCTTTGTTCACTTCGGTCTCAGCGAGTTGACACAAATCGATCCCATCGAGATGAAGTTTGCCCTAAGCCTTTGCACATCGGTCTCATCGAGTTATTCCAGTCAGTCCCATCGAGATTCCTAACGTTCACCTGTTTGAACCACTCGATGCCATCGAGTTCTTCTATTCGGTCTCATCGAGTCGGATCAAATGTGTGTCACGGTTGGATTTTTGTGTGGAGGCTATACATACCCCTCCACCCCCTCTTATTTGTAAGAGAGCAATCAGAATGTGCCTACACTTTCACCATTCATTTTTCGAGAGAGAACCATCTACTCATGTGTTGAGATCAAGACATTCCAATCATACCACAAGAATCTTGCTCTCTAGCCTTCCCCAAGTTGCTTTCCACTGAAATCTTCTTTCCACCATATCCAAATATGTGTGAGAGAGTTGAGTGTTGGGGAGACTATTATTTGAAGCACAAGAGCAAGGAGTTCATCATCAACACACCGTCTATTACCTTTTGTAGAGTGGTCTCTCCTAGATTGGTTAGGTGTCGCTTTGGAGCCTCCATCAAGAGATGTGGAGTTGAACCAAGATGTTTGTAAGAGCAAGGAGATCGCCTACTTCGTGAAGATCTACCCGAGTGAGGCAAGTCCTTCGTGGACGATGACCATGGTGGGATAGACAAGGTTACTTCTTTGTGGGCCCTCCGTGGGTGGAGCCCTTCGTGGACTCGCGTGGCCATTACCCTTCGTGGGTTGAAGTCTCCATCAACGTGAACGTACGATAACACCACCTATCGAAACCGTGATGTCCGATTGCATGTAAAATGAAATATATAAGGCGTAGTCCGTCAGTGTGCAAGATCAATTATGTTCATTGCATAATAAGCTCCTTTGAAAAGCATTGGCGCAAGTGTAAACGAGTTGCTCTACCGAACTGAGCTATAGCCCTTATCAGAGATATCTTATAACATATAGATAATTTCTTATCAAGAGGAATATTTTCTAATGCCAGAGGATACCCCTTTGATCTGTATCTGTTTAGTATTTAGTATATAAGAGCAACTCCAACGAGGCGACCCAAACGGACGGCGATTTTGTTTCCTTTTCGTCCGTTTGGGTCGTCCGCCCGCTCTGTGTCCGCCCGCTTTAAGATTTGGGTCGGCAGTGCGCCCAACGCACCGACCCATATTTGTCCGCGTGGCCGGCTAGCCGCCGGTTTTCTAACAAATACATACATTTTGCATATTTTCAGAAGCAAATGATGAAATAGTATAGTTTCACAACCGAAATAAAACATAGCAAAGTTTTACAAGCCCAATAAAAATAAATTGTCTTAAAAAGATACATCTATTGGTGGCCAACATGATCCCACTATGCTCAACCAAATCATTTTACAACTGAATATGCGTTTGCCAATCACGCATATCATAATGAAATTGAGTGAACTGTGCAAACGACGCCGCTCCTCCGCCGTGCAGAGGCACCATATTGTCACCCTGAAACTCAAACCCTTGATCGTGGAGATGTTCCAGGCGCTCATCCTCTAAGATCATATTGTGCATGATCACACAAGCAGTCATCACTTCCCATAACTTCTTGGTGCTCCAAGTTCTAGCAGGATACCGAACTATCACTACTAGGGAAAACCTTATACACAGAACTTTAGCAGTAGCGCTTGTTAAAAAAAGTGCGCTATTGCTACATAGCAGTAGCGCGTGCAGAATAAACGCGCTGCAGATACATATATAGCAGTAGCGCGTCTCATGGTAAAAGCGCTACTACTAAAATTCCCACCACTAAGCCGATAGGCTACACATAGTAGTAGCGGTCTTATAAAAACTACGCTACCGCTAACATTGTTGTAGCAGCGCGTTTAGGTGTAAGGCGCTACTGCTAACGAAAAGAAAATAAAATTAAAAACAAATAAAAAAAGTAAATAAAAATGAAAGAAATAGAAAAAGAAGAAAGGAAAAAATAAAATGTAAAGAAAAATAAATGAAAAAGAGAAAAAAAGAAAGGAGAAAGGCATAGCAGTAGCGCGTTCACTGAAACGCGCTATAGCTAACTTAGCTATAGCGCATGTTCAGTAATGCGCTACCGTTATGTTTCACTTAACCAGCGGTTTCCCTCCCCCCAGCCACCACTTCTCCCCCAAATCTCTCGCACCACTTCGCCGCCGTCTCCCCAATTCGATGTCGCCTTACTTCGTCGCCGTCTCCTGCCGACGTCGACGCCCGCAACCTCACCGTCTCCCCCCAAGGCCGCCCTCATCCTCACCGCCGCCACCCGAGGCCGCCCTCAGCCTCACGGCTGTCGCCCGAGGCCGCCCTTGACCTCACCGCCCCGCCCTCGACCTCACCGCCGCCCGAGCCCGCCCAGGACCGCCGCTGCCCGAGCCCGAGCCCGTCCTCCCCGCCCCTGCCTCCATCGCCGAGCACCTCCCCGCCACCGTCTCTCCCCTCTCTATAAGCCCCCACCCCTCCTCTCTCTCTGCATTTTAGAGCCAAAATTAGTTTAGAGGAAAAAAATAGTTTAGAGCAAAAGATGTTAAGTTGTAGATGTTAGAGCAAAAATTATTTTAGAGCAAAAAATTTGGTTTACAGCAAAAGTTAGTTAGGTCAGTAGGGTTTAATTAGGGTTTTTGTTTTCATATATGTTTTTTAAAAGAATAAAATGAAGAAAATGTTGTAGCAGTGCTACTAGTAGTATATAGTGATACTAGTAGATGTTAATTAGGTTAGGGCAGTAGTGGTACTAATAGATGTTAATTAGATGTTTTTTAGTTAGGGCAGTAGAGTTTTGCTAGGTTAATTAGGTTAGTAGTGCTGCTAGTAGTAGTGGTACAGTAGGTTAATTAGGTGAAGTTAAATGAATAACCTAAATGAATGAAATTAGTAGTTAACCGAACTTTTTTTCCTTTCGTCATTATAGAGCACTAATGTTAACTGAATTTTGTTCTATTAGTAGTTAAATGAATTTTCTTCTACACTTAGTTTTTGAATTAGCTTGTGAAATTTGGAATTCAAAATATGTTCCTGTTTTTAGTTTTTTTCAACAATTCAAAATATTGTTCCTGTTTTCCAATATTTGTCCACAGCTTCAAAATTGTTCTTTTTTTAAAAGTTGATTACATATTTTAAAAAATGCTAAAAAAATTGAAACTCGTGTGTTTTCGTGGAAAACGTTCTTACATTTAAAAAATATATTCAGAAATTACAAGAAAAGATCGAAAAAAAACGGATCTGGTGATGTGACTAGTTCTATAGTATTCGCATTGCCATATCAACACAAGCATCAATCAGACCTAGTGGTTAGGTACCTCGCTCTACAAGTGCGTGGTCGTGAGATTGATTCCTCACTGAAGCTTCGCGTTTTTCATTCATTTTTACACTGCTCGCTGCCTGTGTGGGCCGGCCCAGTCGGGGGGCGCCCTGTGCGAAGCCCCGACTGGTTGCCGCAATAAGCGGCACATAGGTGCTCCCATGTTTCGTCTCGCCGGTTAACCTGCCGTGTCCCTGCCTCCTGGACCACGGCTATCGAAAACCTACGTACCCCGTGGAGGCCCCCCTCGATTTTGGGGGCCCGGGGCGGCCTTTACACCGCTCGCTGCCTGTGTGGGCCGGCCCAGTCGGGGGGCGCCTTGTGCGAAGCTCCGACTGGTTGCCGCAATAAGCGGCACATAGGTGCTCCCATGTTTCGTCTCGCCGGCTAACCTGCCGTGTCCCTGCCTCCTGGGCCACGGCTATCACAAACATGCGTACCCCGGGGTGGCCGCCCCGGGCCCCCAAAATCCAGGGGGCCCCGAGGTATATGTAGGTAGGCTAGGCCTATGGCCCATACGGACGCGTGCCATGAGCAGCAGGCTGATCTGATCTGCCGATCCCAGCGAATTTGCTCAATTGTTCTCTTCTCAATCAGGCCTATTCTCAATCCTCTACAGAGTGCAGACTCTAGGCGCTGCGTAGTTCCATGTGCATTTGTATATGAAGTTACACGCACGCACTGAAATTTGACCATCACTCCATCAGGTCTTGAGGTATATTCATATAACATTGATACAACAAAATGCATTTGATGTGTGTAGCCGGCACTGTTCAACAATTGATTGAACAAATTGTTTTGTTTTCAGCATTGTGTGTGTGTTATTATGACGCGCTCCAGTAAGAGGAAATATCCATCGGGTAGCAACAAAAAGAAACATAAGAAGGTAGTGAAGAAATTGACACACACACAACGCGGAGGTATTTAAAGATATATTCAGATTTTTATTGAGCTCGGGCACCCTGAAGTCATCAAGTGGCAATGAACTTTAAGAGTGTTGCACAAAATATGAAGAAACTTTCTCTTTTAATGCTTGATCTGATGTTGAGGTATATGATCTTATTTATGACGTGAACATTATGAGATTCACTTTGTCAGATGGCGTAATGTCTGCTATGGAGATTTTCGGGCATGTCAGAGAAGTTGATTGTTATCTTAATATCTTCATTGCCTATCGCATCTTATTTATTGTGTATGTGACGGTCGCATAGGCCGAGAGAAGCTTTCTGAAGTTGAAATTATTGAAGAATTATTCGAGGTCAACAATTACTCAAGAGAGGTTAAATGGTTTGGCTATATTATGCATCGAGAAGATATTATTGGATGAGATTGACATCGACACCATCATAAACTTTGCATCGATGAATGTTAGAAGAAAATTTTAAGGTAATATATATGTATAAATTTTAAGGTAACAATGACATGTATATTAGGGGCCTCCAGTTTTTAGTTGCCCCCGAAATCTCAGGACCGACCCTATCATTATTCAATGCTGGAAAGAAAACACACCATGACGTGGCATCGTGCATGTGTTGAGAGTTTTTTATTTGGCTGAATTGATGAGGTGGCATCATAATGATGTGGACAGTGTGCATGTAGAGAGAATTGGTTGTAGTAGTGGGGATCAACTTCTTAAGAATGTAAGATATATATATATATATATATATATATATATATATATAT
>LR738715.1:881639987-881756437 GCA_902687465.1 Secale cereale | reverse complement strand
TAATACATTCCTTTCATGAACATTCCTCTAAGTGTGGCACCAAGGAGATAAAGGTCACCACCTGAACATGGAGGTGCCACACTAGCCCGCATCACGCGATGACCTTTATCTCCGATGCGGGCTAGTGTGGCACCAAGGAGATAAAGGTCTCCACCTGAGCATGGTGCTCCTCCTTGGCGCCTGGCGAGACTACACCCAGTACAGGCACACGACATGCTTTGAAGAGCTCTCCTACGCTAGGCGGGATATGGCTGGCAGCGAGGCCTCGACCGACATGCGTCATGCTCCCAGGATGCAAACTCAGCATTTGGCCAGCGCTAGTGAGGTGCACAGGGATGGTTGCAGATGGTTGTGTAGTCGGCGGTCATGTGCTACACATCGATGGTTGTGAGTGGCAGCAAGGCCGAAGTGGGGTCTGCTACTTCTCGAGCTTGCGTTGTATTCCCTCGAAGAGGAAAGGGAGATGCAGCACAGTAGCGGAAGTATTTCTCAGTTTTTGAGAACCAAGGTATCAATCCAGTAGGAGACCACGTGCGAGTCCCTCGCAGCTGCACAAACAAATAAGAACTTCGCAGCCAACGTGATAAGGGGTTGTCAATCCCTTTACGGTCAATTACGAAAGTGAGATCTGGTAGAGATGATAGTTTATATTTTTGTATTTTTGTTTATAAGAACAGAAAGTAAAAGCGGAAAAAGTAAAGTAGATGTAGATTGATATTGTTGAGAATAGACCCGGGGGCCATAGTGTTCTCTAGTGGCTTCTCTCATGATAGCGATATTCTACGGCGGGTAAACAAATTACTGTCGAGCAATTGATAGAAAAGCGAATAGTTATGAGACTATCTAGGCATGATCATTGTATATAGGCATCACGTCCGAGACAAGTAGACCGACTTCTGCCTGCATCAACTACTATTACTTCACACATCGACCGCTATCCAGCATGCATCTAGTGTATTGAGTTCATAAGAACAGAGTAACGCCTTAAGCAAGATGACATGATGTAGAGGGATAAACTCAAGCAATATGATATAAACCCCATCTTTTTATCCTCGATGGCAACAATACAATATGTGCCTTCTTGCCCCTAATGTCACTGGGAAAGGACACCGCAAGATTGAACCCAAAGCCAAGCACTTCTCTGATGACCCTCAACCGTAAGGGATCTGTTGCAGCGTTTTCTATAAGTAAGAGTGTCGAACCCAACGAGGAGCAGAAGGTATTGATAAGCGATTCTGAGCAAGAAGTTACTGCAAGCACTGAAAGATAACTTTTAGGGGTTTTCTCGGTATAAGCAACAGGAATGTAAAGGCAAGTAATATAAAAGGTACTGAGAGTAACAAGTGGCCCAATCCTTTCTTAGCAAAGGAGAGGCCTAGGAACTGAACTTATAAAGACTAAAGCGTTCTTGAGGACACACGGGAGAGGTAGTCATGTGCTTTCGCCATATTCTGTATCGATACTATGTTATGTGTTGATAAGTGTTGAGTGGGTGGATCTATGCTAGTGCACTCTCTAGACTAAGATGAATGCACTCTTATGATTAAACACCTTGCAAGCATCCGCAAATACAAGATAGAATTTAAGGCAAAAGCCTAACCATAGCAATACGATCGAGGATCCATTATTCCCTTATGCAAAAGCGTGCGAACTGGGGTTCAGGTTTCTGTCACTCCGGTAACCCACCATAAGCATTCTTTATACACAATGTATTCTCCTAGGTCCTTAATAAGGCGAAGTGTTGGGTGTTCGACTCACACAACACCACTAGTAGAATGACAACGCAACTTAAGTATCAAACAACACATATTACTTCAACAGCATATGACTACTAACAACAAGACTTCCCCCATGTCCTCAAGAACTAAGGTAACTACTCACAAGACATAAAAGAGATCATGATCAGTGGGGATAAATATGTGATAAACAATCTGGACATAATAATATTTCTCCAACAAAACTCAATAGCATTCACCACAAAGTAGTAATCAACACCGATGGAGTAGAGAGGATAGGTAGTACGAGTTACAACACGAGTTGCGATGGAAAAATGAGATTTGGATGAAGATGGAGATGGTGCTAGTGTTGGGGATGATGTTGATGATGATCTCGATGATGCCCGTAACGATGGTGATGACGATGGCGACGATCTCCCCTTCCGGGAGGTGATCTCCCCGGCGGAATCTGCCCACCGGAGATGCCCTTTTCTTCTCTATAGGTTTCCGCCTCGAAGCGGCGGCGGAACTCCGTAAAAAGTCCCGTGCCTATGGTTTTCGGAGGACGGAGAACATATATGCAAAAGGGGGCGACCAGAGGTGGGCCAGGGGCTCCAGGCGCCCCCCCCGGCGCGGCCAGGGGGGGAGGGCGCGCCCCCAGGCCGCCTGGGCACCCTGTGGCCCCCCTCTGACTCCCCTTTTGCGTGTCTTCGTTATTCGTCTGAAAAATACCTCCCGTCAATTTTCAGGTAATTTGGAGGTGTTCTTCTTCAGCAACTCAGCATCCACTTTTTCCTGCTGAATCCTGCGTCTGCTGTTCCGGTATCGGAAAGTTGCAAACTGTGTAAAATAGACCAAAACAACATAAGAACATCATCATATCGTGAAATATATCAATGAATAAGGATAAATTATAATACAAAATAGTGATGCATTTTGGACGTATCAACACCCCCAAGCTTAGACCTCGCTTGTCCCCAAGCGAATATGAACTCGGTAAACCTGTCCACAAGTTTAGAGAGTGAAGTGTCGATAAATAGAATACGGACAAGAAGCATCATAGTCTCTTCACCAACTCAAATATCCTCAGCAGCAATCTTCAACTCATAAGGCTCTTATGAAAGAGTGTTAACACTTATATTCGAAAGTAGGACCAAGGAAACTCATTATATCATGACAAACATGTCCTTTGGTCAAAGAACAACAAATAATTTTAACTTTTGCTCTTATATTTTGATGGGATTAATTGAAGCTTTTTGGAATAACATGTTAATAAGCAAGAAGTGAAAGTGTTAACACGAAGGAAGATATTTGCCTTAGCTGGGCATGACAAACAACTTACTTATCAAATGATAATGTCAACAAGGATATGATATGACAAATTTTAATGCAGCTTTATATGAATGAATCCTTATCAACATCAAACGTCTGCTCTCTTTGGGAAATAGAGGGAAGTAGGAATAACTGACTCAACTTAAAATTAAAAGATAGGCCCTGCTCTAGGGTAGTAGGGAAAACTCATGTGCTATCCTCAAATCAAACAGAATGAAAGCAAGTTTTGAGAGGTGCATGATTTGTCAACGAATGCTAATAAATAACTCAGTTGCTTCTTGAACTGGACAAGTTTCGAGGAACGGTTCCCGTATGAGGACGATAGCATCCTCTTATTCTCCTTTGTTTATCACTGCCAAAGTTTTCTGATTTCTCATGAACAAAGCGTGAAGGAGGGTTTGTTTGTTATATTATTCTTAAGCCGGGCGCACTCAATGCCAGTTCCTTTTCGTGTTATGGGTTTGCACATTATACATGCAATCCCGGGGTGAAGCTTGTCCAACTCAAAAAGACTATGAATTAGCTATTACTTACTCATGAGCTAAAACAGAGGCACAAAATAATAGATTTTGAACTTTTAAGGATAACACATAAATTATATACTTTTAGGAGGTGGTAGTGGAGTACCACGAGTAGGTAGGTATGGTGGACTCATATGGAAAGTATTGGCTTAAGGGTATGGATGCACAAGCAGAATTCCACTTAGTACAGAGTTAGGCTAGCAAAGGTTTTGAGAGGGCAGACAATTGATGATGACTAAGATGCAAAGCAATATAAAGCATGAACATTGAAATAAGCATAACACATCAAGTTGTCTTCCTTGTCAACATAACACTTCAAGCATAATAACATAAAGGTTTTGGCTATGTTGATACTTTAAGAAAATCATGCTTGTTGTTATGACCAAAGCTATATTTGCCAAGATTAAATAAAGTTTCATAGCCATACCTGACATAAGGTCAATACTTCCCATAAGAATCATCATATAAGGTCGATTGCGTGAAGAGAATACCGAGTGCAGCAAAAGGAACCGATAAACTTCTCATTAATATTCCATCATAAAGGACTCCACACTCACGGATACAATTCTTCACCGAAGGAGCGATAGACCTCAATGCACACACCTATCTCATATAACAACCTCCCTAGACATGATACGACTCTACTTGACTCTAAAAGACAAAAGGTAAAAGATAAAGATACCGGGCACTCCCCCAAGCTTGGAACAAGCCAAGGGAATGCCATTACCCACGGAGATTTCACCCATGCTTGTTGGCGTTAATCACGTAGTCCTTGGCGAAACGCTTCCATGGATATCTTGCTAAAGTATCTTGTGAGAGGCTCATCTCCTGAATCCTGCATTCAGCACCCAAACTCATGCGCATAAATCTTAGTTCATACTCATAGTTCTGGTTATATAAATCATTAATTTGCCCTTGGAGTTCTATAATTCTGTCTTCAGACGCGGCGATTCTTTCCCACATCTCCTTCATCTCCTTCAGAAAGTAGTTCTTCAGCTCGTTGGTGATGTCAAAGTTAGCTTCAACACCACGCTCGATCATCTTCTTGTACTCGAAGACTTCCTGCTCCACTTCTTCCAGCCTGGCCTGGATGCTCCCCTCCTTGATAGCTAGGTTCCTTCAGATCTTCTTGATGAAGGACACCGTCCTCCATCCGAACAACCTGAGGGTGCTTCTTCACCTCAGCGAGGTAAGGGTTGATGACGTTGACGACGAACGTGTCCTTGGGGGAACTTGGAGAAGCCATGGCACCTAAATTTAGCTGAAAGATTTCCTGGCAGAAACAGATCGAAGAGAAAACACGCGAAATCGCAAGATATGTTGCCGGAACAATCCGGGCAAATATATAGGAAAAATTTATGCACAGAAAGGAAGGTAACGGACCAAAGCGGGGTCGGAGACGGGCTCCAGGGTGTCCAGGCGGCCTGCCGGCGCGGCCCAGGGGGGGGGGCGCGCCAGGGGGGCGCCTGGACTCCCTGGAGGTCGTCTCCGGCTCCACTTCGACTCGGAATTTTACTAATTTTGCGAAAACTCGTAATACGGAACTTTTATGATGGTTTGCGGTGTTTTCTTACCGTACTACATACCTTTTCTTTATTCTGCTTCTGCTGGCGTCTGAAACAGGGCTGCAACATGTTCTTCGTGGGTTGTTGTGTATATTATATTCACATCAACATCGACAGGGTCTCCTGCTATGTAATGTTTAAGTCTTTGCCCATTCACAACTTGAGGTTTGGTGCCTTCAAAATTATTAATCTTAATTGCACGAGACCGATAAACTTCTTCAATATGAAATGGTCCTTCCCACCTGGAAAGTAGTTTACCTGGAGAAAACCTGAAACGGGATCTAAACAACAAAACTTTATCACCAACATTAAATTCACGTTTCAGAATCTTCCTATCATGCCACCTTTTTACCTTTTCCTTGAACATTTTAGCGCTCTCGTAAGCTTCACTTCTCCATTCATCTAGAGAAGTCAAGTTCATGAGACGCTTCTCACCAGCTAGTTTTGGGTCAGCGTTAAGCTCTCTAACAGCCCAGAAAGCTTTGTGCTCTAGCTCTAATGGCAAATGGCAAGCCTTGCCATACACCATCTTATAGGGGGACATGCCCATGGGGTTTTTGTAAGCAGTTCTATATGCCCACAAAGCATCTCCTAATTTATTTGACCAATCCTTCCTATTTCTGTTTACTGTTTTCTGCAAGATCAACTTAATCTCTCTATTGGTGAGCTCAACTTGCCCACTAGTTTGAGGATGATAAGGTGAAGCAATTCTATGATTAACATCGTATTTAGCCAATGCTTTTCTAAAAGCTCCGTGCGTGAAGTGTGATCCTCCATCGGTCATGAGGTACCTTGGTACACCAAACCTAGGAAATATTACATCCTTAAGCATTTTCAAGGATGTTTTGTGATCAGCACTTTCAGTGGGGATTGCTTCAACCCACTTGGTCACATAATCAACAGCTACTAAAATGTGAGTGTACTTGTGTGAAGAAGGAAAAGGACCCATAAAATCAAAACCCCAACAATCAAAAGGTTCAATCACTAGTGAGTAATTCATAGGCATCTCATTCCTTCTACTAATGTTACCAACTCTCTGACATTTATCACAGGCTAAAACATAATTTCTAGCATCTTTAAAGAGAGTAGGCCAATAAAAACCTGATTGAAGAACCTTATGTGCAGTCCTCTCACCGGCATGATGTCCTCCATAGGGACTATCATGACACCGTCTGAGAATGTCCTTTTGCTCGTGTTCCGGGATGCATCTTCTCACTATCCCGTCGGGACCTTCTTTGAAAAGATGTGGGTCATCCCAAAAGTAGTGCCTTAAATCATGAAAGAACTTCTTTCTTTGCTGAAATGTTAGACCTGGAGACAAATACTTCGCAACAATAAAATTAGCATAATCTGCATACCAAGGGTCGGAAAGAGGTTGTATTTTTACAACGGCAAGTTGCTCGTCTGGAAAACTATCGTTAACTGGGATGGGGTCATGCGGTATATCTTCCATTCTTGAAAGATTGTCCGCCACCGGATTGTCTTCCCCTTTCCTATCAACAATCTGCAAATCAAATTCTTGAAGAAGGAGTACCCATCTGATAAGCCTTGGTTTTGGCATACTTAATGGCAGCATGATCAGTATGAATAATAACTTTGGAATCAACAATATACTGCCTAAACTTATCACAAGCAAAAACTACAGCTAAGAATTCCTTCTCAGTAGTAGCATAATTTCTTTGAGCACTATCAAGGGTTTTACTAGCATAATGTATAACATTCAATTTATTATCAACTCTTTGTCCTAAAACAGCTCCAACAGCAAAATCACTTGCATCACACATAATTTCAAAAGGTAAATTCCAGTCAGGCGGTTGTACTATAAGAGCAGTTATTAAAGCTTTCTTAAGGACTTCAAAAGCTTCCTTACAATTTTCATCAAACGCAAAAGGAACATCCTTCTGGAGAAGATTAGTGAGGGGTCTCGAGGTTTTAGAAAAGTCTTTAATAAATCTTCTATAAAAACCTGCATGACCGAGAAAACTGCGAATACCTTTGATGTCCCTTGGATAGGGCATCCTCTCAATAGCTTCGATCTTGGCTTTGTCCACTTCAATTCCCCTTTCGGAAATCTTGTGACCAAGAACAATTCCTTCATTAACCATAAAGTGGCACTTCTCCCAGTTGAGTACCAAATTTGTCTCCTCGCATCTCTGCAAAACTTTATTAAGGTTGTGAAGACAATGGTCAAATGAAGTTCCATAGACGGAGAAATCATCCATGAAGACTTCCATAATATCCCCGCAGAAACCATGAAAGATAGCAGACATACACCTTTGAAAAGTAGCAGGGGCATTACATAAACCAAAAGGCATACGTCTGTAAGCATAAGTACCAAAAGGACAAGTAAAAGTGGTCTTCTCTTGATCGGCAGTGTTAACATGAATTTGAGAGAAGCCAGAATAACCATCGAGATAACAAAAGTGGGTATTTTTGGATAACCTTTCAAGCATTTGGTCGATGAACGGCAACGGGTAGTGATCCTTCCTGGTTGCCTTGTTCAACTTCCTGTAATCAATACACATTCTATATCCAATAATAATTATCTGAGGTATTAGTTCATTTTTATCATTAGGAACCACAGTTGTACCTCCTTTCTTAGGAACACAATGGACCGGACTTACCCACTTACTATCAGCTATAGGGTAGATAATACCTGCGGCTAGAAGCTTGAGAATCTCAGTTCTCACGACATCCATCATCTTCGGGTTCAACCGTCGTTGATGATCAACAACTGGTTTAGCATCAGGCTCAAGGTTGATAGTATGTTGACAGATAGATGGACTAATCCCCTTAAGGTCATCAAGGGTGTAGCCAATTGCGCCTCGGTGTTTACGAAGTACTTCCAATAATCGCTCTTCTTCATATCCTGAAAGGTTAGAATTGATAATAACAGGATATACTTTCTTTTCATCTAAATAAGCATACTTGAGCGTATCGGGAAGAGGTTTAAGATCGAACACCGGGTCTTCTTTCGGTTTTGATAAAATTCCCAAAGGTTCAACCGGAAGGTTGTGCTTCAGGATAGCAGGCTGCCTAAAGAATATTTCATCTAGTTCATTTGTTTCCTGCATATGCAAATCATTCTCGTGGTCCTCCATGTATTGCTGCAAAGGATCATCAGGGGGAATAGCAATAGAGGCAATACTTTCAATAATTTTATCATCACTAGGTAAATCAGTACCACGAGGCTGCTTAGAGAACTTAGAAAAATTAAATTCATATGGCTCACCATCGAATTCAACAGAAACTTTACCTTTCTTGCAATCTATTATAGCTCCACAAGTTCTAAGAAAAGGTCTACCAAAAATGATGGGACAAAAATTGTCCCTGGCTGAACCAAGTACCAGAAAGTCGGTAGGGTATTTTACCTTTCCACATAGGACTTCAACGTCCCTCACAATTCCGATAGGAGAGATAGTTGATCTATTTGCAAGATGAATAGTAACATCAACTTCTTCAAGTTCACAAGGGGAAATCTCACCGATGATTTCTTCATAAAGTGAATAAGGAATAGCACTTGCACTCGATCCCAAATCGCGTAGCCCATAATAATTGTGATCTCCTATTTTAACAGATACCACCGGAGTACCTGAAATTGGGCATTTATTCTTGGTTGTGACAAGGTTAGTGGAAACAGCACAAAAAGTTATATTGGAATCCAAAACATCATCAGTAGCAAGGTCTTTAATCAATGCAACTTGAGGATCGACCCTGATCTGGTCCTCAGGTTCATCAACTCTTCTCTCACTTTTATTTATTATGCCTGTCACAAGAGAGTGTTCCTTTATCCTCGTGGGAAAAGGAGGCTTTTCATATATAACTGCAGGCAAAATAGGCTCAGCAACATAAATATCAGTAGGTGGTTCTTTAAAAGGTGCATGGTGCTGGTCTCTATTCTTTTTAAAAGAATCAACGTGAGAGGCAAAATTCTTACACAAATCAATCACTAGATGGGAATCAAGACCAATCTTAGAGCAAAAAGTATTGAAGTAATCAGTTTCCACATAGCTCTCAATATAATCATGTTCATAATTTATAGTGGGTTCAATACCTTTATCAATTTCCCAATCTTCGGTATTCCTCTGGATTCTTTCAAGGAGATCCCACCTTTCTTCAACACTCTTCTTCTGAAATACCCCACTAGAGGAGGCATCCAGCATCTCCTTATCCTGACGAGAAAGCCTGGCATAAAAATTTGTAAGTATAATTTCCTTGGGAAGCTTATGAATAGGGCATTTGAGCATTAGAGACTTCAATCTCCCCCAGGCTTGAGCAATGCTTTCTTCGTCACGAGACCTAAAGTTATAGATATAATTCCTGTCTCGATGAATTTCATGAAGAGGATAAAACTTAGTATAAAAGAGAGACATAAGCTCCTGCCAGTCCAGCAAGTGTGAGTTATCGAGAAGCTCATACCAATCTGAAGCTTTATCTATAAGTGATACGACAAACAATTTCCTCATGACAAACTCCCTCGATACACCTGCAAGCTTAAATAATGAACATAGTCGCGACAAATATAGCAAGTGTTCACCGGGATGTCTGTCTCCTGCATAACGATTAGCAAAAACATAATCGATAATGCCAGCTGGTATTTTATAAGGCACAATTTCAGTAGGGGGAGGATCAACCACCACAGGTGTGGGGCGTCTTCCCGCAAGTAACGCTCCGATAATAGGGTTGTCCATAAGGACAAAGAGCAGTAATAGCAAAAATAAAAACAGAATTATATAAAAAAAACTTTCTTACCGGTTTCACTTTACCAATAGCGCTACGCTCCCCGGCAACGGCGCCAGAAAACGTTACTTGATGACCCTCAACCGTAAGGGATCTGTTGCAGCGTTTTCGATAAGTAAGAATGTCGAACCCAACGAGGAGCAGAAGGTATTGATAAGCGATTCTGAGCAAGAAGTTACTGCAAGCACTGAAAGATAACTTTTAGGGGTTTTCTCGGTATAAGCAACAGGAATGTAAAGGCAAGTAGTGTAAAAGGTACTGAGAGTAACAAGTGGCCCAATCCTTTCTTAGCAAAGGAGAGGCCTAGCAACTGAACTTATAAAGACTAAAGCGTTCTTGAGGACACACGGGAGAGGTAGTCATGTGCTTTCGCCATATTCCGTATCGATACTATGTTATGTGTTGATAAGTGTTGAGTGGGTGGATCTATGCTAGTGCACTCTCTAGACTAAGATGAATGCACTCTTATGATTAAACACCTTGCAAGCATCCGCAAATACAAGATAGAATTTAAGGCAAAAGCCTAACCATAGCAATACGATCGAGGATCCATTATTCCCTTATGCAAAAGCGTGCGAACTGGGGTTCAGGTTTCTGTCACTCCGGCAACCCACCATAAGCATTCTTTATACACAATGTATTCTCCTAGGTCCTTAATAAGGCGAAGTGTTGGGTGTTCGACTCACACAACACCACTAGTAGAATGACAACACAACTTAAGTACCAAACAACACATATTACTTCAACAGCATATGACTACTAACAACAAGACTTCCCCCATGTCCTCAAGAACTAAGGTAACTACTCACAAGACATAAAAGAGATCATGATCAGTGGGGATAAATATGTGATAAACAATCTGGACATAATAATATTTCTCCAACAAAACTCAATAGCATTCACCACAAAGTAGTAATCAACACCGATGGAGTAGAGAGGATAGGTAGTACGAGTTACAACACGAGTTGCGATGGAAAGATGAGATTTGGATGAAGATGGAGATGGTGCTGGTGTTGGGGATGATGTTGATGATGATCTCGATGATGCCCGTGACGATGGTGATGACGATGGCGACGATCTCCCCTTCCGGGAGGTGATCTCCCCGGCGGAATCTGCCCACCGGAGATGCCCTTTTCTTCTTTGTAGGTTTCCGCCTCGAAGCGGCGGCGGAACTCCGTAAAAAGTCCCGTGCCTAGGGTTTTCGGAGGACGGAGAACATATCTGCAAAAGGGGGCGACCAGAGGTGGGCCAGGGGCTCCAGGCGCCCCCCCGGCGCGGCCAGGGGGGGCGCGCCCCCAGGCCGCCTGGGCACCCTGTGGCCCCCCTCTGACTCCCCTTTTGCGTGTCTTCGTTATTCGTCTGAAAAATACCTCCCGTCAATTTTCAGGTAATTTGGAGGTGTTCTTCTTCAGCAACTCAGCATCCACTTTTTCCTGCTGAATCCTGCGTCTGTTGTTCCGGTATCGGAAAGTTGCAAACTGTGTAAAATAGACCAAAACAACATAAGAACATCATCATATCGTGAAATATATCAATGAATAAGGATAAATTATAATACAAAATAGTGATGCATTTTGGACGTATCATTCTCCCATTGCAAGAATTATAGATCTAGTAGGCCAAACCAAACCAATAATTCGAAGAGACTTGCAAGGATATTATTAGCACACATAAAGAGTTCAGAAAAGAACCAAATATTTCTCATAGATAATCTTGATCATAAACCCACAATTCATCGGATCTCAACAAACACACCGCAAAAAGAGATTACATCTAATAGATCTCCTCGAAGACCGAGGAGAACTTTGTATTGAGATCCAAAGAGAGAGAAGAAGGCATCTAGATACTAGCTATGGACCCGAAGGTCTATGGTAAACTACTCACAACTCATGGTGAGGCGATGATGATGATGTAGAAGCACTCCGTGGTAGATCCCCCCTCCGGCGGAGCTCCGGAACAAGCCCCAAGATGGGATCTCACGAGAGCAGAAGGTTGCGGCGGTGGAACTAGGGTTTTCTCTGTTCGTCTGATGGTTTCTGGGTACGTAGGCTTATATAGGAGGAAGGAGGACACCGGGGGCCTCACGAGGGGTCCACGAGGCAGGGGGCGCGCCCTGGGCAGGGGGGCGCACCCCTGATGGCTTCTCGCCCCTTGTTGGTTACCCCAAGTGGAAGGTTGAGATGTAGCGTAGCGGCAAATTTCCCATGGCAAAGATACCAAGGATCGAATCCCGTGAGACTCCGAGGGTCGACAAGTAGGTGTCAACGGCGCCAGAAACTTAGTGGTTGACGGGACCTGCACACAGATACAGATAACTTTGCTCCCAACGAGTACAGAGAGGTTGTCAATCCCTCCGGCCTTGTTGTTTACAAAGGATCAAACACAAGAGATAATAATGATAGCTATGACTGCAACTAGGAAATAAAACAGGAAGTAAATAGAAGGTGTGATCAGCGGTGGTAATATGGACCGGGGTCCCATGATGTTCACTAGTGATGTCTCTCTCCCAAAAGACGATAAAACAGCAAAGCGAGGTAAACAAATTATAGCTGGGCAATTGATAGGATTATGTGCGCAAACCAATGCTAACTATGCTGCAAAGAAAGGTAGAGGCTCAAAAGCATGGGCGGTACGCCAAGGCAAGTAGACCGAAATCCATCTGCATCTACTACTAATCATCCACCTTGAGATATCTATCCAGAACATCTCGCTGGTATTAAGTGGCGAATCCCACCGAAAGTGTAAACTCAAAGCAGCAGACAACTGCATTAAAAGAACTTTGCGTAAAGTAAACAATCCTTGCACCCGCAAGTACAAGCACCGTTGTTTTCTCCCTTGTGGCAACAGCACATCCCCTAGACTCATGTTTCTGTCACTCAAGCTAGTCATCAGGGGGCATGAACCCACAATCAAGCATAACGCTCCCTCTTGGAGTTACTACCTACTACTTGGCCAAAGCAATAAACAGCAACGGAGAACATGCAAGAATTACTCAAGAACAAAGATATAAAAGAGGTGAATCAAATATATTACTCAAACACAATCTGAACATAGTCTCATAATCCATCAGATCCCAGCAAACTCAGCAAAGCAACAACAGAAAGATTACATATGTGCCTCGATCATGTAGGGCAGCTCACGAGGTCTAAACCATGAAGAGCAAAGAGGGGAGGAGAACATCACATAGCTACTGATCATGGACCCATGGTCCAAGGTGGACTACTCACGACTCATCCGGGAAGCGTCCATGGTGGTGGAGAAGCTCCCGATGGTGGTTCTCCCCTCCGGCGGGGTGCCGGGAAGAGTTCTCCTGATGCTCCCAATCTTGGAAGCGCTGCGGCGGCGGAACAGAGGCGAGATCGCGAAAAAGGGTTCTGTCCTCGAGGGTTTCATGACGAGAGGGATATATATGCGAAGGGGGGCAGCCAAAGGCGGAGCAGGGGCCCCAGGCGCCCCCTTGGCGCGGCCAGGGGTGGGGCCGCGCCAGGTGGCCGCCTGGGCCTCCCCTGGCTCCCCTCTGGCCCATCTTTGGTTCTTCGCGAAGCTTCCTGTACGCTGATTTTTCCTGTATTTCCCTGGAATTTTTGGAGCACTTTTAATATGGGGGAAACCTGAAATAGAAAAACAGCAGAAAACAGGAACTGGCACTGTGGTGCACTGAGTTAATAGGTTAGTCCAAATATGATCAAAAGTGTATGGAAGTGCATCAATATCATAGCAATATCACACAAAAGAAGCATGGAGCAAGCAGAAATTATAGATACGTTTTGGACGTATCAACCCCCCACCCTCCTGGGCACCTCGTGGCCCCTACTCCGTGGTTCTCAAGTCTCTCGTGTGTGATTTTCTCTAAAAATATCTCTCCCGAAGGTTTCATTCCCTTTGGACTCCGTTTGATATTCCTTTTATGCAAAACCCTGAAACAGGCAAAAAACAGCAATCTGGACTAAGCCTTTGGGTTAGTAGGTTTGTCCCAAAAATAATATAAAAGTGTATGACAAAGCCCATTAAACATCCAAAACATCATAAATAATAGCATGGAACAATAAAAAATTATAGATACGTTGGAGACGTATCAAGCATCACCAAGCTTAATTCCTGCTCGTCCTCGAGTAGGTAAATGATAAAAACAGAATTTTTGATGTGGAATGCTAACCAACATAGTTTTTCAATGTAATTCTCTTAATTGTGGCATGAATGTTCAGATCTGAAAGATTCAAGATAAAAGTCTATATTGACATAAGAAATAATAATACTTCAAGCATACTAACAAAGCAAACATGTGTTCTCAAAATACTATGGCTAAAGAAAGTTATCCCTACAAAATCATATACTCTGGCTATGCTCCCTCTTCATCACACAAAATATTCATATCATGCACAACCCCGATTTCAGCCAAGCACTTGTTTTCATACTCTATTTTTTCAAACCTTTCAACTTTCACGCAATACATGAGCGTGAGCCATGGACATAGCACTATGGGTGGAATAGAGAGGTGGTTGTGGAGAAGACAAAAAGGAGGGAGATAGTCTCACATCGACTAGGCCTATCAACGGGCTATGGAGATGCCCATCAATAGATATCAATGTGAGTGAGTAGGGATTGCCATGCAACGGATGCACTAGAGCTAAAAATGTATGAAAGCTCAACAAAAGAAACTAGTGGGTGTGCATCCAACTTGCTTGCTCACGAAGACCTAGGGCATTTGAGGAAGCCCATCGTTGGAATATACAAGCCAAGTTCTATAATGAAAATTCCCACTAGTATATAAAAGTGACTAAGTATGAGACTCTCTATCATGAAGAACATGGTGCTACTTTGAAGCACAAGTGTGCAAAAAAAAGTAGCAATTGTCCCTTTTTCTTTTCTTTTCTTTTTTTCTTTTTTTTGGGCCTTTCTTTTTTCTTTGGCCTTTCTTCTTTTCTTTTTGTGGAGGGGCTTTATTGATTTAGCCTTTCCTCACATGGGACAATGCTCTAATAATGATGATCATCACACTTTCATTACAACTCGATATTACAACTCGATACTGCAACAACAAAGTATGACTCTATGTGAATGCCTCCGGCGGTGTACCGGGATGTGCAATGAAACAAGAGTGACATGTATGAAAAATTATGCATGGTGGCCTTGCCACAAATACGATGTCAACTACATGATCATGCATGGCAATAAGACAATATGAAGCGTGTCATATGAACAGAACGGTGGAAAGTTGCATGGCAATATATCTCGAAATGGCTATGAAAATGCCATGATAGGTAGGTATGGTGGCTGTTTTGAGGAATAATATGGTGGCTGTTTTGAGGAAGGATATATAGTGGTTGTATGGTACCGGCGAAAGTTGCGCGATACAAGAGAGGCTAGCAATGGTGGAAGGGTGAGAGTGCGTATAATCCATGGACTCAATATTAGTCATAAGAACTCATATACTTATTGCAAAAATCTACGATTCATCAAAACAAAGCAATCAATGCATGCTCCTAGGGGGGGGGGTGGTAGGAGTTAACCATCGCGCGCCCCCGACCTCCACACAAAGGTTGGCACTTTAGAAATACCTCATGCTCTAACTTCGTCACATAGCGGTTCACCATACATGCATGCTACGGGGATCATTAACCTTAACACAAGTATTTCTCAATTTCATAATAACTCCACTAGCATGACTCTAATATCACTATCCTCATATCTCAAAACAATTATCAAGCATCCAACTTCTCATCATATTCAATGCACTTAGTGTGAAAGTTTTTACTACATTGATATTGGATGTCTATCATGTGAAGACTAGCCTAAGCACGTTACCATGATGTTTTAATAGACTCTCAAAAGGATATAAGTGAAGCATGATAGATCAACTATTTCTTCAAAATATTATCACCACCGTGCTCTAAAAGATATAAGTGAAGCACTAGAGCAGAAACTATTCAACTCAAAAGATATAAGTGAAGCACATAGAGTATTCTATCAATTCCTAGGCCATATTTAACTCTCTCAAATAGGTGTGTCCAGCAAGGATAATTGTGGCAAACTAACAATCAAAGACTCAAATTATACAAGACGCTCCAAGCAAAACACATATCATGTGGTGAATAAAAATATAGCTCCGAGTATAGTTACCGATGGATGAAGACGAAAGAGGGGATGCCTTTCCGGGGCATCCCCAAGCTTAGGCTTTTGATTGTGCTTGAATTTTACTTGGGGTGCCTTTGGCATCCCCAAGCTTAGTCCCTTGCTACTCTTTGTTCCATAGTCCATCAAAGCAATACTCAAAACTTGAAAACTTCACAACACAAAACTTAGACAAAAATCTCGTGAGCTCCGTTAGTATAAGAAAGCAAACCACTACTCAAAGGTACTGCAATGAATTCATTCTTTGTTTATATTGGTGTTAAACCTACTGTATTCCAACTTCTCTATGGTTCATACTTCCCAATATTACTCATAGATGCATCGGAATAAGCAAACAACACACGAAAAACAGAATCTGTCAAAAACATAATAGTCTGTAGTAATCTGCAAGTTTCGCATACTTCTGCAACTCCAAAAAAAATCAAACTAAATTGGTAAACGTGAGGAATTTGTCTATTCATTATCTGCAAAAAGAATCGACTAAATAGCATGCTCCAGTAAAATCTGATGACCATTCTAGCGAGCGCTAACGATTCTGTTTTTCATAGCAAGATCATATAAACTTCACACAAGTCTTCCCAAAGGTTCTACTTGGCACAGACACTAAGCAAAACATGAAACCACATCTAAACAGAAGCTAGATGCAATATTTATTCCCTAACAGCTGCAAAAAAAAAATTGGGTTGCCTCCCAACAAGCGCTATCGTTTTACGCCCCTAGCTAGGCACGATACATGGATAAATCTAGGGAATGCCATAATGATATGATATGTCACGAAAGCTCATCTCATATTCCCTACGTTCAGCAGCAAGCTTCCTTTGTGGCAAGCAAAAGTAATCAAAAGGGATAAATTTAATGGGACAAAAGTCCCCTACATCAATCTCAGGAGGAATAGGTTCCTCTTTTGGCCCTTTGTAGTGGACAACCAATTCATCATTATAGGCATTCTTTTGGTGGAAGGTCATAAGCCTTCGCTCAAGGGAGAAGCCTAACCCATTGTTTTGAACAGCAATATCATTGTTCATCTCAGAAATTCTATCAATCAAGACATCGATAGGAACCTTTTTTCTAAGGTTTTCATTAAAAGCAACATGATCAAGAGATCGCAACTGCATTATGTCTTCTTGATTGAACACGATAGCCTCTATGGGAGGTCGACCGGCATCTACTCCGTAATGAGCAAATATTTCTTTGGCCTCTTTCATGATAAATCTAAATTCATGAGCCAGAAAGATAGTAGTTGCACGCTTAACAGAAGAATGCTCAATGTTGGAAAACTCCAAAAAGATTTTCTGAATACAGGGATGCATATGGATAAATTGCCTTTCAATTTCTACTATAAGCATAGATACAACATCCGCAAGGATACTAGTTCTGTGAAGAATAGAGTCACCCATAGTGGGCAAAGCACCGGCACAAGTGAAGAAGTCTTGAAGAACTCCTTTTCCAATGATATTACCACTACCAACCCGGAACTTCTTAATATGTAAAGTGGTAGCTTCATCCGGAGGGTCAACATAGACGTTGCCCTCGACATTACTACCCTTCTCGATAAAATCGCCCCCCATCTCAGAGATGAGGGCAAGCAAGCAAGCAACACACAAGCAAACAAGAAGCAAACGAACGATAAACACACGGCAGAAGAAGGGCAAATAAAACGGCAAGGGTGAAGTGGGGGAGAGGAAAACAAGAGGCAAAAAATGTAATGCGAAGGATAAGGGTATGTGATAGGTACTTGGTATATGACTTTTGCGTAAGACTCCCCGGCAACGGCGCCAGACATTCTTCTTGCTACTTCTCGAGCTTGCATTGTATTCCCTCGAAGAGGAAAGGGAGATGCGGCACAGTAGCGTAAGTATTTCCCTCAGTTTTTCAGAACCAAGGTATCAATCCAGTAGGAGACCACGCGCGAGTCCCTCACACCTGCACAAACAAATAAAAACTTTGCAGCCAACGCGATAAGGGGTTGTCAATCCCTTTACGGTCACTTACGAAAGTGAGATCTGATAGAGATGATAGTTTATATTTTTGTATTTTTGTTTATAAGAACAGAAAGTAAAAGCGGAAAAAGTAAAGTAGATGTAGATTGATATTGTTGAGAATAGACCAGGGGGCCATAGTGTTCTCTAGTGGCTTCTCTCATGATAGCGATATTCTACGGCGGGTAGACAAATTACTGTCGAGCAATTGATAGAAAAGCGAATAATTATGAGACTATCTAGGCATGATCATTGTATATAGGCATCACGTCCGAGACAAGTAGACCGACTCCTGCCTACATCTACTACTACTACTCCACACATTGACCGCTATCCAGCATGCATCTAGTGTATTGAGTTCATAAGAATAGAGTAACGCCTTAAGCAAGATGACATGATGTAGAGGGATAAACTCAAGCAATATGATATAAACCCCATCTTTTTTTCGATGGCAACAATACAATACGTGCCTTGCTGTCCCTACTGTCACTGGGAAAGGACACCGCAAGATTGAACCCAAAGCCAAGCACTTCTCCCATTGCAAGAACTATTCTAGTAGGCCAAACCAAACCAATAATTCGAAGAGACTTGCAAGGATATGATGAGCACACATAAAGAGTTCAGAAAAGAACCAAATATTTCTCATAGATAATCTTGATCATAAACCTACAATTCATCGGATCTCGACAAACACACCGCAAAAAGAGATTACATCGAATAGATCTCCTCGAAGACCGAGGAGAACTTTGTATTGAGAGCCATAGAGAGAGAAGAAGCCATCTAGATACTAGCTATGGACCCGAAGGTCTGTGGTAAACTACACACAACTCATGGTGAGGCGATGATCATGATGTAGAAGCACTGCGTGGTAGACCCCCCCCCCCCCTCCGGCGGAGCTCCGGAACAGGCCCCAAGATGGGATCTCACGGGAGCAGAAGGTTGCGGCGGTGGAACTAGGGTTTTCTCTGTTCGTCTGATGGTTTCGGGGTACGTAGGCTTATATAGGAGGAAGGAGGACACCGGGGGGCTCACGAGGGGTCCACGAGGCAGGGGGCGCGCCCCCCACCCTCGTGGGCACCTCGTGGCCCCTACTCCGTGGTTCTCAAGTCTCCTGTGCGCGATTTTCTCCAAAAATATCTCTCCCGAAGATTTCATTCCGTTTGGACTTCGTTTGATATTCCTTTTCTACAAAACCCTGAAACAGGCAAAAGACAGCTATCTGGATTGGGCATTTGGGTTAGTAGGTTAGTGCCAAAAATAATATAAAAGTGTATGACAAAGCCCATTAAACATCTAAAACATCATAAATAATAGCATGGAATAATAAAAAATTATTGATACGTTGGAGACGTATCAGGGTCATCGAGATCCAAGTGGTGGCATGCCGCCATGGAGAGCAGCCCGAGTACGTCTACACAAACCAAATGCGGTGGCGGTACAGGTGGCGTACGTCTTTGCACGATGTGCGAGGTGGGTAGGTGGCTTGGCTATATATGCTTGGCTGGTTGTGCGGGATGAGTAGTCGGGAGCGTGGCGCAGCGACGGCCAACCATACAAAACTAACGGCTCAGTAAAATGGTGTGAGTTTTGATTGTCGCATCAACACTTACAATTGCATCCGATAAATCAGTTTCTACATCGATTAGTGTTTTCTTCATGAAAAGATTATTGAATGTTGGCTGGTATTTGAAAGAAAAAATATGAAAGGTGGTGATTTTCTCTATATGGAGCTGCAATTGTGGTGGTATTTGGCAATTAATATTGGCTGGAAAGGTTTGGTCAGGAGAAGTGAAGAGCTTGGTAAGGAGCAAACTCACACAGTCATGTGGAGAAGCGAGAAGTTTTGGCTAAACGATTTGTGAATTTGTGCAGAACTCCCTTGAGCCTATAGTTTGGAATTAACACAACTTCATGAGTAGCATCTTGAGAATGTGTGTGCTTGCATAGAATACCCTGACCTTATCAGCGGTCATGATTCTTTATGTATTTGATATAAAATTCTTGCATCTCAGATCTGAGAAGAAAATATCACACCATGACAGAAGATGGTCATTTCATTCTTCATCTAGAGGTACATGTGAAGACTTTACTCGACAAGAAAAATAAATTTTAGCCTCTCCAAGTTGCTTCCATTCCTGAACTTGATTGCCAATTATGTCCTAGTAATGATCAGAAAAAAGCACTGCCGATGGAACGCTACAAGCCTAAAATTACTAGCTTAATCATTCCAATATCTGTTACCACATACTTGAAGGGAAGAAATAAGTGTGTGTATTCAGAAGTTCTGCAAGAAGCACTCTAACTGACAAAACATTTCTAGATCTAATCTCCATTGACTTTGTAACCATCTACTGTATATTAATTCTGTCAAAACATTTCTAGATCTGATCTCCATTGACTTTGTAACGGACACAGAAGGTGGCCAGCTCTCCACTGACATGGGAGGTGCATGTGCAACAATCCGAATATGCTGTTTTGCATTTGTAATTAACTTGACCTGCTCCTCACAACCACATGTCATGTTTCTAAGTTTAGTATCTCAAATAAAACAATACATTTTAGATCTGGGAGAAAATGCGATTGGAAAGCACAGTGAATGGTGGACACCTCATCAGACTGATTTTTTTTCCAACCAGGCCTTACCCCCTTTCCATTAATTTCTTAACGGAAATACAAAGTCTGTTACCAGCAACTATAGCAGCGATGCCACTAAATGACTAGGAGAAAAAGTGAGAAAGGCAGAAAGCAAGTTGGGGCACTAGCTGGAAACCTGCTACCTGGAGCTCGCTATCCGAACTCCAGTTACATATTCCTGGATTATTAGTAGCTTATCCTCAGTCAAGCCAATGAATTAGTAACATCTCTCACACGGCAGTTCTGGCGATACGAGATCTGTGAATCTGAGATGTGCATCTGGCCACTGACTTCCTACGTAACTAGAAACATAGTGTCAGGAGCTCTTCATTTACTTCTCAAATGCATAAGTACTGATGCGCCCTCTTCTCCATGTATGTCCATGTGATTTACCTTGACTTCATCGTCATAATAGGTCTTTCTTGTATATCCCATATGTAAAAAAGAAGCACTGTAGATCTTGGAGAAAATCAATTGGTAGTATGTTTACGACTACTGCATGTGCACTCTTCCGCATGTATGTCTATGTACCTGCATAATAAGCCTGAATTTCACCTGAATCAAATGTCCACTGTAACTCTGTAACTATGAGTCCCTGAGAAAATATTACCATCCTCAATATGGCGTTCAATGAGATATACTCCCTCCGTAAACTAATATAAGAGCGTTTAGAATACTAAAATAGTGATCTAAACGCTCTTATATTAGTTTACAGAGGGAGTATATGTTATGTCAATACTAAATTATCTCCAACTCACTAGCAAACTCAGAGAGTTGAAATATCCATTAATTGTTTTATCCTCCGCCCTTATTTCCTTTGTCGAGCCTGATTTGGCAAACCAAGAAAAAATTTCTTCATTAACTCTAGCCGCTCCATTTTTTCGTAGTTCTAGGGAGTTATAGACATCCGGAAATTATCCATTCCTCGCACCGTCAAAGCCAGGGACAGTAAGTTTGTCCAGATAATGGGGACAGTAAGTGTAATGAGTGCATCCTATATGTATGAAGTGTACCAAATGAGAAAACTGATTGGTTCTGCCTGTGTTCATTCTTACAATCAAGTAAATCAACATAATTTGCTTGACTAACTAACCACATTGTTTATGGTCTCCAGGAAACAGTACATAGTAGACTACTAGTCCTTTTACTCTATAAATACAGCCCATCTTGTACTCACATCTCCACACCCAAAGATCACTAGACATTGAGCAAATCCTCGCACACTCGGATTAACAATCCTTGCAATGGCCCGTCCTAGCCATGTCCTTGTCTTCTTTGTCATCTCTCAGTTAGCCCTAGCCACCACGTTCACTACTGCTCTTCTGTGTGATAGTTGTGTAGGGTTATGTAAGAGTAGTTGTGAGAAAGAGATTAATCTGTCCTTGTACCTCCACCAAATTGCTGCTGGGCCAAATCATAACCAAGAACAGATTGTTAGTCCCACCTTTGCTAATGGGTTCGGCACAACAGGCGTTAACGACTGGCCGCTACTCGATGCTCCTCAGCCAAATGCAAACATTGTCGCTCGCGCGAAAGGCCTGCATATCCAAGCTAGCCAAGAAGGTGGTGGCTGGTTTTCTCCGTTCAGCATGGTGTTTCAGGAGCAGGACTCCAGGTAATAATTTGAGGATCTCGAATTTTCAGTGTGCATCACATACCAGATTACATGGTGCTTTATCCTTTATAAATTTATTCACTATGGCTTTCCCTTGCAAAAAATGAAAACTTCAACCTTGATTTCAAAAATATTCCACACTAGTGTTTTCATAGCTTCGGTAATTATAAATGTGTTTTTTGCATCTACCAGTCGATTTACAGTTGTCATGATGTTATTTACAAACATTGATATATCCTTCCGGTCACTCTTGTGATATATTTTCTACTGTTTTAAATCTGGAGTAGGTTCAATAGGTCTACCCTACAAGTGATGGGTGATAATTGGAATAGTGCTTTCCTTAATGCATACAGATTACAGAGAGTGGTACATATGGGAGGGGCGACGCCCAACTGAAGCCTGGTCGTGCACAGATCGTGCGTGAGTCGTGGGCTGACTGGGTTGGTCCCAGTCACCTGTCTAACACCCCCCCGCAGTGTCAACGGCGGGCTCGACGACATTGAGACTGGCTCGTATGTCGGTGAAGGCAGTTGTTGGAAGGCCCTTCGTGAAGATGTCGGCAAACTGGGCACTTGTAGGGACATGCAGAACTCGGACGTCACCTAGAGCTACCTTCTCTCGTACAAAATGAATGTCTATCTCTATGTGCTTAGTACGACGGTGCTGCACAGGATTACAAGACATGTACACAGCAGAAATGTTATCACAATAGACGATGGTAGCTTGATGAAGTGGCCGGTGCAGCTCGCTGAGGAGTTGACGTAGCCAAACTGTCTCGGCGACCGCATGCGCAACAGACCTGTACTCGGCTTCAGCGGAGGACCTGGAAACAGTTAGCTGTCTTTTTGACGACCAAGAAATCAAGTTATCACCCAAGTACACACAATAACCAGAAGTAGATCGGCGAGTATCCGGACATCCGGCCCAGTCAGCATCAGAATACGCGGTTAGGGAAGTGGGTGGAGAAGCTGTAATGGAAAGACCATGGTCGAGAGTGCCTTTAAGATACCGAAGGATGCGTTTGACATGGTTGTAATGAGGAAGACGTGGATCATGCTTGTACAAGCACGCCTGCTGAACGGCATAGGTAATCTCAGGACGAGTGAGGGTCATGTATTGTAGAGCACCGGTGAGACTTCGGTATAAGGTAGGATCGGACAGGGGTTCACCATCGGAAGAAAGCTTGGAACCTGTTTCGGCTGGTGTGCGGCAGGGATGGCAATCGGTCATACCAGCTTTGGAAAGAAGATCGAGCACGTATTGGCGTTGAGAGAGAAAGAGTCCAGAGGAGGAGCGGGACACAGCAATCCCCAGAAAGTGGTGCAGAGGACCGAGGTCGGTCATGCAAAATTCATTGCGTAGGGAGAGAATGATGCTGGCCAGAAAGGAATCGGACGAGGCTGTGAGCACAATATCATCGACATATAGTAGGAGATAGGCAGTGTGGTTATCAGTTTTGAGAATGAAAAGAGAAGAGTCTGAACGCGAAGGGAGAAACCCAAGAGTGCGAATGAACGTGGCGAAACGATGAAACCACGCGCGTGGCGCCTGCTTGAGGCCATACAGAGATTTGTGCAGCTTGCAGACGTGATCAGGGAGGGAAGAGTGGACGAAACCGAGGGGTTGGCGACAGAAGATAGTCTCGTTGAGAGAACCATGGAGAAAAGTGTTCTTGACATCTAGCTGGTGAATGGGCCAGGAAGAAGAGACAGCAAGGCTCAGAACGACACGGATCGTACTAGGTTTAACCACGGGAGAGAATGTTTCATCAAAATCAACGCCCGCTTGCTGAGAATCACCGCGACAAACCCACCGCGCTTTATACCGAGCCAGAGAGCCATCGGAGTGGAATTTGTGCCTAAAAACCCACTTGCCAGAAACAACGTTGGCATCGTGCGGACGAGGAACAAGAGACCATGTATTATTAAGAAGAAGAGCATCATACTCTTCCTTCATGGCAGAAACCAGTTGGGGTCGAGGAGAGCAGCTTTGTAGGAAGAGGGAATGGGGGAAATGGTGGTGTGAGAGGCGGTGAGATTTAGATGTTGTGCAGGGAGACGAAAGCCTGTTTTGCTGCGTGTACGCATGGTATGTTCATTAGTAGGCGGAGCAACAGGAAGAGCAGTGGGAGGCAAGGTCTGTGGAAGTTGAGATGAAGAAGATGCAGAGGTAGGCGCGGGCGAATCAGGCGAGCGGGTGGCTGCATGGGAATCTGGCGAGCGATTGGCTGCATGGGAATCTGGCGATTGATTGGCTGCATGGGAATGGGATAGAGGAGTGGAATGTTGAGGGCTGGTTGGGGAGGATGGAGTGCGCGTGGGGCCCGGAGAGGAGGTGCGCGCGGGCATGTCGGACGCAGCGGGATTGGTGGGATCGGGCGAGTGGATTACGGTGGACGAGACGACGTGCACAGGATCATGAACGCCATGCATGTTGGTCTGGTGAGAAGCGCCGGTGGTGTTGGTGGCTGAGATAGGGGCGGTAAGATCTGGTGGTGAATGAGAAGAGAAGGGAAATACATTTTCATCAAAAGTGACGTGGCGAGAGATGATGACACGCCCGGTGTGCGGGTCAAAACAACGACACCCTTTGTGAGAGTCGGAGTAGCCAAGGAAGACACATGGCAACGAGCGAGGAGCAAGTTTGTTAGGTGTTGTGGCACTGAGGTTGGGAAAACAAAGACAACCAAAAACGCGGAGGTTGTCGTATGGTGGTGGGGCAAGAAATAATGCTTCGAAAGGAGAAGTTTTCGGGGATTTGGAAGTGGGTCGGATGTTAAGAAGATAGGTGGCATGACGAAGAGCTTCAGCCCAGAATTTTGGCGGCATGGAGGCTTGGATGAGGAGGGTACGTAGGATGTCGTTGAGCGTGCGGAGAGAGCGCTCTGCCTTGCCGTTTTGGGATGAAGTGTAAGGACATGAAAAACGGAGGAGGACGCCGTGGTGGAGAAAGAAGTCACGATTGCGAGCATTGTCAAACTCGCGTCCATTGTCACATTGTAAGAACCGAATAGGGAGAGAAAAATGGGTGTATACATAACGCTGAAAATTGACAAAGAGAGCGTGAACATCAGATTTGTTGCGAATGGGAAAGGTCCATATATAGTGAGAGAAGTCATCAACGAGTACAAGATAATACTTAAACCCAGACACACTAGGGATAGGAGAGGTCCATAGGTCACAATGCAATAACTCAAAAGGAAATGTACTGCTACTGGTAGAAGTGCCAAAGGGCAAGCGAACATGTTTGCCCATTTGACATGCGGGACACAACGTGGAGTCATGTAAGTCGCGGTCGTGCGGAAGCTTGAAATCATGAAGAAGCTTGGACGTGGTGGTGGAGTTGGGATGACCGAAACGACGATGCCAGAGGGTGACGGAGGCATGCAGGGCTTGGGGAGGCGGAGTGGAGACGCCGTTGATGGTGTAAAGATCGCCGGAGCTATTGAACCGAGCTATCACCGCCTTGCTGTGGAGATCCTTCACAGACAGCCCAAAAGGATCAAACTCGACAGAAACTTGATTGTCAGTTGTAAAACGACGTACAGAAATTAAGTTCTTAATGAGAGCAGGAGCTACTAAGACTTCTCGGAGAAGAAGGGGTGATCTAGAAGAGGGAATGGTGCATGAGCCAACGCATGAAACAGGAACCGTGGAGCCATCGCCAATGGTGATAGAGGGAAAAAGAATGGAGGGATGGAGGGAAGAAAGCGTACAACTAGATGCTGACATATGAGAGGATGCACCAGAGTCGAAGATCCATTCGGTACCTGTGTCTTGTGTGGTAAGTGAATTCAGGGCAGCAATAAGAGCAGCTTAATCCCAGGCTGGTGGTGCTGAAGACGATGCCGAGGGAGCAGGCTGGTATGTTGATGAAGAAGGCGGTGCAGAAGGACCACCCACATCCCAGTTGGAGAACGGAGGAGCGCCGTAGGGGTACATAGATGCCGCCGTTGGAGCCGGAGTGGACTGGTACAGAGGCGCATAAGCCGTGTAGGCGTGCGGCGGCGGTCGTGATCCAAGGAGTCCAGGGGCGCCGACCGGTGGACGCATGCCAGGCGCCCAAGCCCCACTGTAGGCGGGCGGAGCGCCGTATGGAGAAGGCGCAGTCCAAGGCATGGGCCAGGCTTGAACAAGCCCGGTCCAGGGATCTGGTGAAGGGCGCCATGCTGAAGAAGCCGGCGAGGGAGGCGCTGCAGATGACATGGGTGCAGGGGGCGTTGCAGGAGCCGGTGGTGGAGGCGCAGAGGATGACGAGGATGCCGATGAGGTGTGCTTGGGTGGACGGTAGACGGGATTCTTCCCCTTGTAGTTGGGGCTAGGACGCCATCCAGGGGGTGGTTGCGCGGCGGGCGGCACTGGCGGGGTAGCCGCCGGTTGTGGAGCGGGACGCGCCGTGGTGTGGAAGAGGCGGGGAGCGCCAGTCTTGCGCGCCTGTGTTTGTTCCTCAAGCTGCAGCATGGATCTTGCCTCGGAGAGAGTCGGCAGCGGGCGGAGAAGTGGGATCAGCGACGCCTGCTGAGCGAACCGCTCGTCGAGCCCGCCCATGAGGGCGTGAAGGAGAGAGCGATCGCCAACAGTTTCGCCAAGTTCGCGGAGTTCGTCGCCGATTGCCTTGATCTGCTGACAGAAGACGCCGACGGGGCGATCGCCCTGGGTGATCGTGCGGAGCTCGGTGTTGAGGGCGGAGATGCGCGCATCGCGATTGTCCTGGAAGAGGCGCCGGAGCTCCGTCCAGATGTCGCGCGCCGTGGCGCCGTCCTTGACGACGAGATTGAACAGCTCGGTGGAGATGCAGGTGTAGAGCCATTGGATGATCGCCAGATCGTCTTTGAGCCAGCGAGGGTTGTGCGGCTCGGGTGGAGATGCATCGGAGATGTGATGCAGCAGCGAACAACGGCCGAGGTGGATCTCGAACAAGTGACGCCAGTGGTAGTAGTTTCGGCTATGGAGATCAAGAACGATGGGGATGAAGGGGGTAACGTCAGTAATGGTGTCGCTAAAGGAGAGGGATGGGATGGTGAGGGTGGTGGTTTGTGTGGCTGGAAGAGTAGGGGTGCCGGCGGCGGGCTGAGAGGCATTGCCGTCGCCGGAGTTGGTCATGGCGATGGTAGTTTTAGGAGAGGATCGTGGGATAATCTGATACCATGATAATTGGAATAGTGCTTTCCTTAATGCATACAGATTACAGAGAGGGGTACATATGGGAGGGGCGACGCCCAACTGAAGCCTGGTCGTGCACAGATCGTGCGTGAGTCGTGGGCTGACTGGGTTGGTCCCAGTCACCTGTCTAACAATGGGGATGATTGGCCCTGAAGCTAGCGGTGAGTGGGCAATTGTAGGCGGGACTGGAAAGCTAGCAATGGCTCGTGGTATCATCAAGTACAAGTTTCCCCAGATAGTGACGAGCGTTGAGAATTATAGACAACTTGATATTCATGCATTCTACACCCCACAAGCTGTAAGTTGAATATTGGACTCGGAGCTTTGTATCATTGGCTTATGTTTGACTTTGATATCTTTATACTATACATCAAAGATCTAAACTGGTTATTGAGAAGAGCATATATCTCCTGATATCCAGAACATTAAACTCCGTGATGAACATATACTTTATCTGTTTGAGACATGATAAAAAATGGCGAGTACTGAATGGAACAGAAACAATGTTAATGCACTACATAAGCTTGATAAATCAAAGTGTTCTAAATTGTTATATCTATTCTCAAATCTATACTCTCTTGTACAGTTGTACACTGTTATTGATTGTGTATGTTTCTAACCACAATACTACATTTTCCTAATTCATACAGGTTTAAGATTAAGAGAATAAATGAAGCTGGAGTTGATGCATGGGTCTATACTGCCAGCCAGAAAATTCTCAAAATTAACGTTTGCATGATTGCAATGTGGCTAGTATTACTAGCTGTACCATCAATGATGCCAGGCGCTTTCTCCTTTCCTTATTTTGAAACAATAAGTGTGTTTGTAGCCTGGGATGAGCCATCCTTATTTTCCATATGCCCATCTCTTTTGTAATGTTTATTTGTATCTTAAATTTCCGACAATTTATAAGATTATGCAATGTCTGTTGATTCCAGATTAGTGAAATCAAGAATAAATATTTGCTTATTCACCTCTGGGTACCATCCATCTTCTTATATACATATTTGTATGGAAGACGAAATATCCCTAACACGTGTACAGCGTATATATTTTTCACTGCGTGAAGGTTTCTCCACTTCGTTGACTTGGCTTGTTAATTGCATACACTACTGGAATTTCCAATTTTGCCGAGTACCGAAAAAACTTGGCGACGGCCATTTCACACTCGGCGAATACTTTGTCGATATTGTTCTCGGCCCAAGGTACTCTGCCCGAATCCCACCGGCAAAGCTGACTTTGCCAAGAACAAGAACATGGGGACTCGGCAAATTCTTTGCCGAGCGCTAAAACGGAGATTCGGCATAAAAAAAGGGACATGACGGGCCAGAAGGAGACGACGGCTGCCACGTGGCAAACATGTTTGCCGAGTCCGGCCGGTTCTGGACCATCGCATCCGGCCGGTTCTTGAGGCGGAGTTGCGACGGTGCAGACTGGCGTTGATGTCGTAGCCGGAGCAAAGGGGGCGGACGATGTAGGCAGTGGGGAACGGGGCATTCGTTGACTACCTTGCCTGTGGCGGGTGAACAACGGGCGGCGCGGACCGTGGAGCGTTTTCATTGTCTAGAAGGGTAAAGCGGTAAAGGTGGGTTCACATGGGCTAGATGGCACAACCCGGTTAAATTTCTTTTCCTGTCCAATGGAAGCCCACTAAAGCATCTAAGTGGGATGGGCTGATTAGTCCCACTTAGAAGAGCAACTAGTTGGCGAGCGCTCATGGAAATTTCTCTGGAACTGAGGATGTTAAGCATTCACTCCCAACTGAGGATGTTCGAGCTCACAGGAACATGTCCACAATGAACGCTTGTGGTATTTGCGGGGCGGAGGACTCATGGCATCATTCAATGTTGGAGTGATCGATGGCGAGATGCGTGTGGGCACTCATCAATGGAGAGTTGGCAGAGCACCTGTGAGAAACCACTGAACCGAGCGCACGGCAATGGATTTTCACCATGCAGGATACACTATCACATGTTTCCTTCATCAGATTGGCAGTCACTCTATGGGCCATATGATGGGCTAGGCGTAAGACGCTCCATGATGACATATTTCAAAGTCCTGCAGCCACCCATCACTTCATCTCACGCTTCATTACTGAGTTGGATGTGGTGCCGAAGGGAGTGAAAGCCTGCAGCCAAACACTGGGAGATCAACGGCTGCAGTTCGGCCAAAAGCACCACCTTTAGGTTTTGCAAAAATTCATGTTGATGCTGCTATTTCCAGAGCGCATGTGAGGGGCACGGCTGCTGCTATGTCCGGATTCAAATGGTTATCGTGATCAATGGGATAAATGATGTGCCAACGCTTGAAGTAATAGCATGTTGGGAGGGCCTGTCCCTAGCACAAGACTTAATGCTCCAAAATTTCATAATTGCATCTGATGCAAAACAGGTAGTCAACGACATCAAGAACTCGAGCTGCGGTGCATATGGGGCGATAATCAAGGAAATAAATCTTAGGAAATTTCTTTTGGTTGTAACTTTATTTTTGAAGGTAGAGCCGTGAATGGTGATGCCCATAGGTTAGCCAAGTTTTCTCATTCGTTGGATCAGGGGCGACACGTTTGGATGGTCGAACCCCATGACACATTCTGTACCCCACTCCATGTGGAATTTAATCAATAAAAACTTGGTTAACCCTCAAAAAAATAGTTGGTGAGCGCTCCTTCAGGAGCCTCCCAACGGTCACCTTGGGGGTGGGCCGAGAATGTGCCACTTGGCGCGCTCTAAGCCGCCGCCATGTGTCGCACTCTGGGCGCTCCCTTTGGATTTTTTTTACGCACGCGTTTTCGGTTTTTCTTTTGGCTCTTTGATTTTCCATCGGTCTTCCAACATGGTTTACGACATAAAACGTTTTGAATAAATGGTTGTACGCAAAAAAAAGGAAACTATCAGGTTGTGACAAATGGCACGCATGCAGTGCGCCAGTTATCGTAACCTCTGAGGAGGTGGTAGTGATCTTTGATATGAGTACTCCTTAATTAGTGATTTCGCCCGCTTAGTCCCACGCTTCTCTTGATTCCTGCAAGCTGAATTGTGAACAAAAGCAACACTCTCGACAAAACCATCACTCTGTGGACCTTGACCTTGCAGGAATTTGAATCACACAGCTGTAGAAGAGCTCATCTTTGTTACCGAAAATATCCCAATGCCTCACATGCCTAACGAGGGCCAATGTAGTGGCCTTGCTAAATGAGTGGTGTGTCATGTCTCCATGGAAGGCATCAACCCACATAGACTGGTTGCTTGGTCGATCTGTGTTTGCTATATATGTGGGCGGAAAAAGAGGATAGACCGTCGTATATTTATGACTTGATTTTATACAAAAATATTCATCGATTATTTGATGGTTCACCTACTGCTTTACTCCATCTTCATCACTTCGTTCAAAAGTAAATGAATGAAAAATGTGACCTATTTAAAGTAAGTCAAGAATATAATCTCAGTTGTCCATCGATCAAGGTTATGTTAGAAAATGTAAACATTAAAAGTATATTAATTAAGGATTTTGCACAAAAATAAGGAATCATGTACAGGTGAAGGTGGTTGAGGTTTCGTCTGTGTAATGAGCATCTTCTTTCACAATGGATGCAAATTCTCATGATATGTTATTAGCTCCTACTCCAGTCACGAATTTTTGTGTGTTGTTAGGTCTATTTTTGGTTGGCCTCATTCCCTCTTCATCTTTCGTAGTGCAAAAAGCTTCACATGGTAAAACTCGGCAAATTTACTTGCATGCTTTGCGGCTTAATGAAAAGATGTGCAGAGTGTCTAAAATGAAAGCGCTGGACTGAAGAAAAGAAATCAGAGGTCACACATGTGACATCTGATTCAGTGAAGTATTTCGACCAATGAAATGAGTTCAATCAAGGTGTCACTTCAATCCCCTAACTTCTGAAAAAAACACAATAATAGTCTACATTTTTGGTCAAGAGTTGATAAGAACTTCCATTTTCATGTCAGAACACACAAAATCTAAGGGTTGCAGATTGATGTTGTGTCAGGACCGGATTTTCGTCACCAACATCTCAAGGGTTTCTCTGAAAATATATTGCCACGGCATGGCATCCACACTAGCCTGAACATTTATGTCGTGAAATTAACACGGCAGATGTCCGGTTTAACGGACTTAGTTGAGGAACCATCGCACGGGTTAGCTTGAAGGGGTTAAAAGCACACAAAGGACACAGATGTTTTATACTAGTTCGGCCCCTTCGAGGAAGGTAAAAGCCTACGTCTAGTTTGGTTTGGTATTGCTTGGGCGTCGATGAACAGGGAGCGGATTGCTTGCCTGTGTCTCGACGGGTTGTTTCCTGTCCTTGAACCGTCGCCGGGTCATCCCTTTATATAGAGGTGATGCCCGGTCCGGTTTACAGAGTCCCGAGGCCGGCTCATATTTGTGTCCGCCTCGGTCTCTGCTCTTTCTTCCTTGTATCTCAAGTTTACATAATAGGACGGTTTACAAACCGTGAACTTTACACCTGGGCCCTAAGCCTTTATGGGCCGTAACTTCTACCGAGCTTACAATTATACAACTATATTATCATAATCCGGTTTACCCTAGCCGGTTTACACCTGCTAGTAATATCCCTGACATTAGGCCCCAGAATGATTTGAACTTGTTCATATCAGTCTTCTCAATCTTGCATAACCTTCTTTCTTGCATCTTCTTAGTTTTTGTAAACCGACTGTGACGTCATCCTTGAAAATCGTTTGATTCGACCGTGACATTACTTCCACATTTATCGCGCGCAGCTGTTCACTACCTTTGTTTAAAGGCTATCCTGAGAATCGAGGCGATAGGGAATCTTTATCCAATCTCTCACTTCCTCAAATCCCGCGCTTGCCGTTTCGTCTCTCCCCCTTTATAAATACCGCCGCATCTCTTCTCAATCTCCTTCCGCTCGTCTTCTTCCTCCGTCGCCGCACCCGAGCTTCCGCCGTCGTCCGTCGAGTTTGCCGTCGCCAGCAAGTCCGGCCGCTGCATCAACCTGAACGCGACCAGATAACTCGCCGCTTGACGTTTCCTTCTGCCTCAGGTATCTCTTTCTCCCTCGCTGTAGATCTGTAGCTTAGGGTTCTTCCATGCCTCCGCCATTAGACCTTAAAAAGCTTCGGCAGTTCATCCTATACGCCATGCTCGTAGCAGTTTTAACCTTTAGATTTATCTTCGAAACTTGCTCCCGCTCCGCTGCCTTATGTTTAGATTTTGGCATTTAGATTCATTCTTTAGATTCATCCGCTCTGTATAAGACCCCCGTAGTTCTTCTGTAATAGATCTGCATAATTTTTTCCTTTTTCTTACCGCTCAGATCTGTTTTACTTTAGCTTTCTGTAGAAATCTGTTTCTTCATCCTTTTAGATCTGTAAGATAGTCACCGGTTTAGTCGGTCATACATTGCTTCTGCAACACATCAACTATGAACACGGCGGTTTAGCTTCTTTCTTTTGTCATAAACCGGTAGTAGCTCGTTTCCTGCTTATTTCCGGGTTAGTAATGCCATTAGTCCCTTGTCTAAACCGTCATTGTGATTTTGCATATGTGATCCGGTTTATGCCTCGGTAGTTGAATAATCCGGATTTTATACTTCACCCTTTCAGCACTTTCCTTCTGCTACTATGTCTGCCAAGCAGTTTGTTTCTTGCGATTGGGTCCCTTCCATCATTACTGAAGAAGACTTAGTTAATGCTGCTGCAATTGGCACTCTGGGCCCTCAAGCAGTCCTAAAATGGCGGGCCCCAGGAAATGAATGTCCCCCTACTCCCAAAGAAGGAGAAGTTATTGTCTTCTTTGACCACATGACCCGAGGTTTTAGTCCTCCCGGTTCAAAGTTCTTCCGGGACGTGCTTGCCGCTTTTCAACTTCACCCTCAGGATATAGGTCCTAACTCCATATCAAACATCTGCGATTTCCAAGTTTTCTCAGAGGTGTATCTTCAAGAGGAGCCATCAGTCGACTTGTTTCGGGATTTTTTCCATTTGAACCGGCGAACTGAGTTCACTAGCGGACCTCATCAAGAACTGGGCGGGGTTAGCATTCAAAAGAGAAGAGATGCGGTCTTTCCTCACGCCGCTCTTCATACACACCCCAAGGATTGGAACAAGTCTTGGTTCTACTGCCACGACACTTCACCTGAAGGAGAGAACACACTGCCGGGTTATCGCGAGCATCGTCTTCCTGAAGATCACCCTCTGCCGCAGCGTCTTAGCTCCTCAAACCGGCCCTGGTTCGCTTCTCAACTCGCCAAGCTCAAGGCCTTTGTGGCCAACGGATTAACCGGAGTTGATTTTATGCGTTGCTGGCTTGCCTGGAGTATCCTCCCTCTGAGCCGGCGCTCCAGTTTGATGTGTAAGTATTCCGGAAAACCGGATGATTCTCAACGGTTTACCGACGTAGTACTTTCTGAAACGGAAGTTATTGAATCTGCCAAGAAAATGCTCAACATCTCTTTGGAGGAATGTAGCCAAACCGGATTGGCTCCATACTATAAGAAGAACAAACTGCCTGCGGTAAGCCTTAATCACTTCTGTTTGTTTTTAATCCGTTCATTTAAATCATCTTCCATTTATCTCTCATCTTTGCACAGGCCGACGATCCTTTCTAGAAAAGGAAGCCTCAGGATAAGGCAGGCAAACAGCCGCGCCGGAAAACCTTCGTTGTTAAGAAGAGAAAGGCGGCTGCTGGCTCTGGTTCACATGTTGAAGAAGATGATCCGGAATCTGAGGTATGAATCAATCCTGATATGCTTCATTATTCTTTTATCCCGATTTATGTTAATAGTGTCTTTTTCACAGGATTTGGCTGAAGGGGATAAAGCGGCAGAAACTGAGGTAATCACTCTTTCTTCAGATTCAGAACCGCCTCCACCAAAAATTCGTCGGGTAGTCCGGAAATATCAATTTTCTCATCCTTACGCTCAACTGGACCCCAATTTTCTTTTAAAGAAATAGCAACACGAAGCCCGCCGGATTACACGCCATAGTGGCCATGTAGTTGAATCTTCTGGAATATCTCTTACTTCGGCTCGGAGGCACCGCTCTGAGGTTTTACTTTCTCCAACTCTTCTTCATCCCAAGGCTGGACTTATACGCAAACCACTTAAACCGTCTGACCCTAATTATCAGGAGACTCCTTAATCCTCTTCTGGCGAATCCACTGCCACACAGGTCCCAACTCTGAAGACTGTCCCTAGGTAAGTCCTTTATTTCACCCGGTTTACCTTTATATTTGCTTTTGTGACTCTGATTTCTTTTCCAATTTCTTTCAGTAAGCCTAAGCCTAGCAAAAGGGCAAAAGCCAGTAAAACTGTTGCTGAGACTGCCACTGATAATCCGGCGGCTGATCCGGATGCAGTCATCCCTCCGGAAAATGAGCCTACAGTTCAGCTTGAAGATCCCGCTCCCATGGATCATAATTATGCCACTGCTCCTGAGAATCCCAACACTGAAAATGTCCATGAACCGGCGAGTCCTGCCCGGGCCAACCCTCCTCGGACTAGCCCGGCTCCCGCTAGTCCGGTTCATACTGCCACTCCACAACCAGCCACTGCTTCTCCTCCAGATGATCAAATAACCGGTACAGGTTATACCGCTCCTGCTGAGCCCGTTGTTTTAGCCAAACATACTACTAAAGTGGAGAAACTCCAGCAAGAGAAGGGCAAATGGAGTACAGACTTGTCTAGTTACGCCGAGCTAAGTGCCCAAGAGCTTTATTCTGGGTATTTGAACCGGCTTCATACCAGTCGGGATTATGAAGCGGGCTTGGTCAACATGATGAAGGACAAGTACGAGGTATCTTGATTATCTTTTGCTTTTTGCTTTTGTTGTATTTCTGTCTATATCATGGTAGCCCCCAAGTTCCGGTTTAGCTATGTTAGAAGGTGAACCGGTACTTTCAAATATGATCAAATAATCTTACATTAGCCCCCAAGTGCCAGGGGCATAACTCGGTTTATGTGCCTGGGACTTGTCTGAATCTTTCTTTTGATGTTTCAACTGCCCATTAGCCCCCAAGTGTCAAGTAAACAACTTGTTTGTGTGCTTGAGACTTGTCTTTAATTGTCACTCTTTGATACTTCAATTGCTCATTAGCCCCCAAGTGTCAAGTGGATAACTTAGTTATGTGCTTGAGACTTGTCTGAATTTTGTCCCTTATTCCACTTGATTTTCCTTGCAGGCTGATTTGAACCGGAGGGCTGAAGAAATAATAGAACTCTGGAATAGACTTGCTGAAACGGAATCTGCTGCTGCCAAGGCCAAAAAAGATCTGGCGCTGAGCTTAACCACTGCTGAACAGTTAAAGAAATACTTTGAATCAGAGCGGGCAACCTGGGAAGTGCAGAAAAATGCTCTTGAAAAGAGAGCAAAGGACGCTGAGGAAGCTCTTAATCCGGTGATAGAAGAGTTGACCGGTTTAAAGCGGCAAATAGAACTTATGACTTCTGCCATCTTCGGTAAATACTTAACATGTGCATGCTTTCATTTCTGCAACCTTTAATCCGTTCCGGTTTAATTGTGACCACCATATGCTGGACGGCGCGTCATCCATCTTGGGGATGATCTCCGGAAGAAACTCAAGGCTTCTTATACTTTGGTTGAGCAGCTGTATTCCGGCGCTCAGAGGATTATAAGTGCAATGTCTTTCAATAAACCGGCTCCCACTACTATCCAAGGCACTCTGGAGAAGCTTTCTATCCTGCCAGCACGCTTGGAAGAAGTGATGAAGTCTGCTGCCCGAGCCGGTTCTCTTGTAGCGCTCACAAGAGCCAAAGCGTGGGTTCCAGACTTTGATCCGGAAGAAGCTCTGAACGGGTATCCCAGCACCAAAGAAGATGGATCAGCCTTCACTGATAAAGACCTTCATGCTTTGACGAAGGAGATGCGTCCTCTTGCCAGCAAACTTGTTGTTGAATCAGATTTGACCAGGTATCATCCGGCGTACGATTTACAGAATGAGCGGGTGGATCGACCGATTTATGATACCGTAAATCTAATCCCACCAGTGTGCCCCCACACTTTCGCCCGGATGTTGATCCGTCTGATCTTATTACGGAAGAGATGTACTTCCGTGCTTTAACAAAAATCGATTGGTGCGTCCCTGACTTTCAGCCGCTTCAAGAAGACGAACAAGCTCCGGAACAGGTTGATCCTCAGCCATCGCAGCAGGAGGAAGCATAGGCCACACAGTTTATCTTTGTAGCTGCAGTATTATTTTGCCAAAAAAACTTTAATCTGTTCAGGCTTGTTGTGCCTTGTAATAGGATAGCTTAAAACATTGTCCGTCTTGATCCGGATGTCCCAACTTTGCTTTAACGTTTGCCGATTTGAATTTTATCTGATATGGCTTATCTTGCATACCATCTGTTTCTGCATAGATAACACTTAAAAGATGTCCTAGCGGTTTATCGCCGGATGATGGCTTCTCGCCCCTCGTTGGTTACCCCAAGTGGAAGGTTTGAGATGCAGTGTAGCGGTAGTTTTCCCTTGGCAAAGATACCAAGGATCGATTTCCCCTGAGACTCCAAGGTTCAACAAGAAGGTGTCTGCTGCTAACGGCGCCAGATATTAGCAATCAACCGGACCTGCACACAGATACAAATAACTTTGCTCCCAACGAGTACAGAGAGGTTGTCAATCCCTCCGGCCTTGTCGTTTACAAAGGATTAAACGCAAGAGATAATAGTGATAGGTATAACTTCAACTAGTAAGTAAAGACTGAAAGTAAATAGCGGATGTGATCAGTGATGGTAATATGGACCGGGGTCCCATGATGTTCACTAGTGATGTCTCTCTCCCAAAAGACGATAAAACAGCTATGTGAGGTAAACGAATTACAGCTGGGCAATTGACAGAATTATGTGCGCAAACCAATGCTAACTATGTTGCAAGAAAGGTAGAGGTTCAAAGCATGGGCGGTACGCCAAGGCAAGTAGACCGAAATCCATCTGCATCTACTACTAATCATCCACCTTGAGATATCTATCCAGAACATCTCGCTGGTATTAAGTTGCGAGTCCCACCCATAGTGTAAACTCAAAGCAACAGACAACTGCATTAAAAGAACTTTGCGTAAAGTAAACAATCCTTGCACCCGCGAGTACAAGCACCGCTGTTTTCCCCCTTGTGGCAACAACACATCCCCTAGACTCATGTTTCTGTCACTCAAGCTAGTCATCGAGGGGCATGAACCCACAATCAAGCATAACGTTCCCTCTTGGAGTCACTACCTACTACTTGGCCAAAGCAATAAATAGCAACGGAGAACATGCAAGAATTACTTACGAACATAAATATAAAAGAGGTAAATCAAATATATTACTCAAACACAATCTGAACATAATCTCACAATCCATCGGATCCCAGCAAACTCATCATAGCAACAGCATAAGGATTACATATGTGCCTCGATCATGTAGGGCAGCTCACGAGGTCTAATTAGTGAAGCACAAGAAGGGGAGGAGAACATCACATAGCTACTGGTCATGGACCCATGGTCCAAGGGAGACTACTCACAACTCATCCGGGAGGCGTCCATGGTGGTGGAGAGGCTCCTGGTGGTGATCCTCCCCTCCGGCAGGGTGCCGGGAAGAGTTCTCCTGGTGCTCCCGATCTTGGAAGCGCGGCGGCGGCGGAACATAGATGAGATCGCGAAAAAGGGTTCCGTCCTCGAGGGTTTCAGGACGCGTGTTAAATATATGCCAAAGGGGGGCATCAACGGAGACCTGGGGGGCCCGGGCGCCCCCCCGGCGCGGCCAGGAGGGGGGCCGCGCCACCAGGGCGCCTGGAGCCCTGGTGGCCCCCCTCCGGCCCTACTTTGGCCGCCAGGAAGCTTCTGGAACGCTGATTTTTTATATAATTTTTCCGGGATTTTTCTGGCAGTTTACGTGATGGGAAAACCTGAAATACAAACACAGCAGAAAACAGAAACTGGCACTGGGGTGCACTGAGTTAATAGGTTAGTCCAAATATGATCAAAAGTGTATGGAAGTGTATAAATATCAAAGCGATATCACACAAAAGAGGCATGGAGCAAGCATAAATTATAGATACGTTTTGGACGTATCAACATCCCCAAGCTTAATTCCTGCTCGTCCTCGAGTAGGTAAATGATAACAAGTATAATTTCTGTGGTGACATGCTATTAACCATATAAGGATTTTTTATAGTCACATGACAAAAGCTTACTGAGACAATGAATCTGTAGTAATTAAGTTGCCTCATGAGAAAATCACAATGAACTGAAAGTTTTACAACATGATACTGAAATACTCAAAAGATTTGTAATGAGCATGGTGTGCAAATATGATAAAGTGGTATCTCGCTTGCCCCCTTTAGTGAAGCAAAACATAAATGCAGGGGCACCTCCAAGGTTTAAGTGACGACTAGATACAATGATTTCAGAATAAACGATATCATAATCATGCAAAAGACAATGCTACTTTGGGACAATGCACATTACACTCAGAATGACAATCATGCTCTCAGTAGTTGGTGCTTAAAGAAGGTGGAGACTCTCGAACCGTGGCTTTTGTTGGCAAGGATGAAAACCCGTGGTCGGAAACAAAGACAAAGCATGTACCGGAGCTCTTGGTTTTAAAAACAGAAGTAATAATTATTTTTTGAGAATATGCATGTTTCGTCAACGAATGCTAGTAGATAACTCAATTACTTCTTGAGCTGGACAAGTTTCGAGGAACGGCTCCCGAATGAGGACGATCACATCCTCTTAATCTCCTTTGTTTATCACTGCCAAAGTTTTCTGATTTCTCATGAACAAAGCGTGAAGGAGGGTTTGTTTGTTTATATTATTTTTTAATGAGCCGGGCGCACTCTATGCCAGTTCCTTCTCGTATTATGGGTTTGCACATTAGACATGCAATCCCGGGGTGAAGCTTGTCCAACTTAAAAAGATCATGAATTAACTACTACTTCCTCATGAACTAAAACAGAGGCACAAAACAGAAATGCTTTTCTTTGAATAATTTCGAGATGGTACATTGATACGTCCAAAACGTATCTATAATTTCTGCTTGCTCCATGCCTCTTTTGGGTGATATTGCTATGATATTTATACACTTCCATACACTTTTGATCATATTTGGACTAACCTATTAACTCAGTGCACCCCAGTGCCAGTTTCTGTTTTCTGCTGTTTTTGTATTTCAGGTTTTCCCATCACGTAAACTGCCAGAAAAATCCCGGAAAAATTATATAAAAAAATCAGCGTTCCAGAAGCTTCCCGGCAGCCAAAGTAGAGCCGGAGGGGGGCCACCAGGGCTCCAGGCGCCCTGGTGGCGCGGCCCCCCTCCTGGCCGCGCCGGGGGGGGGCGCCTGGGCCCCCCAGGCCTCCTCTGATGCTCCCCTTTGGCATATATTTAACACGCGTCCCGAAACCCTCGAGACGGGAACCCTTTTTCGCGATCTCATCTCTGTTCCGCCGCCGCCGCGCTTCCAAGATCGGGAGCACCAGGAGAACTCTTCCCGGCACCCTGCCGGAGGGGAGGATCACCACCGGGAGCCTCTCCACCACCATGGACGCCTCCCGGATGAGTTGTGAGTTGTCTCCCTTGGACCATGGGTCCATCACCAGTAGCTATGTGATGTTCTCCTCCCCTTCTTGTGCTTCACTAATTAGACCTCGTGAGCTGCCCTAAATGATCGAGGCACATATGTAATCCTTATGCTGTTGCTATGTTTAGTTTGCTGGGATCCGATGGATTGTGAGGTTATGTTCAGATTGTGTTTGAGTAATATATTTGATTTACCTCTTTTATATTTATGTTCATCAGTAATTCTTGCATGTTCTCCGTTGCTATTTATTGCTTTGGCCAAGTAGTAGGTAGTGACTCCAAGAGGGAACGTTATGCTCGATTGTGGGTTCATGCCCCTCGATGACTAGCTTGAGTGACAGAAACATGAGTCTAGGGGATGTGCTGTTGCCACAAGGGGGAAAACAACGGTGCTTGTACTCGCGGTTGCAAGGATTGTTTACTTTACGCAAAGTTCTTTTAATGCAGTTGTCTGTTGCTTTGAGTTTACACTATGGGTGGGACTCGCAACTTAATACCAGCGAGATGTTCTGGATAGATATCTCAAGGTGGATGATTAGTAGTAGATGCAGATGGATTTCGGTCTACTTTCCTTGGCGTACCGCCCATGCTTTGAACCTCTACCTTTCTTGCAACATAGTTAGCATTGGTTTGCGCACATAATTCTGTCAATTGCCCAGCTGTAATTCGTTCACCTCACATAGCTGTTTTATCGTCTTTTGGGAGAGAGACATCACTAGTGAACATCATGGGACGCCGGTCCATATTACCATCACTGATCACATCCGCTATTTACTTTCTGTTTTTACTTACTATTTGCAACAATACCTATCACTATTATCACTTGCGTTTGATCCTTTGTAAACGACAAGGCCGGAGGGATTGACAACCTCTTTGTACTCGTTGGGAGCAAAGTTATTTGTATCTGTGTGCAGGTCCACGTTGATTGCTAATATCTGGCGCCATTAGCAGTTGACACCTTCTTATTGAAACTAGGAGTCTCAGGGGAAATCGATCCTTGGTATCTTTGCCAAGGGAAAACTTCCGCTACACTGCATCTCAAACCTTCCACTTGGGGTAACCAACGAGGGGCGAGAAGCCATCAAGCAAAGTTTTCTGGCGCCGTTGCCGGGGACTCCACTCTTCAAGATAGGGGAGTTGCATGCTATCTTTTACCTTTGCTTTTTAGTCTTGTTAGTTTACATTTCAGTTTTGCTTTAGTGTCTTTTATTGAAAATCACAAAAATAGTTATCTTGCTTGCTTGCTGCTATGGGTTCCACCGAGAACACCAAGTTGTGTGACTTCACTAGTCATAACAACGATGACTTTATCTGCACGCCTATCACTACACCTGCCACTTCAGCACCTTCTTATGAAATTAAACCTGCTTTACTGAACCTAGTTATGAAAGATCAATTCTCCGGTGCTGGAGATGATGCTGCTTTACACTTGAACAATTTTGTTGAACTCTGTGATATGCAAAAGTACCAAGAAATAGATGGTAATATTGTTAAGCTTAAGCTTTTTCCTTTCTCCTTGAGAGGAGGAGCTAAAATTTGGTTTCAATCTTTGCCTAGAAATAGCATAGATTCATGGGACAAGTGCAAAGATGCTTTTATTGGAAAGTACTATCCACCTGCTAAAATTATCCAACTAAGAAGTAACATAATGAATTTCAAACAATTGGATAATGAACACGTTGCCCAAGCTTGGGAGCGTATGAAATCTCTTATCAAGAACTGCCCTACTCATGGTTTGACTACTTGGATGGTTATCCAAACTTTTTATGCAGGCTTGAACTTTACCTCGCGGAACTTGTTAGATTCGGCCGCGGGAGGAACCTTTATGTCAACTACACTTGGTGCTGCCACGAAGCTTCTCGATGATATGATGACCAATTATTCCCAATGGCACACCGAACGCGCTCCAACAGGTAGGAAGGTAAACTCTGTCGAGGAGATTTCCTCCTTAAATGAAAAAGCTGACTTGATCATGTCCCTACTTTCCAAGCAATCTTCTATTGATCCTCGCGACGATCCTTTAAATTCTGTGATTGCTCATGCTTATAGGAGTAATTTTGGTGGCAATCCTAGACCGTTCCCCTCTAATTCCTATGGGAACAACAATGCTTATCCTAGCACCAAGAACTTCACCCAAAAAGATAGAGACTTGCCTAGCTATGAGAAACATCTGGAAATAGAGAAGGCCACTAAGAATTACATGCACACCCAATATGAACAAAACAAAACCTTCTCGAGGCAATTAAATGAGCATACTGCTATCTTGCAAGACATTAGTAGACAATTAGAGAGCCTAAATATTGAGATTTCTAACCTCCAGACTAGGCTCACTATCACTGAGACCCAAGTTTCCAATATGTCCCACACACAAGCCACTTTGATAAACCAAGTGGCAGCTAAACCCGAAGTGGTTGCACCCCTAAAGGAGGAAGAAGATAGAATTATGAGCCTTCCTAACCGCCACACTGTTGCTACTATCCAAGTTGTTGAGGATATCCAAACTCTTAGCACCCAATGCACTCCTGGTCCCATTGGACCTATTAATGGTGATGCTATGACTATAGAAACTACCAAACAAGTGAACCAAAAGGACACCACTACCACTTTACTTGATAGTAGTGACCTTGATTTTGACAATTGCACTCTTACCGAAGTTATTGATTTCCTTCACAAGATGTCTAGAGATCCCCGCACTAGCACGCTTAACCTTGCCTTCACAGAGCATATCACTAATGCTCTCATCAAAGCTAGGGAGGAGAAACTTAGAGTAGAAGCCTCCATACCTAGAAAGCTAGAAGATGGTCGGGATCCTATGATTAAAATTAAGTTGAATAACTTCTCTTGCTATGCTTTATGTGATGTTGGAGCTAGTACCTCTGTTATGCCCAAAAGAATATATGATATGCTTAAATTGAAACCTTTTGATTCTTGTTCTTTTGGTGTTCGTCTCGTTGATTCTTCCATAAAGAAACCTTTGGGGAGGATCGACGATGTTCTTATCATTGTCAATGACAATTATGTTCCCGTTGATTTTACTATTATGGACATTGAATGTGAACCTTCTTGTCCAATTATTTTGGGACGTCCGTTTCTACGCACCGTTGGTGCTATCATTGACATGAAAGAGGGGAATATAAAATTCCAATTTCCTCTCAAGAAAGGGATGGAACACTTCCCTCGAAATAAGATTAAGTTACCTTTTGAGTCTGTTATACGGGCTAGCTATTCTTTTACTCTTGATAAAACTTGATCTCTTTGCATTATGCCTAGCTTAAAGGCATAAAAGAAAGCGCTTTTGGGAGGCAGCCCACTTGAATAAAATTTTATTTTGCTTTTGTTGTGTCTTGATGTTGTTACTACAGTAGCATCATCATTGTATCTTTGTTTTTCAACTTTGTGCCAAGTGTAGCCTCTGATTGCAAGAAAGTTCAAAAGTTGTGACGTGCTGTCCGGGAAACAGATTCTGTCCTTGGATAGAAAAAATCGTATAAAATCACCAGATCATCTTTTTGGTCTGAATTTTTTCGACAGCGTGCTCTATACAATTGTCTTTCGTGCGTCTGTTCTGAGTTTTTTGATTAGAGTTGCAGAAGTGCCCCGAAAAAATCATTTACTACCTGCTGTTCTGTTTTTCACAGATTCTGTCCTGTTTTGCCTTTCCCTCATTTTGCAAACCTTGAGCTTGCTTTTTCTTTGCAAAAACCTTTTGGCAATCTTGAGAAACAGTAGACCTTCAAGAATATCCTATTTCCAGCAAGGAACAATTATATTATTATGGGTACTAACCTCGCTAATCAGATTATGATGAGTTATGTATGAAGGGAGTTTTCAAGTGTGCGAGGGAAGATGATAAAAAGATTCAGGAGTGTCAAACGCTCAAGCTTGGGGATGCCCCCATGCACCCCCAAGAAATATTCAAGAAGACTCAAGCGTCTAAGCTTGGGGATGCCCCCGTGCATCCCCTTCTCCATCAACATTATCAGTTCGTCTTTCGTTCCGCTATATTTTTATCACTTCATGTGTTATGTGCTATGCTTGGAGCGTCTTGCTTTTACTTTCCTTTTTAGCTTTCTTTAGCTTTTCATAACGAGTCGAAACTCAGCTTTCTTTGTGTGGGAGAGAAACACGCTCCACTTCAACCTAGAACATAACATAGAATTTTCATGTCTAATCTTTGCTGTGTGTGTTCTTTGTCTTTCAATAGCTACTATCATGCTTAGCTCTTAGTTTTCATGCTTATCTTTTTAAAGAGCTTTTGTTTAGTTGGTTGCTTGAACTCTCTTTAGTTGTCATGCTTATCTTATTAAGAGAGTTTGCTTCTGTTGCATTGGTCGATATGTCTATGATAAAAATGCTACGTGCATAATGGTGCTTAGTAGTTCAGGTTTTCTTATGGTTAGTCTCAAATAGCTGGGGGGTTCCCAATGTGTTATTGGAGTACCAACATGATTTGTTAGCCTATGATGTGGTATGGTTTAGTAATATCTTCCTTCAAGAATTTCTTTTGATTGACTTGGCGTATGCTCACGCATATTTAAGACTGTAAAGAAGTCTGTCAAGCCTTGATGATCTTTTGTTTCTGAGTAGCGATATAACTTCCATGCCTGATTCAATGTTGCTTTGTCGCTCTGCATGATTATGACCGTCATTGCTCTTTTAGTTGGTCGCTCCCAGTCTTTTGCTAACCTCCACCTGTACTAAGCGGACTGACTGCTTGTGCATCCAAATTCTTTTAAACCAGTTATGCCATATGAGTCCACCATACCTTCCTATACATGGTATTTACCTGCCATTCCTAACGAAGACTTTCATGTACCATCTCGAAATTATTCAAAAAAAAGCATTCCTATTTTGTGCCTCTGTTTTAGTTCATGAGGAAGTAGTAGTTAATTCATGATCTTTTAAGTTGGACAAGCTTCACCCCGGGATTGCATGTCTAATGTGCAAACCCATACTACGAGAAGGAACTAGTAAAGAGTGCACCCGGCTCAAAAATAATATAACAAACAAACCCTCCTTCACGCTTTGTTCATGAGAAATCAGAAAACTTTGGCAGTGATAAACAAAGGAGATTAAGAGGATGTGATCGTCCTCATTCGGGAGACGTTCCTCGAAACTTGTCCATCTCAAGAAGTTATTGAGTTGTCTGCTAGCATTCGTTGACGGAACATGCATAATCAAAAAATAATAATTATTACCTCTGTTTTTAAAACCAAGAGCTCTGGTACATGTTTTGTCTTTGTTTCCGACTACGGGTTTTCAACCTTGCCAACAAAAGCCACGGTTCGAGAGTCTCCACCTTCTTTTAAAGCACCAACTATTAAGAGCATGATTGTCATTCTGAGTGTAATGTGCATTGTCCCAAAGTAGCATTGTCTTTTGCATGATTGTGATATCGTTTATTCTGAAATTATTGTATCTAGTCATCACTTAAACCTTGGAGGTGCCCCTGCATTTATGTTTAGCTTCACTAAAGGGGCAAGCAAGATATCACTTTATCATATTTGCACACCATGCTCATTACAAATCTATTTGATGTTTCAGTATCATGTTGTAAAACTTTCAGTTCTTTATGATTTTCTCATGAGGCAACTTAATTACTACAGATTCATTGTCTCAGTAAGCTTTTGTCATATGACTATGAAAAGTCCTATATGGTTAATAGCATGTCACCACAGAAATTATTCTTGTTATCATTTACCTACTCGAGGACGAGCAGGAATTAAGCTTGGGGATGTTGATACGTCCAAAACGTATCTATAATTTCTGCTTGCTCCATGCCTCTTTTGGGTGATATTGCTATGATATTTATACACTTCCATACACTTTTGATCATATTTGGACTAACCTATTAACTCAGTGCACCCCAGTGCCAGTTTCTGTTTTCTGCTGTTTTTGTATTTCAGGTTTTCCCATCACGTAAACTGCCAGAAAAATCCCGGAAAAATTAATAAAAAAATCAGCGTTCCAGAAGCTTCCCGGCAGCCAAAGTAGAGTCGGAGGGGGGCCACTAGGGCTCCAGGCGCCCTGGTGGCGCGGCCCCCCTCCTGGCCGCGCCGGGGGGGGCGCCTGGGCCCCCCAGGCCTCCGCTGATGCCCCCCTTTGGCATATATTTAACACGCGTCCCGAAACCCTCGAGACGGGAACCCTTTTTCGCGATCTCATCTCTGTTCCGCCGCCGCCGCGCTTCCAAGATCGGGAGCACCAGGAGAACTCTTCCCGGCACCCTGCCGGAGGGGAGGATCACCACCGGGAGCCTCTCCACCACCATGGACGCCTCCCGGATGAGTTGTGAGTAGTCTCCCTTGGACCATGGGTCCATGACCAGTAGCTATGTGATGTTCTCCTCCCCTTCTTGTGCTTCACTAATTAGACCTCGTGAGCTGCCCTACATGATCGAGGCACATATGTAATCCTTATGCTGTTGCTATGTTGAGTTTGCTGTGATCCGATGGATTTTGAGATTATGTTCAGATTGTGTTTGAGTAATATATTTGATTGACCTCTTTTATATTTATGTTCGTAAGTAATTCTTGCATGTTCTCCGTTGCTATTTATTGCTTTGGCCAAGTAGTAGGTAGTGACTCCAAGAGGGAACGTTATGCTCGATTGTGGGTTCATGCCCCTCGATGACTAGCTTGAGTGACAGAAACATGAGTCTAGGGGATGTGCTGTTGCCACAAGGGGGAAAAACAACGGTGCTTGTACTCGCGGGTGCAAGGATTGTTTACTTTACGCAAAGTTCTTTTAATGCAGTTGTCTGTTGCTTTGAGTTTACACTATGGGTGGGACTCGCAACTTAATACCAGCGAGATGTTCTGGATAGATATCTCAAGGTGGATGATTAGTAGTAGATGCAGATGGATTTCGGTCTACTTGCCTTGGCGTACTGCCCATCTCGCTGGTATTAAGTTGCGAGTCCCACCCATAGTGTAAACTCAAAGCAACAGACAACTGCATTAAAAGAACTTTGCGTAAAGTAAACAATCCTTTCACCCGCGAGTACAAGCACCGTTGTTTTCCCCCTTGTGGCAACAGCACATCCCCTAGACTCATGTTTCTGTCACTCAAGCTAGTCATCGAGGGGCATGAACCCACAATCAAGCATAACGTTCCCTCTTGGAGTCACTACCTACTACTTGGCCAAAGCAATAAATAGCAACGGAGAACATGTAAGAATTACTTACGAACATAAATATAAAAGAGGTAAATCAAATATATTACTCAAACACAATCTGAGCATAATCTCACAATCCATCGGATCCCAGCAAACTCATCATAGCAACAGCATAAGGATTACATATGTGCCTCGATCATGTAGGGCAGCTCACGAGGTCTAATTAGTGAAGCACAAGAAGGGGAGGAGAACATCACATAGCTACTGGTCATGGACCCATGGTCCAAGGGAGACTACTCACAACTCATCCGGGAGGCGTCCATGGTGGTGGAGAGGCTCCCGGTGGTGATCCTCCCCTCCGGCAGGGTGCCGGGAAGAGTTCTCCTGGTGCTCCCGATCTTGGAAGCGCGGCGGCGGTGGAACAGAGATGAGATCGCGAAAAAGGGTTCCGTCCTCAAGGGTTTCGGGACGCGTGTTAAATATATGCCAAAGGGGGCATCAGCGGAGACCTGGGGGGCCCAGGCGCCCCCCGGCGCGGCCAGGAGGGGGGTCGCGCCACCAGGGCGCCTGGAGCCCTGGTGGCCCCCCTCCGGCCCTACTTTGGCCGCCAGGAAGCTTCTGGAACGCTGATTTTTTATATAATTTTTCCGGGATTTTTCTGGCAGTTTACGTGATGGGAAAACCTGAAATACAAAAACAGCAGAAAATAGAAAGTGGCACTGGGGTGCACTGAGTTAATAGGTTAGTCCAAATATGATCAAAAGTGTATGGAAGTGTATAAATATCATAGCAATATCACACAAAAGAGGCATGGAGCAAGCAGAAATTATAGATACGTTTTGGACGTATCACCGGACCGATTAAATTGCTCACAAAATATATCAAACAAGTGTCTGTTTATACCAGAAATAACTTCATACCTGTGATTAAGTATGCTTGATATTCTTAATCCGGCGAACATTGTTATTTCCGAGGAAGCTCTTGGCTCTGTTGGGGCGTACCCAATTATTCCGGGTTTACAAGAACTACCAGTTTAAATAATGCTGGAGCTCTGTCCAGACTTTTGAAGATATGCGGCCAACTTTGGAGTTGTCCTACTCGGGATCAAAGAACCATAGAACACAAATACAAAAAAAATACAAGTTTGCAAATAAAACCATGTAGTCGAGGCTTTTTGCGAGCTGCCAGGCTCCAAATCGAGACTTCTGATTCGAATACGATCAGTAAACCGGACCATAGGGGCTAAGCTAGGATTCGAATACGATCCGTAGCCCCCTACTGGCCTTGAAATTTTAGCCAAGCAATGGATTCGAATATGATCCAATGAGCTTATGATTCGAATACGATCATACAATCCGGACCATAGGGGCTAAGCTAGGATTCGAATACGATCCGTAGCCCCCTACTGGCCTTTTAAATTTTAGCCAAGCAATGGATTCGAATACGATCCAAGGGGCTTATGATTAGAATACGATCATACAAACCGGACCATAGGGGCTAAGCTAGGATTCGAATACGATCCGTAGCCCCCTACTGGCCTTTTAAATTTTAGCCGAGCAATGGATTCGAATATGATCCAAGGGGCTTATGATTCGAATACGATCATACAAACCGGACCATAGGGGCTAAGCTAGGATTCGAATACGATCCGTAGCCCCCTACCGGCCTTTGCTATGTTCTCTTTGGTTCGAATACGACCTATGTTTGAACAGGAATGGCTATGTTCTCTTTGGTTCGAATACGACCTATGTTTGAACAGGAAGCCCTTTAGTGATCACAGCGGTAGAGTACCTATATGGGAGTCGTCCTGCATAACCAGATAGACTGATCAAAGCATCTTATTTTCTTAATGAAAATGATATATATTAAAAGAAATAAACTTTAGATGGTTATCACCATAAGATATTTATATTGGCAAAAAGGCTGATCCCCCGGTTTATCGAGGGTGCCGATTTATTCATTAATCATAATATATACATAGGATACAGCAGAGCTCATGGCTCAGGTATAGTAGGGCCACAAGAGGGCGATGTTCCACGGCCTCTTTGTCTCTTCTTCTGATGTCCGTGAGTCCTTGTGCTCTCGAACGTCCACCAGGTAATATGAACCGTTGTGTAGATTCTTGCTGACCACAAAGGGCCCTTCCCAAGGCGGAGATAGTTTGTGCATGTCTTTTTGGTCTTGGATGAGCCGGAGTACCAAATCTCCCTCCTGGAACGTCCTGGTTTTGATCCGGCGGCTGTGATATCTGCGCAAGTCCTATTGATAAATCGCGGACCGTGCTACCGCTATGTCATGCTCTTCATCCAGCCGGTCCAAACTGTCCTGTCTTGCCTGCTCATTGGCCGTTTCAACATAAGCCGTCACCCGTGGCGAATCATGACGGATATCACTTGGAAGGACCGCTTCAGCACCATACACCATGAAGAAAGGTGTATAACCTGTGGACCGGTTCGGCGTAGTGTTGATGCTCCAGAGGACAGAAGGTAACTCCTCAACCCAGCACCCTGGTGTTCTTTGCAAGGGAGTCATAAGCCGGGGCTTAATACCTCGCAAAATCTCCTGATTAGCCCTTTCAGCTTGACCGTTGGATTGAGGGTGAGCTACATAAGACACATCTAGGCGAATATGCTCCCGTTGACAAAACTCTTCCATCTCTCCTTTAGATAAATTGGTGCCGTTGTCTGTGATGATGCTGTGTGGAAAACCAAACCAGAAAATTACCTTTTTGATGAATTTAACCGTTGTTGCCGCATCACACTTGCTCACAGGCTCTGCCTCAATCCATTTTGTAAACTTATCCACAGCCACCAGCAGATGAGTTTTTTTATCTTGGGATCGCTTGAAGGGCCCAACCATATCAAGCCCCCAAGTCGCAAACGGCCAAGTAATCGGTATCATCTGGAGCTCCTGTGCCGGAACAAGAGCACGTCGTGCAAATTTCTGACAAGCATCGCACCTCCGGACTAGATCCGCTGCATCAGCATGGGCTGTCAGCCAATAGAACCCATGTCGAAAAGCTTTAGCCACCAAGGATTTTGAACCGGCATGATGACCACAATCCCCTTCATGGATCTCACGAAGGATATTACAACCTTCCTCAGATGACACACACCGCTGAAACGCTCCAGAAACACTGTGATGGTGAAGTTCTCCGTTTGCAATTGTCATAGATTTGGAGCGCCGGATTATCTGTCTTGCTTCGATCTCGTCGTCCGGCAACTCCCCCCGGCTTAGATATGCCAAGTATGGGAGCGTCCAATCCGGAATAACATGAAGTGCTGCAACTAGCTGCGCCTCCGGATCAGGAACAGCCAGATCTTCCTCCGATGGTATCTGAACTGATGGACTGTGCAGCTCATCCAAAAAAGTATTCGGTGGTACCGGTTTACGTTGAGAACCCAGCCGGCTCAGAGCATCGGCCGCTTCATTCCTTCGCCGGTCTATGTGATCCACCTGATACCCTTTGAAATACCCTGCGACTGCTTCAACTTCTCGTCTGTAAGCTGCCATGAGAGGGTCTTTTGAATCCCACTTGCCGGACACTTGCTGTGCCACTAAATCTGAATCACCAAAACACTTGACCCGGCTCAAGTTCATCTCCTTAGCCATCCGTAGGCCATGAAGTAATGCCTCATATTTTGCTGCATTGTTAGTACAAGGAAACATTAGACGGAGGACATAATAGAACTTGTCACCTCGTGGGGAAGTTAACACAACTCCAGCCCCCGAGCCTTCTAACTGCCTTGAACCGTCAAAATGAATCGTCCAGTATGTAAGATCCGGCTTCTCCTCTGGTGCTTGCAGTTCTGTCCAATCATTGATGAAATCCACCAATGCTTGGGATTTTATAGCGGTGCGTGGCACATACTTCAATCCGTGTGGGCTAAGCTCAATGGCCCACTTCGCCACTCTGCCAGTAGCTTCCCTGTTCTGGATTATATCCCCCAATGGAGCTGAACTGACAACAGTTATTGGGTGGCCTTGGAAATAATGCTTCAACTTCCGGTTTGCCATGAACACACCATATACCAGCTTCTGCCAATGCGGGTACCTTTGTTTGGATTCAATGAGAACTTCACTGACATAATAGACTGGACGTTGAACCGGATATTCCTTTCCTGCTTCCTTGCGCTCGACCACGATTGCCACGCTGACTGCCCGTGCATTGGCGGCAACGTATAACAGCAATGGCTCATTATCAACGGGGGCAGCAAGGACCGGCGGCTCTGCCAGTTGCCACTTCAAATCCTCAAACGCAGCGTTCGCCTCATCACTCCATATAAACCGGTCCGTCTTCTTCAGCATCTGATAAAGCGGAATCGCCTTCTCTCCCAGACGGCTGATGAACCGGCTCAACGCTGTGATCCGGCCAGCGATACGTTGAACATCATTGATGCAAGCCAGTTTAGTCAAAGATGTGATTGCCTTGATCTTCTCCGGATTGGCTTCTATTCCTCTGTTTGACACCAAGAATCCAAGGAGATTGCCCACCGGAACACCGAAAGCACACTTCTCCGGATTAAGCATCATTTTATAGGCTCGAAGATTGTCAAAGGTCTCCTTGAGGTCCTCTATCAGCGTCTCCTCCTTCCTTGATTTCACCACAATATCATCCACATAAGCATGAACATTCCTCCCTATATGCCCCTTAAGACAATTTTGTACGCAACACTGATAAGTTGCTTGGGCACTCTTGAGCCCAAAAGGCATAGACACATAGCAAAAAACACCAAAAGGGGTTATGAAGGCCGTCTTCTCCTGATCTTTAACTGCCATCTTGATCTGGTGATACCCTGAATATGCATCCAAAAAACTTAGCCGCTCACATCCCGCCGTAGCATCAATGATCTGATCAATACGAGGGAGAGCAAAAGGATCGGTCGGACAAGCTTAGTTTAGGTCTGTGTAATCCACACACATTCTCCACTTGCCATTTTTCTTTAATACCAGCACCGGATTAGCCAACCACTCCGGGTGAAAAACTTCAACTATGAACCCTGCGGCCAAAAGCCTGGCCACTTCTTCTCCTATAGCCTTGCGCCTTTCTTCGTTGAAGCGGCGCAGATACTGCTTGACCGGTATAAACTTCGGATCAATGTTAAGGCTGTGCTCAGCGAGTTCCCTCGCTATACCTGGCATGTCAGAAGGTTTCCATGCAAAGATATCCCGGTTCTCACGGATGAACTCGATGAGCGCGCTTTCCTATTTAGGATCAAGGTTAGCGCTGATAGTGAACTGCTTGGATGAATCGCCTGGCACAAAGTCAACTTGCTTGGTCTCCTCCGCAGACTTGAACTTCAATGCCGGATCATGCTCTGTAGTTGGCTTCTTCAACAGGGACATATCTGCCGGATCAACATTGTCTTTGTAAAACTTCAACTCCTCCGTAGTACATACTGCCTCCGCATAAGCAGCGTCTCCTTCCTCGCACTCCAATGCAATCTTGCGACTCCCATGAACCGTGATGGTTCCTTTGTGACCCGGCATCTTGAGCTGAAGAAAAACATAGCACGACCTAGCCATAAACTTGGCATAAACCGGTCGTCTGAACAAGGCATGATACGGGCTCCGGATCTTGACCACTTCAAAGGTTATCATCTCCGACCTGGAATCCTGTTCATCTCCAAAGGTAACTTCCAGGTCAATTTTCCCAACAGGGTAAGCTGATTTACCTGGCACCACTCCATGAAACACCGTGTTTGACTGTCTTAGCTTCTTATCCGTCAGCCCCATGCGACGGAAAGTCTCATAATATAAGATATTGATGCTGCTGCCGCCGTCCATGAGGACTTTGGTGAATTTGTAGCCACCCACCTGTGGTGCTACCACTAAGGCCAATTGGCCCGGATTATCAACTCGCGGCGGGTGATCCTCCCTGCTCCACACAATAGGTTGCTCTGACCAGCGCAAGAATTGTGGTGTTGCCGGTTCAACCGCGTGGACCGCCCGCTTTAAAACTTTTTGATCCCGTTTGCACAAACTCGTAGTGAACACATGATACTGTCCACTGCTCAGCTCCTTCGGGTTACTCTGATATCCGGACTGCTGCTGCTGCTGACGCTGTTGATTGCCTTGGTTATTGTGATTACCCTGGCCCTGCTGTTGGTTGTTTTGGTTATTGTAACCGCCCTGACTATGCTGCTGATTGCCTTGGTTATTATAACCATTGTTGTTGCCACGATATCCTGATCCGGAGCCGTTCCCCTGGTGACCCGGACCGTAAAACCCGGGGCCTGATCCGCCGCCTGGTGGCCTGTTGTTAGATCTGATCCGGCTCATGGCCTCCATCATGGCCTTGCATTCTCCTATGGTATGTTTAGCTGGATGTTCCTTTGATCCGTGTTTCGGGCAAGGCTCATTCAACTCTTGCTCCCAACTGACGGACCCCCCCGCCGGTTTGTAGAGGCGGTTTACCCTTATTGCGCTGAAAACTCCCTTGGACTTGGGTGTTGGCGACGAAGTCAGAGCCACCTTCTGCCTTTCGCTTGCCTAAGAAGCTTGTTCCTACCGGACTAGCCTCCGCCGGTTTACCGGATTTATTTGCCTTTCCAGATTTATCTCCGTCCGCTTCTGGATACTTAGTGTTGTCGGAGTCCCCATACTTCACCAGAGCGCTCATGAGAGTTCCCATGTCATTACAATCCCGTTTGAGCCGTCCCAGCTTTAACTTCAGAGACTCAAACCGGCAATTGTTTTCCAGTGTCACTATTGCCGTACTGGGATTGATACCGTTCGAAGAGTGCAAGATTTCTGATACTCGCCGCACCCATGCACTTGTAGGCTCCTGGTCTCCTTGTATACAGGCTGCCAAATCCACCACTGACATTGGCTGCTTGCACGTATCCTTGAAATTTTTGATAAACTGGCGGCGTAACTCTCCCCATGATCCGATGGAATTAGGTGGTAAGCCCTTCAGCCAGGTCCGGGTTGTACCCTCAAGCATCATGGTAAAGTACTTCGCGCAAGCCGCTTCATCCACGTCCAGCATCTCCATGGCCATCTCGTAACTCTCAACCCAAGCCTCTGGAGCTAAATCTGCTGTGTAATTAGGCACTTTTCGTGGACCCTTGAAATCCTTGGGTAACTTCACGCTCCGTAGAGCGGGGACAAGACACTGCACCCCAATGGAACTCGTCGTGACTCCTGTTTCTACTGTGGTTGTGTGAACCGGCGTCGTTTGGCGGATCTCCTCGCGGGCCGCAGATCTAACCCGATTTGCTGCCTCCTGAGCTTGCGCCTCTGCGCCCGCCGGATTATCCTGTCTGTGACGGTGTCGCCTCCGTTCACTACTGGACACCTCCGGTTCTTCCCAATGCCTAGTATAACTCCAGCTGTGGCGGGGTGTTGAATGAAGCCTCTCCCTGCTATAAGAATACGCTTGCTGCTGTGTCAACGCCGTGTTAAGCAGATCCTTGACCCTGCGTGCCTCCATAGCCACGGGGGATGTCCCCTCAATGGGTAAAGCGGCCAGGCGTGAAGCAGCGGCAACAATGTTATCCAAGGGGTTTGAGTAATGACCCGGAGGAGTGGGGATGTGAGGTGTGGACATAATTCGACGATCTTGCTCCGCAGTAGGCTGTTGAACCGGCTCGCCCCTCATGGGGCAGCCCTCCGGTTTACCTCCGGATCATTGCTAGCTCCCGCTCCTGGCGTCCTGAAGAGATTCATCGCCTCGTAGACCGGTGGTAGACGAGACTAGTACCTTCGATTCCTTACTCCCTGCGTAGAAGCATGTTCCATCCTCAGCTGGAAAGCCTGATGATCCAGCTCTGCCTGCCTTGTTGCTATCATAGCTTTCTCTGCCTTCAGATCCTCTCTTGCTTGATCGATCCGGCCCCTCAATTGAAGGAGTTCTGCATCGTGTTGCGCCTTGTCTGCTGGAGCCACCTCTGCTACTGCCCGGGTTGTGAACTCCTCGACCAAGGCGGATAGAGCGTCAGAGGGCGAGAGGGCCTGGCCGCTCCCCCCTACACCAGCTTCTGCTGTGATCGCCCCGTTCACCGTGGACTGCGGCATAGATTGTGATCCGGCCATAAAGACAGCCACCCGGTTTGACAGATCAAAGGGGTCCGGAATACTGTCTCCGTCGGACACACCCTCAGACCGACCGTCCCGCAACAGATACAAGGATTCAGTCTCTCCGGATGAAGATTCATCGTCGGAATAAACCACTGTCCCGCCACCTGAATCCGATCCGTCCTCGGCTTGGACTCCGTGAATTGCTCCGACGAAGACGCGCTTCATGGCAGGCTGAATCCGGGCCGATCTCGCACGCTGAGCCGGCTCGACGATGTTGGGGAAGACGTCCGCTCAGGTCCCGGTTCACCAATCTTGCCGATGAAAACGTGGATGCCGCCGAAGGGAACCCGGTACCCGTATTCGATTGAATCGGCCTCCGGGCCCCAGCCAGCGTCGTCAATGTAGATCCGGCCGCGGCCACTCTTAGTCATCCGGCCGACCGCGTAGCCCTTGAGTCCTTCAAATCTGCCCTTCAAGAACTCGAAACCATCGAGCGGAGGCCCCACGGTGGGCGCCAACTGTCGTGGAATTAACACGGCAGATGTTCGGTTTAACGGACTTAGTTGAGGAACCATCGCACGGGTTAGCTTGAAGGGGTTAAAAGCACACAAAGGACACAGAGGTTTTATACTAGTTCGGTCCCTTCGAGGAAGGTAAAAACCTACGTCTAGTTTGGTTTGGTATTGCTTGGGCGTCGATGAACAGGGAGCGGATTGCTTGCCTGTGTCTCGACGGGTTGTTTCCTGTCCTTGAACCGTCGCCGGGTCATCCCTTTATATAGAGGTGACGCCCGGTCCGGTTTACAGAGTCCCGAGGCCGGCTCATATTTGTGTCCGCCTCGGTCTCTGCTCTTTCTTCCTTGTATCTCAAGTTTACATAATAGGACGGTTTACAAACCGTGAACTTTACACCTGGGCCCTAAGTCTTTATGGGCCGTAACTTCTACTGAGCTTACAATTATACAACTATATTATCATAATCCGGTTTACCCTAGCCGGTTTACACCTGCTAGTAATATCCCTGACAATTTAGGTATCTCATTTCTAATACAAAATCTTTAATGAACAAAAGTATCAGTAAAACAATACGACTGAGAAAATATTAGCTTTCAGAAATTACATAGGAGTATATGTTAAGCGTAAGTAAAACACTAGTATACGTCAACCGTCACATGAACGAACCCTGCAAAGCATCTGTCATGCTCCAGATATGCCAAAAGCACAATGTTTTTCCATAATATTACAGGTAACTCTTGTTAATTCAATTGCAGTTTTGGATGATGGATTCACGTTTTCAAGAAAATACACTGTACACAGAATTTTCAGAACAAAAGAACCATAAATCTCATGAGATTAACAACATTTCTTGGAAAAATAATACGTCAACCAGAAATTTTACAACACAACAACAACGTTCTATTAACCAACATTACAAAGTGGAGCATTGGTGAGCCGGTAGAATTCCAGGAAAACAAGCAGGAAGTTTAAAACAGAGCTCAAATGTTCTCCAAAATAATGCAAAACATCCTATTAAGCAACATTACAAAAAGGAGCATTTGCAAACGAGTCGAATTTCACAGGATGTTTTTCTGTAGTTTGCTAGTTTTTGTATGGTCATTGCTAGTTATGGAGCCATTTGTGGCAGAAAAAATCCGTATGCAATACCTTGGAGCAGTGACAAAAAACATTAAATTAACCATTTGAATTTCACGACAAGTTTGTATGTTTGTTTTTTGTTATACGAGCTTTATTGAAGCCCTGCTTTACAAAGAAAGTAAAGTAATTGTACGACTCGCGCACCAGTTTAAGCTGACAGAACGGAAACATAGTCACCAGGGTCACCGGTGGAGACGCTCCCACAGGACTGCGGTCAGGAAAGGGGTTACAAAGCTGTAGAAAGAACTCACCTAAACAGGACTACATCACCGGCTCCAAAGTTACTGCCATGAGGCAAAATAAACGTTTGCTAGTAACTGCCAACAATTATTTTACTGCACCACTTAAGTTCAAAATGGAGTGTGCCAGGCGCCACCACCTGGCTCAAGTGCCAACAGTCGTTGAGCATGCGCCTGATCCTCCAATGGTGAGGATGGTCAAGAAAGTTTCACATTGATGACAGATCATGATGCCAGAATTAGCCATGGTCAAACGCGACTTTGCGTAGGGCGTCTTCACATGTAGATTACACGCCTGTTTGTTAGGCGCGTATGAGGGGGGTTAGATCCCGAAGTAAGATATCTGGGGGCTCAGTGGGCGAATTAAGTTTCTCAGGGGTCATTTAGTAAAAATAATACGCATCCCTATAATGAGCATCTTCTTTCACCTTGCATGCAAGTTCTCGCAGCGAGTATATAAGGAATTAAATCCAAATCAGAAACAATGCAGTCATGACATGGTATCAGCTCCTGCTCTAGTCACGATTCTTGTGTGTCGGTTAGGTGTATTTTTGGTCGGGCGCTTTCCTCTTCATATTTCAAAAGTAAAAAGCCAACACGTGGCGAAACAAACAGCCAAAATTTCTTACTCTCCTTCTTAATGAAAAGATGCTATTACTCTCTCTGAAATCTGAATGCACGCAACTGAAGAAAAAGAATTCAGAGGTCAGGCATGTGTTATTTGATTCAGAATTCATCAAATAGAAACAGTTCAGTGAAAATGCGTCTATCTCCAAAAAATCTGAAGGTGCCCCTTCAATCCCGTATCTTCTGAAGTACGATTGTGCAGGAAAAACCTAACAGTGATGGTATATATTTGCCTTAAATGTTGACAAGGCATCCTTTCAATTTGATGTCAGACAAACCTGCAGGCTGCAGCTCCCGTCCTGGCAACCATCAAAGGCAAACATGCTTGGATAGCCGAACTGACGGCTCAGCAGACGAATTGATAAACCACCGAACTGCTGGTTTGGCAGGCGACCTGGTGAACCAAAATTTTTTAAAACTGCAGCGATATTCTTGCAACAGCAGAACTAGAACATAATCACCATCATCTGCACAACCAGATCTTCCATCGCCAACATCTCAAGGGCTTCTCTGAAAATATATTGCAACAGCACGAATCAGCAAAAGATTGGCGTTCAAATTAGCATGAGCATTTAGGTATCCCATGTTTGCTTGAGAAAACAGTCACCAACAGGACAGTAGAACACAGAAACTACAGCTTATTAGTTACATCATTTCTAAATACGAGGTGAAATAAGATGCATCTGCAAAATGACACTTAAGTGGACTACATTTCAACCAGAAACTACTCACATTGACTCCACAGGCTAGAACGACATGCCTGCTGCTCGAGCTGGACACTAAAAAAGCTTTTGACTCCATACAAATGTGACAGTAGCATGATGCCTGGAGGGTGGAGGCGCAGCTTCTCTTGAGAGAGCCATCGCACTACGAAGCTTGACCTCGCAGGAACTTAAATCCTACGCCTGTCAAAATGTCTACCGTTGTTACGGAAAACATAAGATCCCAATACCTCACATGCCTGACGATTGACCAATGGAGTGGACCTTCATGCAAAATCACTGGTATCTCCATGAAAAATATCAAGACTCACAGACTGGCTGCTCGGTCGACCCGTGTTTGTTATGTATATGTGGCCAGAAAATAGGATGGACCCTGCGGTACATTTATAACTTGATTATACACAATAATTCATGATTATTCAATGGTTCACCTACTGCTGCTCTACATAAAAAAAGGAGTGTGCTAATAAAGTTGGTTGGGGTTTCATCCCTGTAATGAGCATCTTATTTCACCTCAGATGCAAGTTCTCGTGATATGTTATTAGCTCCTGCTCAAGTCAAGATTTTTATGTGTTGGTTAGGTGTACTTCTGATTGTGCTCTTTCCCACTTCATATTTCATAATGCCAAAAGCCTCAGCATGGCAGAACTCAGTAAATTTTCTTCTCTTCCTTATTCACGAAAATATGCGCCGGGTATCTAAACATCTCTGAAAAGAAAAAGAGATTGGAGGTCAGACATGTGATATTTGATTCAGTGAGTTATTTCATCAAATGAAATCAGTTCAATGAAGGTGCCCCTCAATCCGGTATCTTCTGAAGTACCATTGTGCAGGAAAAAATAAACAGTTATGCTCGTATACTTGGCTTAAAAGTTAAGAACTCCTTCCAGTTCGATGACAGAACACACAACTGCATTCATTCAGTTATACTGAAAGTACCTTTATACAAACCTGCAGCTCCCCCACACCCGAACTTCACAGGGAAACAGGCTTCGATAACTGCTGGCTTGGCAGGTGGCCTGATAAACCTATAATCTTAAGAGTTGCAGCAATGCTTCTTCCAGCAGTGGGACCAGAACATCATCACTATCGGCTCCACAACCGGATCCTCATCACCAGCACCTCAAGGGTTCCTCTAAAAATATATCGTCACAGCATAGATCAGCCAAACGATGGCGCAAATGTCATCCACATTAGCCTGAACATATAGGTATCTCATGTTTACTGAAGTTCTGTCAATGATTAAAAAAAAAACTGGAGAAACAGTCACCAACAACAGGACAGTGTAACACAGAAACTACAACTTATTAATTACATCATTTCTAAATACAAAATCTAAAACAGAAACAGTGCGTGGATCCCAAAGATGCCAAAAGCCTCACATGCCTGACGACGGGCAATGGTGTGGCTTTCTTGCTAAATGACTCTGGTGTCTCCATGAAAAACACCAAGCCTCGTAGACTGACTGCTCGGCCGATCTTGATCTGTGTTTGGTATTTATGTGAGCAGGAAAAAGGATGGACCCTATCGTACATTTATGGCTTACTTATACACATTATTAAATGGTTCAACCACTGCATTACTTCATCTTCATCACAGTAAGCTACTTGTTCAAAAGTAACTTGAATGCGAAATGCGAGCTTTTTAAAAAAGGAACTTACCTCCTAGGAAGTAACATAAGAGTTTAATCTTGTCCGTCAATTGACCACCAACATGTTAGACAATGTAAACATTACAAATATATTAATTAGAAGTTTAGAAAAGAAGAGGAAATGTGTACTGCTGATGTTCTCACTATGAGCTCAGAAAGATTTTAATCTAAAACAGGAACAGTGCCACCATGATATGTTAATTAAATCCTGCTCTAATCACGATTTTTGTTCGTTGGTTAGGAGTATATTTGGTTGGGCGCTTTCCCTCTTCATCTTTCGTAATCTAAAAAGCCACCACATGGCAGAACTGCCATAAATTCTATTGCTTAATGAAAAGTGTGCAAAGTATATACAATCTCTACAAAGTAAGCGAAGGACTGACGAAAAAGAAATCAGAGGTCAGACATGTGCCATTTGATTCAGTGAGTTATTTCATCAAACGAAATCAGTTCAATTAAGGTGCCTCATCAATCCCTTGTATTCTGAAGTACCATTGTGCAGGAAAAACAAGCAGTAATGCTCTCTATATTTGGCTTAAATGTTGACAAGAAGTCAAGAACTACTTCCAGTCTGATACCACAACACAGCCACATTCATTCAGTTATACTGAAAGTATCTTATACAGACCTGCAGCTCCCCTCCTTACGACCTTTCACAGGCAAACAGGCTTGGATCACCTAACTGCTGGCTTGGCAGGCTACTTGGTAAACCAAAAATATTAAGAGTTCCAGCGATGTTCTTGCAGGAGCAGAACTAGAACATCATCACTATCATCTCCACAACCAGATCTTCATCACCAGCATCTCAAGGGTTTCTCTGAAAATTTATTGCCACAGCATCAATCAGCCAAGGAATGGCATTCACATTAGCCTGAACATTTTGGTATCCCATGTTTGCTAGAGAGAGAGACCAGCATGACATGGAAACTGCACTTGTTGATTACATCATTTCTAAATACAAAATATTTAAGGAATAAAGATATCAGCATAAAGGCAGAACTGAGAAAAGATTAGCACACAGAAATTACATATATGTTCAACGCACATAAAACACCAGAACTTAACAAAAGTACTCAATTATCACACGAACGAAACTTTGCAGGGTTCGTTCCTGCAATGTGCCAAAAGCACAGTGTTTTTCCATAACATTACAGGTAACTCTTGTCGATTCCATTGGAGTAAAAGATTATGTTAAAAATAAGGAAGTTTCTGAATGATGGCATTCATCTTTTCCTAAATTACATTGTATACAGAAATCATTAAACAATGTAATCATAAATCTCATGAGTTTAAAAACGTCTCTTGGCAAAATGATAAAACAACCAGGAGGTTTAAAACAGAGCTAAAGTGTTCTCCAGAATAAAACAATGTTGTATTAATCAACACTACAAAATGGAGCATTGGCGAGCCAGTCGAATTTCAGGAAAACAACCAGGAAGTTTAAAACAAAGCAGCATTACAAAATAGAAAATAACACAAAATGTCCTATTAAGCAACATTACAAAATGGAGCATTGGCAAACCAATCGAATTTCACGAGATGTTTTTCTGCCGTTTACTAGTTTTTTATTTATTATCATTGCTAGTTATGTAGCCAATCCTGGCAGAAACATTCATATGCAATATCTTGGAGTAGTTGCAAACAACATTCAATTAGCGCAATTGAATTTCAGGAAACGTTTGCTTGTTTTTTCTATACAGGATCTACAACCCTGCTTTATATATATAAATAAAGAGAAGTAACAGTACAACAGGGGCACCGGTTTAAACTGACAGAACAGAACACAGAAACATAGTCACCAGGGTCAGTCACTGGAGATGCTCCCACAGACATCCAGGGAGTACAGCAAGGAAAGTGATGAAAAAGAAACTAGAAAAGGGATTCGAAAGCTTTAGAAAGAACTCCCCTAAACAAACCACTTGACCAGCTCCCAAGATACTGCCATGAGGCAAAATAAACGTTTGCTAGTAACTGCCATCATTTTTTTTACTGCTCTACTGATATTCAAAATAGAGTGTGCCAGGTCTGGCTCAATTGACAACAGAGTCGTTGAGCATGCGCCAGATCCTCCAACAGTGAGGATGATCAAGTTCCACACTGATGACATATCATGATGTTGGAATCAGCCTAACAAAACCAGAAGCTGCAACGAGGATTCTGGGGCATATGCATAGCAGCCTACTGAAAACAGAATCACCTTATGTTGAGGCTATGCGGCCCCCTCTGCTAACTACAGTTTTTGCTATAATGTAACCGCCATTGGGAATAGACGAAGCCTAAGGAGGTGACATGAAGAAGGGGTACAGCAGCAGATACCTTCCTAGGACCTCCCTCATATCTGCTATTTTGGTACATTTTGTTGTTGTATCTATTAGAAAGAAAAAACAAATTAAGATTTGATCCTGTATACAAGCCACTGGAGTCTCGTCAATATAATGCACCTGCCACTGACCTGCAGTAGTTTAGCAGTAGCTGCAGGGTTTTGCCTTGGGCTTTCTTATTCTTCTTTATAGTTTATTGTGGTTAACTTTTAGGTTTTTTGGTGGTTTGGCAGGTTCACCCTTTTTAAAAAAAATTGTGCCTTTTGGTGTTATTCTTCTCACACAAAACAATATGCATTTGGTTCGTGTTGAGAAAAAAATAACCTATGGAGATTGGGTCTTATATATTCTGTCTCAACTTCAGTATATTAGTCTCCTCCCTAAAGAAATCATTTTGCCACACCTGTCCTCTGGGTGGTATTTACCCTGTTATAAACCGCTTGCTACAACCTAAGGACCATACCACCTCTGCTAGGACCAAATAGTCAGCTTTACATCAGCTCACCTGATCATATATAACTACAGACCCTACTAAGAATAATATAAAATAAACAGGTCATTGCTTTGCAACAATATGTGTTATTTTCAGTTTGACCCCTGTTCATATCAGATATATGTAATAGCATGAATTATCATTCACTACCGTAAGGAATATAGGTGTGTATCTGTTTTTGTTATGAATCAATGTAACTTCTGGGTAAACTTGTAACAATACTCCCTCTGTTCCAAAATATAAAGTGTATTAATTTTTTTCAAAAAACAGATTTTTCTATTGTCGACCAAAGTTTATATGAAACAATTAATACACCATATATGGAGGGGAAGGACTTCATACTAGTAAAATAGCAGTAATTCCATACCTGAACACATACAGCCATATTAGTTACCGAAAAAGTGCATGATCTTGTCCAAGCATTTGGGTAACAAAACTGACTGGGCTTCAGGGGTCACTGAGTGCAATCCTACATTGCTGTTGATCAGAAATGTGTTCAGAGAAAAATAAATATGGCCATCATTTTGAGTTCTCATCATGGCAAAACTTACAACAGAAAATATAGCTTAAACATCAGCAAATGAAAGACAAAACTCATGGTGGTAGATTACATTCTAAAGTATCTTAAGAAACCTGATCCTTGAGCTAACCATAAAGTGTCTTACGAGAAGTTTGTTAACTACCAGAAAAAAAGAAATGTCTTACCTGACTTCCATGCTACCAAAAATAGGCAAAGCATGCATGGTATATTCATACTGTCCTGGCCTTCCAAATGCAACGGTATGCAACCACATGGAACATATGACCTGACTACTAAACGACATGCAGATTCGTGTGAAGAAAAACGCTTTCCTTCACTATTTGCATGAGTTCAGAACAGACACAATTAAGCAAACAGTTATAATGATCAATCCAACCAACAGCAATCTCGTCTGTCACAGGTTGATCTCCAATTTCGACTATCACAGGTTGATCTGATAATAAGCATGAAGGAAGTATTATGCCAAACTTCTGCTGCAGTCAGATCAGGAATTGATCAGAAGGCCAAATACCACCAAAAACATGCAGAAAATAGAACATTGACATAAAGGCTAAGCACCATTTAAATTAGAATGAGCACCAAACCATTCACAAGAACTTGGACATTGTTTCCAACATCAAGAGCACTCGCTCGACGAACACGGACAGAAATCTGCCTTTTTTAAGCCACTAATAATTCTACGATCCCAATCCCCCTCCCCTGATCCCCTGATCACTCAAATCGCCCATCTAAAGGCCCTAACCCGTGCCGTGGCAATAAGATTCAATTATTCCGGAGGGGAAGACTGATACTACAGAGCCCAATAGGACCCCTCAACACTCTAAGACTAACAAGCCCCTAACCCTAGCTTCCCATGTGCCAATTACTTGTTCTCCTGGCCGCCGGCGGGGCCATCGGCTGGAGGCGCGGACGCCAGGGGCGGCTCGTCGGCGCTGGGCGGCTGCATGAGGAGCGCGGTGTAGTAGGGCACCTGCACGAACGCGGCGCCATGGCCGGCGACGGGGACGGCGGCGGGGGGCGCCTCCTGCGGGGTGACGCCGGTGCCGGTGGCGGCGATGATGGAGGGCTCGGCCTGGCGGAGCAGCCACTCGATGGTCTCGCCGTCGGTGCGGTGGCCGAGCTCGCGGGTGAGCTGGAAGACGCGGGCGGCGACCATGGCCGGGATGCGGACCCGGCGGCCGCGGCCGGCGACCTTGGCATGGCGGTCCGACGGGCGGCGCGGGCGCGCCCGGCGCGCGGCGGCGGCCGAGGCGTCGGGCGCGGAGGAGCCGTCGGCGGCGGCGGCGGGGGAGGGGCTGGGGTTTAGGGTTTGGGCGGGGACGAGGTTGTAGAGGACGAGTTCGGAGGGTGCGGTGGACATCATTGGATTTGGGGGTGGGGTGGGTGGGTGGGTGGGTTCTGGATGGTGGGGTCGGCGAGCCGTGGTGGGGCTACGGGGTGGTTTTATAGGATGGACGGCCCTCGGCCCCTCTGAGGGTTGGGGTGGTGGATTGGGCCGTTTCACTTGTTTCCATTTCCATTTTCTATCTCAATATAAATCTCTTCCCTCAAAATAAATCTCAAAAACAAACTCTGTTTTTCAAGTAAAAACAAATTTCTATTCCTAAAAAAAGTAAAACCAAATTTTTCACTACATAATGATATTATTGTCCTTTGTGAGTGGTCGCTTCCTTCAGAATTATAAGATGTTTTGGATATTTCAGTCCGGACTGCATACGGGTTGAAATAAGTGAACAAACACACTAAACGCGTCTATATACATCTGATTCAAAAAATATTTAGAGCATCTCATAATGGAGAATGGAGGGAGCATGTAGTTATGACCTCCTATATTCAAATAGATTGTATATAGGTCGATTACAAATAATGGATTAAGATTGGGATGGCTTTTCCTTAGTAGTCCGATTTTTATTCGAATTCACGATTATCCATCTAATGGTTCTAGTCAATTTTTATATCGTCATATACTTATGTGTATATTTATATCCCATTAATTGTATTTAATGTCTCATAACTACTCTTCGATTTTATTTTGAATGCGCTAGAATTCTTTTGCTAAGAGAATTTGCGCTTGTATTTTTATTGTGAGGTGAGCATGTAAGATTTCATACAATGTTTCGTACTGACATAGAATCCTGCAATGACTGCCATGTGATGGATAAAAAAAATCGTGTGCTTGTACTATGCTCAAGTAACACATTATGGAGTTTATTATGGCTTATGGTATACACAACTAACTGTTTTTCATACTATTTTCTTCATCAAAAGTTTTCAACGTAAGAAACTCATGAAAAGTAAAATAATGGTTGTGTACTCCTGGGAGTATGTACTCATACTCCTCATATACCACATAGATGAGTCTTCCATACCTCATTATTATTTTTAATATACTTCATTAATAATTACTAGATACCACAAAATGAGTTTCATGAAAAAATAATGTGAGCCTACATATTTTTGAAGGTTTACGTAGATACTGATTTGTTCGTACGTGAAAAAGGTATATTACAAAAAGTATGTCATAAATGATATTTTTTCAACCAAACTCGTATTGGGGTATCTAAGAATACTTAATGAAATATATTAAGAATAATAGAGGGGTATAATCCATGCATACAAGAGGTATTTTGACGATGTGAGTACATACTCCCAGGAGTACAGAAAATTTATATATATATGTGGTTGTAACTGACAAAGTAAAATGGTATTTTTACATGATTTGGCTGTGTTAGGTGAACTTGCTTAGCATGTGTACAGTCGCAAAGCAAACACAAGGATGCAAAAGACGTATTTATCTTGTATCGTTAACATTGTAGTCAAGATGGTGGCATGTTGTTCTCCAACCTAGAGGTCGTCCTCTTAAGCCACCTATAGTAGTGTTGTAGTTCTATTGGTGGTCTGGTTTGTAATGGAAAACAACTTGACTACGAATATGACATTTTTAATATAATTTGTGTTAAACTTACTTCTAAACAAAAATGGGCTTATTTACAAAAAAAAAACACATACTCTTCTCTTCAACAATAAGCTACCACACTTTTAGTTGAGTTATTTGGCACAAGAAAGTCCCAATATGCATATGATATTGCAAATAGATACAAAATAAATACTAATAAAACATGAACAATGTATATATGCATGGGTATTTAAGCATTCATTCTATGAATATCACAAAAGGTCACATCATGTACATAATATTGCAAATAGATAAGAGCGTGACTTAGAAATGGTAGAGTGGGGTTACTGAACGATAGTTGGGACCATGTTTTGAATAGAGATGGCACCCGCAGGGTTTGGGCATGGGTGGAGCCACCCCCATACCCTTACCCGTCCCTCCTGAGCTTACTCATCATCCTTACCCATACCCGTGAATGGGTACAATTTTTCCCCATACATGTTACCCGACATGGTAGGTGGGCACTCGCTGGTATAATTACTCATGTTTGCTAAGTATCAATTTGAGCAACTCATAGTCATAAAAAGCAACATATAATCATAATTTACAACAAGGCATACTTATGAACAACATCACATCATAAATAAGAACACATTTAATAAAAAAATCACTTTCTCGTAAATAGTAACACATCAAAATAGCATCACATAGTTCACAAAATCATGACAAAGTGTAGATTGTGGAGATAATTTTGAATTCACATAGATTTGATATGGGTACGTGAGTATGTGGGTATGGGTCATGGCGAAAATAAAACCCCATTCCTCACACAAAAGTGTGGTATGGCGAAAGTTTCACTACATATAGTGACATTTGTACAAATTAACATTTTTATTAGTTGGTGAGACTACTAATCTAATTATGCATAGCACTATGATAAGAAATTATATATATGGCCAAAAACTAACATGAACCTGATACGTCTCCATGATGGGCCTCGAACCCCTCGTTGGTTACCCCAAGTGGAAGGTGTAAGATGCAGTATTGTAGAAGTGTTTTCCCTTAGCAAAGATGCCAAGGATCGAATCCCCAGAGACTCCTAGGTTCAACAAGTAGGTGTCAACTGCTAACGGCGCAATTAGCAATCAACGTGGACCTGCACACATATACAAATAACTTTGCTCCCAACGAGTACAGAGAGGTTGTCAATTGTAATGCCCCGGATGTAATACTTTCCCTTTTGGGCTTATAATATATCTCCGGCTTCATCTATTTCCATTTCGGGTTCTTTGTCTTTCGGGCGTTCGTCGTTTTGTTGTGTGAGTGTGTGGCATTCATTCATATCATGTAGACATGTGCATCGCATTGCATTTGTGTTGTGGGTTGCATCCGGTTCCACGCGTTTCTTCCCGTTGTCCGTTTCGCGTTCCGGAGCTCCCTCACGTGTCCGTGACGTCCCGTAGGCCTACTTTGTTGTTCGGGCGTTTGACGTTACCGGTTTGGCGCGAGACTTGTCGTGTGTTGTTGTTTTGGTGTGTGTAACCCGCCTGTCAAATCTCGTCGCGTTTCGAGTTCGTTTGCTCCTCCAACAGTTGTTTGTGTGGGCTCAAAGTGCCTCCACTTTGAGGCCCAAAACACCCCCTCCATCAGCCCACCATCTACTCCTAACCACTTCTATCATCTAGACCATCAAATTCTGATCCGGTGGCCGAAAACCGCACTCCATTTGGAGTCTCCTAGCTCCCTCTACCTATATAAGTGTGTCCACCCCCGAATTTTTGCGGATCCAACCCTAGCTACCTCCTCCCCGCCGCCGCCGGACACGTCCAGCCCGATCCGGACGTGTCCAGCCTCCTCTCCACCGCCACGTGGCAGCCCCCCGTTGGCCGCGCCCCGCGCCCACATCCCCGCCGGCCAGGGCCCGAGAGGCCCGCGAGGGGCCCTCCCGGCCCAAGCCACCTCCGCCGCCGGCCCGTAGGCAGCCGCCGCCCGGGAGCTCCCTCCGCCGTCGCCGGACTCCTTCCTCCGCCGCCGCGCCGCTTCTCCGTCGCCGCCGGGCCACCGCCTCGCCGCCTCCTCCGGCTCCGGCGCCGCCCGGTCCCTCCGCCGCCTCGCCCCCGGGCCGGATCCGCCGCCGGGCCACCACCTCCCGCCGGCAGGACCCGTCGCCGGTCTCCCGCCTCGCCGGAGGGACGCCTCCCGCCGGCCCCCATCGCCCCGGTTCAAACCTCGCCGATGATCGGGAGGATCCCGATCCTCCGATCCGGGCGCTAACGGGCCAGGACCCGCCTCCCCGGCCCGATCCGCCAACCCTTCCAGCCGATCCGACCCACTTCGCCCGCGGGTCCGACCCGCTTCGGCCGCCCGGTTGACTCTGCCGGTGGACCCGTTGACCAGATCTGTTTGACCCCGAGGAGGTTGTTTTTTTTCACTAAGTCCCTGCTGTTTCTGTTCTGAAATGCAAAGTTTGAACTGCTCTAACTTTTACTGTGTTGCTCCGTTTTGCGCGTGTAATATGTCCAGACGTTCGTGGAGATGTGCTCTACGTTTTACCTGTTGTTGTCATGCATGTTAGAGATCATCTAGACACTTGTTTTGCTGTTGCAAGGGTGCATCATGTTATAAACTGCTGTTATGTGTTATTTTCATGCCACCTTTGCCATGTGATAACTTTTAGCTCGTTTGTCCAAACGATGCAAATGACATGTCCACGTGTTCGTCTTGTCACGAACTACGTGTTGCTTGTGATAGGATGCATGGTAGATTTTTTATTGCCTTGTTATCGTCGTTTGCAAAGTGCCATGTTCATATGAGGTGTTTTCACTTGTTATGAAATGCCATCTTGTTGAGCTCGTTGCAATCGTTGTGTTCACCTCTTTGAAGCATGCTTGTGTGTTTCGGGATCACCTTCATATGCACTTTGATGAGGTGCTTACCCTTTGCCATGTTTAGTTTCGAGGTGACTTAAACATGCTCTTTTAGTTGCTATGATGATATTGCTGTTTTAGGACTTAGTGGATTTTCACTAAGTCTGAAATCTGTAACGTTCCGATGCCATGTTCGTGTGATGTTCTAGGACAAAGCATGTTAGTTTTGGAGTGGATTTTGATTGTTCCTTGTAGTATATATTGTTGTCTTTCCATCCATGTCCTCACATGTCCATTTGAGTGGCTGTAGCATGTTTATCTTTTGCTCTAAAGTTTCAATAAAATTCTGCTGCCAGAATTTTATTGTAAAGTTCAATATGTCCAAGATCATTGCTATTGATCCGTGACTCCGTTGGGGGTGCACTTTGGACCTAGTTGCTGTACTATATGTCTAGTTTGTGTTCATGTCCTTTGCCATGCTTTTTGGGTGCTGTAGGTTAATTATTTTGAGCTCCAAAGATGCTATGTTGCTGTAATTTTCAGCTTTCGCTCAAATCTTGTTTCGGGCATAACTTTTAGCCCGTAACTCCGATTTCAGCGAATCTTATATCAAACTTGGTTGTTTTTCCGTGTAGATTAATAATATCAGATTGTTATCTTGTTTTGAGGTGTTTTGCTTGAGTGATATTTTCCGTGCTCCATGTGCATCCTTAGTGCATCCATCATGCATTCATGTTTTTCGAGTGCGCATTGCATCTTGTTGATTGGTGCTTGGTGTGATTGTTTTGTTTAGAGCCGGAAGCTGAGACCGGGTACGAAGTTGAGCACGAGGTTTCCAACGAGGTTGAGCACGAGGACCCTTCTTACGATCCGAACGACTTCTCTTCAGGCAAGATGACCGAACCCCGATAACATTACTATCTTTGCCTTTTGCTAGTAGTCTCGATCTATAGTTTTGCCTCGATGCCCATGTTCTTCTTGTCAGCCTCCTATTTGTAACCAATTGCCATGTTTAACCAACCTACCTATGCAAACCGTTGCTTGGCTAAGTACGCTTCGCTCAGCCCTTCTTATAGCGTTGCTAGTTGCAGGTGAAGATCGAAGATGCTTGCTTCATGTTGAAGTTTGGTTGGGTTATATCACACTATATAAATGCTTTAAATGAAATCATCTATATATTGGCAAGGGTGGAAGGCTAAGCCTTTTGCTTGGTGATTTGTTCCACTCATGCCGTTAGGATCCGTATAAGCCGGTTTTATGTTCCTTGATTATGCGTTCCTAACACGGTTGGGGTGTATAGGACCCCCTCGATAAACCGCTAAGTGCTAAGTCTTTTCCAGCAAATCCCAACATTGGTACTATTTGCCTAATAACAAACTAAACGTGCATAGGGAGTAATTAACCCTCTTTCTTAATCAACAACCCCGGGCCAGTGCTCCACATGAGTGTTGGTCCGAAACGGGGAGTCTGCGGGGCCGCCTTGGGGCAACCCGAGGTATCTGGTATACACCCGTAGAATCGCCCATCCGGTCGTGTCCTGAGACTTAGATACGCGCGGCTACTATCAGGGTGTCGACACGCCGGGAGGATTTGCTGGATTAGCCTTACCTTAGCTCGGTATATCTTGAGCACGGGATTCCGAGGATACTCGGGTCTTCCCACTTTGGAGTTGCGACTCCGCGGATCGTGGGCTTGTAATGGGTCAAGTTGGAACACCCCTGCAGGGTTTGAATTTTCGAAAGCCGTGCCCGCGGTTATGTGGCAGATGGGAGCTTGTTAATTCCGGTTGTAGATAACTTGACACAATGTTACTAATACACTACCAGCGTGTGTTCCGTGACTGTCAATTTCCGAATAGGGATTCGGGAGTTGAACACGGAGGGGTTATGATTGTGGAGCTTGTAGATAGGATCACTTCGTGATCACTTCTCGCCGAGGCCTTCTCTTCTCGCTCTCACTTGCGTAAGCTAGATGCTAGTTGCTGCTGCAGACTTATTCTTTTCTTCAGCCTTTCCCTCACCTAAAGGCTTAAATAGTTCTGTTACCCGGGAACGGGATTGCTGAGTCCTCTGTGGCTCACAGTTACTTCACACACCAGATGCAGGTCCAGCTGTGAGCTATCCAGGTGATGGCACCGAGCTGGATTGGGAGTACGACGAGGAGCGTAGTCGGTACTACGTGCGCTACCCGGACGATCAGTAGTGGAGTCTCTTACTAGGATTCGATCCGCCTGTGGTTTATTTTATCTAAGTTTGGTACTTTGACTTTTGGCTTTTGCCCTTAGAGGGTTGTGATGTTCTTAATGTATGATGTTTGAGACTTGTACTGTAATTCTGTGACATGGCGAGTGTAAGCCAACTATTTCTGTTTACTATCCCCTCTTTTACATGAGTTGTGCAAAGATTACCAAACTTGAGATCATTCTAGGATGGAATTATGCCTTTAAGTCGTGCCTCGACATGTAAGAGGTATAACTCCATCCTGGGCATTACAAGTTGGTATTCAGAGCCTTCTCCGACCTAGGAGCCCCCACTGTTTGATCGAACCGTTGACGGTCGAGTCTAGGCACACACTGAAAACTTTTTGAGTCCTATATTATATCGGAGAGTAGGATTTCTTTGCTTCTCATCCCCTTTCTCTCTGGTGAGGACTCCTGACGTCTACTCTTGTCTCTCCTATCTTCAAAATTTGCACAAAATTTTTTTTTTAGGAATCCCGCGAGTATTCTGGGATTGTTTCGATGTTCTTGTGACAAGGATATTGTTCCCGATGCCTCCTGTTGCCGAGGAGTTGAGCTTCGGGGTATCATTGTAACAAGCATATCGCGGCAGTACTAAATACTTAAGACGGCCGACATCGAAAATCTCCCCTATACGGCCAGTGGCAAGATAACCCCGACATCACCCAGTACTGGGGAGGTAGTTCGGGAGTATTGCCATAGCTTGTTATAGTGGATGCTTTTCGAAGGTCCGAGGTACACAGTTTCCGAGAAAGACTGGTTATGTGTTGAAGGATGGATACACCTGGATGTAGGTTAGAGTTGATTGCGCGGTGCTTCCCGTGTATCCCCAACACCTGATTGCATAACTGGAATCTTTCGGAAATCTATAGGTGGGTTTTATCCAGTAGATCGTAGGCATTCTTCCAACAAATGCAGGTTAGTGAGTTCGGGGTTCGACATTGAGTGAAGGGGTTATATGACCGATGTTACTATCAGGAGTTGCATCTTAAAGGGTCCTTGGCTATGCTGATCCGGGGATTGCAAAACCTTTTCGTAACGCGTTCATATGCTTTCAGCACAAAGATGTTAGAACGAAACTCCTCTCTTGTGTTTGTTCCTTTCCGTACCTTGTTGTTTACTTATTTTATCCTTTTGATCCCTATGTGGCTTCTCGTGAAGACTGATGTTATCATTTAACTGAGAATATCATTCGTTCCTCTTGTTCGGATGAATTCATTCGTTCTTATTGTTCGAATGATTATTGTGAAGACTTGTTGCAATTCATTCCATTGATTCAGCTTATTCCTTTTGTCAATCAATTGCTGATTCGTGGTCATCTCTTACAGGATGGCTCCGAAAAGGGTTCTGAACGCCAACCCAGAGGGTGAAGAGGTTCCAGAACGTCCTCCTTCACCTCCTCCTCCGCCTGAGGCTTGGAGAGCAATTATGCAGACTACTGCTCAGAACACTCAGTTGATGATGCAGATGATGCAGATGATGCAAGCTAATCAAGCTAATCAAGCTAATCAGGGTGTTCCAGTGAACCAAGGCAACTTCTTCCAGCAGCACCATGCTACTCTCAACCAGTTCCTGGCTAACAATCCTAAAGCTTTCAGTTACTGTGTCGACCCTCTTGATGCTGAGGATTGGTTGACCGACATAAAGAAGCATTTTGAGTGCAGTAACGTGAAAGAAGATGACTATGTGAAGTTTGCAGCCTTCCAACTGAAAGATCAAGCAGCTGACTGGTGGCAGCAGTACAAAGACTCAAGGCCGGGTCAAGTGATCTCTTGGGAGAATTTCTGCAAGGATTTCCGCTCGCATCACATTCCTACAAGTGTCATCGAGGGTATGCGTGAGCAATTCCGCAACCTCAAGCAGGGCTCCATGACAGTCTATCAGTATAATGTCAAGTTTCAAAACCTCGCTCGCTATGCAAAGCAAGACATTCCTGATGCAAAGAGTAAAATCTATCAGTTCCGTGGAGGTCTCAAAGATGAACTTCAGCTTGCTCTCACTTTGTTCGAGCCCGATGAATTCGATAAGTTCTATAACATGGCTTTGAAACAAGAAGCAGCTCAGCTTAAGATGGAGGCTTCTAAGAAGAGAATTCGAGATGCTGTTCACTCTTCCTCATCGTCTCAGTTGGCTGCGAAACAACAGAAATTCTGGCTTCCTCCTCCTCCAGTGATTCGAGCTCCATACAACAACTCCAACAACTTCAACAACTCCAACAACAAGAACTCTAGTGGTCGTGGTTTCTCCCACCCACCCAACCCGAGCAACCAGTCGAAGAAGCAGTTTCAGTCTCAAGGCTCCAAGTCCAGTGGCTCTCATTTCCGTCCTCTCTCTGAAGTGGTGTGCAACAAGTGTGGCCAGAAGGGTCATTATGCCAACAGATGTCCGAATCCGAAGCGTCTTCCTCCTCCTCCACCTGTGAGTTCAGCTATTGTCAGGCATGATCCAAAGGCAGCAAGGGTCAAACTGATGAATGCAGCACAAGCGGAGGCTTCTTCTGATGTCATTTTGGGTAACCTTCCAGTGAACTCTTTTCCAGCTAAAGTGTTATTTGATTCGGGTGCTTCATGCTCTTTCATGTCTCAACCATTTGCATCCAAGCACAATATTGCCACTTCAAATTTGCCTCAGAAGTTGCAAGTTGTTTCTCCGGGCAAGATTATGACTTCTAGTGTTTATGCTCCGGATGTTTCTATTCGCATGGGAGATTATCGTTTTCTGGCTAAACCGGTGATTCTTGGTCATTCTGACATCGACCTCATTCTCGGAATGGATTGGCTTTCTCAGCATGATGCTCACATTGATTGTGCTCAAAAGGAAGTCAAGATGACTCATTCTGATGAAGATGTGATTATCTTCGCCTCCAGGGATAATACTATTCGGCTTTTCTCTCTTAACGATAAGGGCGAAATTAATGCCATAGATCAAATTCCAGTGGTGAACGAATATCAAGACGTCTTTCCAGAAGAACTTCCAGGCATGCCTCCACACCGTCAGGTGGAGTTTGTCATTGAACTCGAGCCGGGCACTGAGCCTGCTTGCCGGCGTCCATACAAGCTCTCTCCGGATGAGTTGAAGGAATTGAAGAAGCAGCTTGATAAGCAGGAGAGTATGGGTCTCATCAGACCGAGTACATCTCCGTGGGGCTGTGGTGTCTTATTTGTCAAGAAGAAAGATGGCACGGAGCGTCTCTGTGTTGACTACCGGCCATTGAACAAGAAGACGATTAAGAACAAGTATCCGCTCCCCAACATCAACGAACTCTTTGAGCAGCTCAAAGGAGCTAAAGTGTTCTCTAAGCTTGACCTCCGAATGGGCTATCATCAAATTCGCATTCGCGAGGAAGACATTCCCAAGACGGCCTTCAGAACGAGCTACGGTTCATATGAGTATACCGTCATGTCCTTCGGTCTCGCCAATGCTCCTCCTACCTTTTCAAGGATGATGCATTACATCTTTAACCCCTATACTGGCGAATTCGTGCTTGTGTATCTGGATGATATTCTGGTGTTTTCCAAGAATGAAGAAGATCACGAAAAGCACTTGCGTCTGGTTCTTGATCGACTCCGAGAGCATAAATTCTATGCCAAGTTCTCCAAGTGTGAGTTTTGGCTCGATAAGGTTTTGTACCTGGGCCACATTATCTCAGCTGACGGTATTGCGGTTAATCCCGAGAAAGTTGAAGCAATTGTCAACTGGGAAGCTCCTCAGAACGTCAAGCAGCTCCGCAGTTTTCTGGGTCTTGCCAGCTATTGCAGAAGGTTTGTGGAGAACTTCTCCAAGATTGCCAAGCCTCTTTCCAACCTCCTTCAGAAGAATGTCAAATACTTTTGGTCTCCCGAGTGTGAAGTGGCTTTCAAAACCCTCAAAGAGAAGCTTGTTTCCGCTCCAGTTCTGATCCCTCCAGATGAATCCAAGCCCTATGAAGTGTTCTGTGACGCTTCTCTTCAAGGCCTTGGTGGTGTGCTTATGCAAGAGAAGAGAATTGTGGCATACACTTCACGTCAGCTAAAGCCAGCTGAGAAGAACTATCCCACACATGATCTCGAGCTAGCAGCTGTGGTACATGCTCTGATTACGTGGAGACATCTGTTGTTGGGCAGAAAGGTCGACATCTTCACTGATCACAAGAGCTTGAAGTACATCTTCACACAGCCGCATCTGAACCTCCGCCAGACTCGTTGGGTCGAGATGATCCAAGAGTACAACCCCAGCATTGAGTACACTCCAGGCAAGGCGAATGTGATTGCAGATGCTTTGAGCAGAAAGGCTTATTGCAACAGCCTTCTTATCAAGCCACACCAGCCTGAGCTTTGTGAAGCTTTCAGGAAGCTCAACCTTAGGTTGTTCCGCAGGGTTTTCTTGCAAATCTCCAAATTGCTCCTACCTTGGAAGATCAAGTCCGTGAGGCCCAGCTCAGTGATACCATGGTGAAGAAGGTGAAACATGGCATTGCAAAGGGCACTCCAAAATATAAGTGCTTCCGTGTTGATGAGAGAGATACCTTGTTCTTCGAGGACAGACTCGTTGTTCCCAAAGGTGATCTCAGGAAGCTCATAATGGAAGAAGCTCATGATTCTCTCCTTTCCATTCATCCTGGCAGTTCCAAGATGTATCAAGACCTCAAGCAATCTTACTGGTGGACACGCATGAAAAGGGAAATTGCCCAATTCGTGAATGAATGTGATGTATGCAGAAGAGTGAAAGCAGAACATCAACGTCCAGCCGGTCTTCTCCAACCTCTTCCTATTCCTGAGTGGAAGTTCGACCACATTGAAATGGACTTCGTCACTGGCTTTCCAAGATCCAAGCGAGGAAATGATGCTATCTTTGTGGTGATTGACAAGCTTACCAAAGTTGCTCACTTTCTTCCAGTCAAAGAATCAATCAATGCAGCTCAACTTGCAGAGCTGTACACTTCCAGAATTGTGTCCCTACATGGCATTCCTCAAGTGATATCCTCAGACCGTGGCAGCTTGTTCACATCAAGGTTCTGGGACTCCTTTCAGTCCGCCATGGGCACGAAGATCAGGTTCAGCACTGCCTTTCACCCTCAGACTAGTGGTCAAGTCGAGCGTGTGAATCAGATTCTAGAAGACATGCTCAGAGCCTGTGTCATCTCCTTTGGCATGAAATGGGAAGACTGCCTTCCATTTGCCGAGTTCTCTTACAACAACAGCTTTCAAGCAAGTGCAGGCAAAGCACCATTTGAAATTCTCTATGGCAGAAAGTGCCGTACCCCTCTCAACTGGTCTGAAACAGGTGAACGCCAACTCCTTGGCAATGACTTGATCTCTGAAGCCGAAGAAATGTGCAAAGTCATACGTGAGAATCTCAAGGCCGCTCAGTCGCGTCAGAAGAGCTACTATGACGGAAAGCATCGTGATTTGGCTTTCGACATCGGTGATCATGTCTATCTCCGAGTTTCTCCGATGAAAGGAACCCAAAGATTTGGTATCAAAGGAAAACTTGCTCCTAGATACGTCGGGCCTTTCAAGATTCTTGGCAAAAGAGGCGATCTAGCCTATCAGCTCGAGCTCCCTTCCAACTTTGCAAATGTTCATGATGTCTTCCATGTGTCTCAACTTCGCAAATGCTTCAAGGCACCTGAGCGCATGATTCCGTTTGAGGAGATTGATCTCCAACAAGACCTTTCCTACCGAGAGCATCCAGTTGCAATTCTCGAAGAAACCGAACGCAAGACTCGCAACAAGTCCATCAAGTTTCTGAAAGTCAAGTGGTCACATCACACAGACCGAGAAGCTACCTGGGAAGGAGAAGATCATCTTCGTTCCGAGTACCCTTCCTTTTTCCAGTCCTAGATCTCGGGACGAGATCTTTTTGTAGTAGAGGAGAGTTTGTAATGCCCCGGATGTAATACTTTCCCTTTTGGGCTTATAATATATCTCCGGCTTCATCTATTTCCATTTCGGGTTCTTTGTCTTTCGGGCATTCGTCGTTTTGTTGTGTGAGTGTGTGGCATTCATTCATATCATGTAGACATGTGCATCGCATTGCATTTGTGTTGTGGGTTGCATCCGGTTCCACGCGTTTCTTCCCGTTGTCCGTTTCGCGTTCCGGAGCTCCCTCACGTGTCCGTGACGTCCCATAGGCCAACTTTGTTGTTCGGGCGTTTGACGTTACCGGTTTGGCGCGAGACTTGTCGTGTGTTGTTGTTTTGGTGTGTGTAACCCGCCTGTCAAATCTCGTCGCGTTTCGAGTTCGTTTGCTCCTCCAACAGTTGTTTGTGTGGGCTCAAAGTGCCTCCACTTTGAGGCCCAAAACACCCCCTCCATCAGCCCACCATCTACTCCTAACCACTTCTATCATCTAGACCATCAAATTCTGATCCGGTGGCCGAAAACCGCACTCCATTTGGAGTCTCCTAGCTCCCTCTACCTATATAAGTGTGTCCACCCCCGAATTTTTGCGGATCCAACCCTAGCTACCTCCTCCCCGCCGCCGCCGGACACGTCCAGCCCGATCCGGACGTGTCCAGCCTCCTCTCCACCGCCACGTGGCAGCCCCCCGTTGGCCGCGCCCCGCGCCCACATCCCCGCCGGCCAGGGCCCGAGAGGCCCGCGAGGGGCCCTCCCGGCCCAAGCCACCTCCGCCGCCGGCCCGTAGGCAGCCGCCGCCCGGGAGCTCCCTCCGCCGTCGCCGGACTCCTTCCTCCGCCGCCGCGCCGCTTCTCCGTCGCCGCCGGGCCACCGCCTCGCCGCCTCCTCCGGCTCCGGCGCCGCCCGGTCCCTCCGCCGCCTCGCCCCCGGGCCGGATCCGCCGCCGGGCCACCACCTCCCGCCGGCAGGACCCGTCGCCCGTCTCCCGCCTCGCCGGAGGGACGCCTCCCGCCGGCCCCCATCGCCCCGGTTCAAACCTCGCCGACGATCGGGAGGATCCCGATCCTCCGATCCGGGCGCTAACGGGCCAGGACCCGCCTCCCCGGCCCGATCCGCCAACCCTTCCAGCCGATCCGACCCACTTCGCCCGCGGGTCCGACCCGCTTCGGCCGCCCGGTTGACTCTGCCAGTGGACCCGTTGACCAGATCTGTTTGACCCCGAGGAGGTTGTTTTTTTCACTAAGTCCCTGCTGTTTCTGTTCTGAAATGCAAAGTTTGAACTGCTCTAACTTTTACTGTGTTGCTCCGTTTTGCGCGTGTAATATGTCCAGACGTTCGTGGAGATGTGCTCTACGTTTTACCTGTTGTTGTCATGCATGTTAGAGATCATCTAGACACTTGTTTTGCTGTTGCAAGGGTGCATCCTGTTATAAACTGCTGTTATGTGTTATTTTCATGCCACCTTTGCCATGTGATAACTTTTAGCTCGTTTGTCCAAACGATGCAAATGACATGTCCACGTGTTCGTCTTGTCACGAACTACGTGTTGCTTGTGATAGGATGCATGGTAGATTTTTTATTGCCTTGTTATCGTCGTTTGCAAAGTGCCATGTTCATATGAGGTGTTTTCACTTGTTATGAAATGCCATCTTGTTGAGCTCGTTGCAATCGTTGTGTTCACCTCTTTGAAGCATGCTTGTGTGTTTCGGGATCACCTTCATATGCACTTTGATGAGGTGCTTACCCTTTGCCATGTTTAGTTTCGAGGTGACTTAAACATGCTCTTTTAGTTGCTATGATGATATTGCTGTTTTAGGACTTAGTGGATTTTCACTAAGTCTGAAATCTGTAACGTTCCGATGCCATGTTCGTGTGATGTTCTAGGACAAAGCATGTTAGTTTTGGAGTGGATTTTGATTGTTCCTTGTAGTATATATTGTTGTCTTTCCATCCATGTCCTCACATGTCCATTTGAGTGGCTGTAGCATGTTTATCTTTTGCTCTAAAGTTTCAATAAAATTCTGCTGCCAGAATTTTATTGTAAAGTTCAATATGTCCAAGATCATTGCTATTGATCCGTGACTCCGTTGGGGGTGCACTTTGGACCTAGTTGCTGTACTATATGTCTAGTTTGTGTTCATGTCCTTTGCCATGCTTTTTGGGTGCTGTAGGTTAATTATTTTGAGCTCCAAAGATGCTATGTTGCTGTAATTTTCAGCTTTCGCTCAAATCTTGTTTCGGGCATAACTTTTAGCCCGTAACTCCGATTTCAGCGAATCTTATATCAAACTTGGTTGTTTTTCCGTGTAGATTAATAATATCAGATTGTTATCTTGTTTTGAGGTGTTTTGCTTGAGTGATATTTTCCGTGCTCCATGTGCATCCTTAGTGCATCCATCATGCATTCATGTTTTTCGAGTGCGCATTGCATCTTGTTGATTGGTGCTTGGTGTGATTGTTTTGTTTAGAGCCGGAAGCTGAGACCGGGTACGAAGTTGAGCACGAGGTTTCCAACGAGGTTGAGCACGAGGACCCTTCTTACGATCCGAACGACTTCTCTTCAGGCAAGATGACCGAACCCCGATAACATTACTATCTTTGCCTTTTGCTAGTAGTCTCGATCTATAGTTTTGCCTCGATGCCCATGTTCTTCTTGTCAGCCTCCTATTTGTAACCAATTGCCATGTTTAACCAACCTACCTATGCAAACCGTTGCTTGGCTAAGTACGCTTCGCTCAGCCCTTCTTATAGCGTTGCTAGTTGCAGGTGAAGATCGAAGATGCTTGCTTCATGTTGAAGTTTGGTTGGGTTATATCACACTATATAAATGCTTTAAATGAAATCATCTATATATTGGCAAGGGTGGAAGGCTAAGCCTTTTGCTTGGTGATTTGTTCCACTCATGCCGTTAGGATCCGTATAAGCCGGTTTTATGTTCCTTGATTATGCGTTCCTAACACGGTTTGGGTGTATGGGACCCCCTCGATAAACCGCTAAGTACTAAGTCTTTTCCAGCAAATCCCAACATTGGTACTATTTGCCTAATAACAAACTAAACATGCATAGGGAGTAATTAACCCTCTTTCTTAATCAACAACCCCGGGCCAGTGCTCCACATGAGTGTTGGTCCGAAACGGGGAGTCTGCGGGGCCGCCTTGGGGCAACCCGAGGTATCTGGTATACACCCGTAGAATCGCCCATCCGGTCGTGTCCTGAGACTTAGATACGCGCGGCTACTATCAGGGTGTCGACACGCCGGGAGGATTTGCTGGATTAGCCTTACCTTAGCTCGGTATATCTTGAGCACGGGATTCCGAGGATACTCGGGTCTTCCCACTTTGGAGTTGCGACTCCGCGGATCGTGGGCTTGTAATGGGTCAAGTTGGAACACCCCTGCAGGGTTTGAATTTTCGAAAGCCGTGCCCGCGGTTATGTGGCAGATGGGAGCTTGTTAATTCCGGTTGTAGATAACTTGACACAATGTTACTAATACACTACCAGCGTGTGTTCCGTGACTGTCAATTTCCGAATAGGGATTCGGGAGTTGAACACGGAGGGGTTATGATTGTGGAGCTTGTAGCTAGGATCACTTCGTGATCACTTCTCGCCGAGGCCTTCTCTTCTCGCTCTCACTTGCGTAAGCTAGATGCTAGTTGCTGCTGCAGACTTATTCTTTTCTTCAGCCTTTCCCTCACCTAAAGGCTTAAATAGTTCTGTTACCCGGGAACGGGATTGCTGAGTCCTCTGTGGCTCACAGTTACTTCACACACCAGATGCAGGTCCAGCTGTGAGCTATCCAGGTGATGGCACCGAGATGGATTGGGAGTACGACGAGGAGCGTAGTCGGTACTACGTGCGCTACCCGGACGATCAATAGTGGAGTCTCTTACTAGGATTCGATCCGCCTGTGGTTTATTTTATCTAAGTTTGGTACTTTGACTTTTGGCTTTTGCCCTTAGAGGGTTGTGATGTTCTTAATGTATGATGTTTGAGACTTGTACTGTAATTCTGTGACGTGGCGAGTGTAAGCCAACTATTTCTGTTTACTATCCCCTCTTTTACATGAGTTGTGCAAAGATTACCAAACTTGAGATCATTCTAGGATGGAATTATGCCTTTAAGTCGTGCCTCGACACGTAGGAGGTATAACTCCATCCTGGGCATTACAAGTTGGTATTCAGAGCCTTCTCCGACCTAGGAGCCCCCACTGTTTGATCGAACCGTTGACGGTCGAGTCTAGGCACACACTGAAAACTTTTTGAGTCCTATATTATATCGGAGAGTAGGATTTCTTTGCTTCTCATCCCCTTTCTCTCTGGTGAGGACTCCTGACGTCTACTCTTGTCTCTCCTATCTTCAAAATTTGCACAAAATTTTTTTTTTAGGAATCCCGCGTGTATTCTGGGATTGTTTCGATGTTCTTGTGACAAGGATATTGTTCCCGATGCCTCCTGTTACCGAGGAGTTGAGCTTCGGGGTATCATTGTAACAAGCATATCGCGGCATTACTAAATACTTAAGACGGCCGACATCGAAAATCTCCCCTATACGGCCAGTGGCAAGATAACCCCGACATCACCCAGTACTGGGGAGGTAGTTCGGGAGTATTGCCATAGCTTGTTATAGTGGATGCTTTTCGAAGGTCCGAGGTACACAGTTTCCGAGAAAGACTGGTTATGTGTTGAAGGATGGATACACCTGGATGTAGGTTAGAGTTGATTGCGCGGTGCTTCCCGTGTATCCCCAACACCTGATTGCATAACTGGAATCTTTCGGAAATCTATAGGTGGGTTTTATCCAGTAGATCGTAGGCATTCTTCCAACAAATGCAGGTTAGTGAGTTCGGGGTTCGACATTGAGTGAAGGGGTTATATGACCGATGTTACTATCAGGAGTTGCATCTTAAAGGGTCCTTGGCTATGCTGATCCGGGGATTGCAAAACCTTTTCGTAACGCGTTCATATGCTTTCAGCACAAAGATGTTAGAACGAAACTCCTCTCTTGTGTTTGTTCCTTTCCGTACCTTGTTGTTTACTTATTTTATCCTTTTGATCCCTATGTGGCTTCTCGTGAAGACTGATGTTATCATTTAACTGAGAATATCATTCGTTCCTCTTGTTCGGATGAATTCATTCGTTCTTATTGTTCGAATGATTATTGTGAAGACTTGTTGCAATTCATTCCATTGATTCAGCTTATTCCTTTTGTCAATCAATTGCTGATTCGTGGTCATCTCTTACAGGATGGCTCCGAAAAGGGTTCTGAACGCCAACCCAGAGGGTGAAGAGGTTCCAGAACGTCCTCCTTCACCTCCTCCTCCGCCTGAGGCTTGGAGAGCAATTATGCAGACTACTGCTCAGAACACTCAGTTGATGATGCAGATGATGCAGATGATGCAAGCTAATCAAGCTAATCAAGCTAATCAGGGTGTTCCAGTGAACCAAGGCAACTTCTTCCAGCAGCACCATGCTACTCTCAACCAGTTCCTGGCTAACAATCCTAAAGCTTTCAGTTACTGTGTCGACCCTCTTGATGCTGAGGATTGGTTGACCGACATAAAGAAGCATTTTGAGTGCAGTAACGTGAAAGAAGATGACTATGTGAAGTTTGCAGCCTTCCAACTGAAAGATCAAGCAGCTGACTGGTGGCAGCAGTACAAAGACTCAAGGCCGGGTCAAGTGATCTCTTGGGAGAATTTCTGCAAGGATTTCCGCTCGCATCACATTCCTACAAGTGTCATCGAGGGTATGCGTGAGCAATTCCGCAACCTCAAGCAGGGCTCCATGACAGTCTATCAGTATAATGTCAAGTTCCAAAACCTCGCTCGCTATGCAAAGCAAGACATTCCTGATGCTAAGAGCAAAATCTATCAGTTCCGTGGAGGTCTCAAAGATGAACTTCAGCTTGCTCTCACTTTGTTCGAGCCAGACGAATTCGATAAGTTCTATAATATGGCTTTGAAACAAGAAGCAGCTCAGCTTAAGATGGAGGCTTCTAAGAAGAGAATTCGAGATGCTGTTCACTCTACCTCATCGTCTCAGTTGGCTGCGAAACAACAGAAATTCTGGCTTCCTCCTCCTCCAATGATTCGAGCTCCATACAACAACTCCAGCAACTTCAACAACTCCAACAACAAGAACTCTAGTGGTCGTGGTTTCTCCCACCCACCCAACCCGAGCAACCAGTCGAAGAAGCAGTTTCAGTCTCAAGGCTCCAAGTCCAGTGGCTCTCAGTTCCGTCCTCTCTCAGAAGTGACTTGCAACAAATGCACTCAGAAAGGTCACTATGCCAACAGATGTCCGAAAAGATGTATCAAGATGTATCAAGACCTCAAGCAATCTTACTGGTGGACACGCATGAAAAGGGAAATTGCCCAATTCGTGAATGAATGTGATGTATGCAGAAGAGTGAAAGCAGAACATCAACGTCCAGCCGGTCTTCTCCAACCTCTTCCCATTCCTGAGTGGAAGTTCGACCACATTGAAATGGACTTCGTCACTGGCTTTCCTAAATCCAAGCGAGGCAATGATGCTATCTTTGTGGTGATTGACAAGCTTACCAAAGTCGCTCACTTTCTTCCAGTCAAAGAATCAATCAATGCAGCTCAACTTGCAGAGCTGTACACTTCCAGAATTGTGTCCCTACATGGCATTCCTCAAGTGATATCCTCAGACCGTGGCAGCTTGTTCACATCAAGGTTCTGGGACTCCTTTCAGTCCGCCATGGGCACGAAGATCAGGTTCAGCACTGCCTTTCACCCTCAGACTAGTGGTCAAGTCGAGCGTGTGAATCAAATTCTAGAAGACATGCTCAGAGCCTGTGTCATCTCCTTCGGCATGAAATGGGAAGACTGCCTTCCATTTGCCGAGTTCTCTTACAACAACAGCTTTCAAGCAAGTGCAGGCAAAGCACCGTTTGAAATTCTCTATGGCAGAAAGTGCCGTACCCCTCTCAACTGGTCTGAAACAGGCGAACGCCAACTTCTTGGCAATGACTTGATCTCAGAAGCCGAAGAAATGTGCAAAGTCATACGTGAGAATCTCAAGGCCGCTCAGTCGCGTCAGAAGAGCTACTATGACGGAAAGCATCGTGATTTGGCTTTCGACATCGGTGATCATGTCTATCTCCGAGTTTCGCCGATGAAAGGAACCCAAAGATTCGGTATCAAAGGGAAACTTGCTCCTAGATACGTCGGGCCTTTCAAGATTCTTGGCAAAAGAGGCGACCTAGCCTATCAGCTCGAGCTCCCTTCCAACTTTGCAAATGTTCATGATGTCTTCCATGTGTCTCAGCTTCGCAAATGCTTCAAGGCACCTGAGCGCATGATTCCGTTTGAGGAGATTGATCTCCAACAAGACCTTTCCTACCGAGAGCATCCAGTTGCAATTCTCGAAGAAACCGAACGCAAGACTCGCAACAAGTCCATCAAGTTTCTGAAAGTCAAGTGGTCACATCACACAGACCGAGAAGCTACCTGGGAACGAGAAGATCATCTTCGTTCCGAGTACCCTTCCTTTTTCCAGTCCTAGATCTCGGGACGAGATCTTTTTGTAGTAGAGGAGAGTTTGTAATGCCCCGGATGTAATACTTTCCCTTTTGGGCTTATAATATATCTCCGGCTTCATCTATTTCCATTTCGGGTTCTTTGTCTTTCGGGCGTTCGTCGTTTTGTTGTGTGAGTGTGTGGCATTCATTCATATCATGTAGACATGTGCATCGCATTGCATTTGTGTTGTGGGTTGCATCCGGTTCCACGCGTTTCTTCCCGTTGTCCGTTTCGCGTTCCGGAGCTCCCTCACGTGTCCGTGACGTCCCGTAGGCCTACTTTGTTGTTCGGGCGTTTGACGTTACCGGTTTGGCGCGAGACTTGTCGTGTGTTGTTGTTTTGGTGTGTGTAACCCGCCTGTCAAATCTCGTCGCGTTTCGAGTTCGTTTGCTCCTCCAACAGTTGTTTGTGTGGGCTCAAAGTGCCTCCACTTTGAGGCCCAAAACACCCCCTCCATCAGCCCACCATCTACTCCTAACCACTTCTATCATCTAGACCATCAAATTCTGATCCGGTGGCCGAAAACCGCACTCCATTTGGAGTCTCCTAGCTCCCTCTACCTATATAAGTGTGTCCACCCCCGAATTTTTGCGGATCCAACCCTAGCTACCTCCTCCCCGCCGCCGCCGGACACGTCCAGCCCGATCCGGACGTGTCCAGCCTCCTCTCCACCGCCACGTGGCAGCCCCCCGTTGGCCGCGCCCCGCGCCCACATCCCCGCCGGCCAGGGCCCGAGAGGCCCGCGAGGGGCCCTCCCGGCCCAAGCCACCTCCGCCGCCGGCCCGTAGGCAGCCGCCGCCCGGGAGCTCCCTCCGCCGTCGCCGGACTCCTTCCTCCGCCGCCGCGCCGCTTCTCCGTCGCCGCCGGGCCACCGCCTCGCCGCCTCCTCCGGCTCCGGCGCCGCCCGGTCCCTCCGCCGCCTCGCCCCCGGGCCGGATCCGCCGCCGGGCCACCACCTCCCGCCGGCAGGACCCGCCGCCGGTCTCCCGCCTCGCCGGAGGGACGCCTCCCGCCGGCCCCCATCGCCCCGGTTCAAACCTCGCCGCCGATCGGGAGGATCCCGATCCTCCGATCCGGGCGCTAACGGGCCAGGACCCGCCTCCCCGGCCCGATCCGCCAACCCTTCCAGCCGATCCGACCCACTTCGCCCGCGGGTCCGACCCGCTTCGGCCGCCCGGTTGACTCTGCCGGTGGACCCGTTGACCAGATCTGTTTGACCCCGAGGAGGTTGTTTTTTTTCACTAAGTCCCTGCTGTTTCTATTCTGAAATGCAAAGTTTGAACTGCTCTAACTTTTACTGTGTTGCTCCGTTTTGCGCGTGTAATATGTCCAGACGTTCGTGGAGATGTGCTCTACGTTTTACCTGTTGTTGTCATGCATGTTAGAGATCATCTAGACACTTGTTTTGCTGTTGCAAGGGTGCGTCATGTTATAAACTGCTGTTATGTGTTATTTTCATGCCACCTTTGCCATGTGATAACTTTTAGCTCGTTTGTCCAAACGATGCAAATGACATGTCCACGTGTTCGTCTTGTCACGAACTACGTGTTGCTTGTGATAGGATGCATGGTAGATTTTTTATTGCCTTGTTATCGTCGTTTGCAAAGTGCCATGTTCATATGAGGTGTTTTCACTTGTTATGAAATGCCATCTTGTTGAGCTCGTTGCAATCGTTGTGTTCACCTCTTTGAAGCATGCTTGTGTGTTTCGGGATCACCTTCATATGCACTTTGATGATGTGCTTACCCTTTGCCATGTTTAGTTTCGAGGTGACTTAAACATGCTCTTTTAGTTGCTATGATGATATTGCTGTTTTAGGACTTAGTGGATTTTCACTAAGTCTGAAATCTGTAACGTTCCGATGCCATGTTCGTGTGATGTTCTAGGACAAAGCATGTTAGTTTTGGAGTGGATTTTGATTGTTCCTTGTAGTATATATTGTTGTCTTTCCATCCATGTCCTCACATGTCCATTTGAGTGGCTGTAGCATGTTTATCTTTTGCTCTAAAGTTTCAATAAAATTCTGCTGCCAGAATTTTATTGTAAAGTTCAATATGTCCAAGATCATTGCTATTGATCCGTGACTCCGTTGGGGGTGCACTTTGGACCTAGTTGCTGTACTATATGTCTAGTTTGTGTTCATGTCCTTTGCCATGCTTTTTGGGTGCTGTAGCTTAATTATTTTGAGCTCCAAAGATGCTATGTTGCTGTAATTTTCAGCTTTCGCTCAAATCTTGTTTCGGGCATAACTTTTAGCCCGTAACTCCGATTTCAGCGAATCTTATATTAAACTTGGTTGTTTTTCCGTGTAGATTAATAATATCAGATTGTTATCTTGTTTTGAGGTGTTTTGCTTGAGTGATATTTTCCGTGCTCCATGTGCATCCTTAGTGCATCCATCATGCATTCATGTTTTTCGAGTGCGCATTGCATCTTGTTGATTGGTGCTTGGTGTGATTGTTTTGTTTAGAGCCGGAAGCTGAGACCGGGTACGAAGTTGAGCACGAGGTTTCCAACGAGGTTGAGCACGAGGACCCTTCTTACGATCCGAACGACTTCTCTTCAGGCAAGATGACCGAACCCCGATAACATTACTATCTTTGCCTTTTGCTAGTAGTCTCGATCTATAGTTTTGCCTCGATGCCCATGTTCTTCTTGTCAGCCTCCTATTTGTAACCAATTGCCATGTTTAACCAACCTACCTATGCAAACCGTTGCTTGGCTAAGTACGCTTCGCTCAGCCCTTCTTATAGCGTTGCTAGTTGCAGGTGAAGATCGAAGATGCTTGCTTCATGTTGAAGTTTGGTTGGGTTATATCACACTATATAAATGCTTTAAATGAAATCATCTATATATTGGCAAGGGTGGAAGGCTAAGCCTTTTGCTTGGTGATTTGTTCCACTCATGCCGTTAGGATCCGTATAAGCCGGTTTTATGTTCCTTGATTATGCGTTCCTAACACGGTTGGGGTGTATGGGACCCCCTCGATAAACCGCTAAGTGCTAAGTCTTTTCCAGCAAATCCCAACATTGGTACTATTTGCCTAATAACAAACTAAACATGCATAGGGAGTAATTAACCCTCTTTCTTAATCAACAACCCCGGGCCAGTGCTCCACATGAGTGTTGGTCCGAAACGGGGAGTCTGCGGGGCCGCCTTGGGGCAACCCGAGGTATCTGGTATACACCCGTAGAATCGCCCATCCAGTCGTGTCCTGAGACTTAGATACGCGCGGCTACTATCAGGGTGTCGACACGCCGGGAGGATTTGCTGGATTAGCCTTACCTTAGCTCGGTATATCTTGAGCACGGGATTCCGAGGATACTCGGGTCTTCCCACTTTGGAGTTGCGACTCCGCGGATCGTGGGCTTGTAATGGGTCAAGTTGGAACACCCCTGCAGGGTTTGAATTTTCGAAAGCCGTGCCCGCGGTTATGTGGCAGATGGGAGCTTGTTAATTCCGGTTGTAGATAACTTGACACAATGTTACTAATACACTACCAGCGTGTGTTCCGTGACTGTCAATTTCCGAATAGGGATTAGGGAGTTGAACACGGAGGGGTTATGATTGTGGAGCTTGTAGCTAGGATCACTTCGTGATCACTTCTCGCCGAGGCCTTCTCTTCTCGCTCTCACTTGCGTAAGCTAGATGCTAGTTGCTGCTGCAGACTTATTCTTTTCTTCAGCCTTTCCCTCACCTAAAGGCTTAAATAGTTCTGTTACCCGGGAACGGGATTGCTGAGTCCTCTGTGGCTCACAGTTACTTCACACACCAGATGCAGGTCCAGCTGTGAGCTATCCAGGTGATGGCACCGAGCTGGATTGGGAGTACGACGAGGAGCGTAGTCGGTACTACGTGCGCTACCCGGACGATCAGTAGTGGAGTCTCTTACTAGGATTCGATCCGCCTGTGGTTTATTTTATCTAAGTTTGGTACTTTGACTTTTGGCTTTTGCCCTTAGAGGGTTGTGATGTTCTTAATGTATGATGTTTGAGACTTGTACTGTAATTCTGTGACGTGGCGAGTGTAAGCCAACTATTTCTGTTTACTATCCCCTCTTTTACATGAGTTGTGCAAAGATTACCAAACTTGAGATCATTCTAGGATGGAATTATGCCTTTAAGTCGTGCCTCGACACGTAGGAGGTATAACTCCATCCTGGGCATTACATCAATCCCTCTGGCCTTGTAGTTCACAAAGGATTAAAAGCAGATGATAATACTGATAGATAGTGTTTTGCAATAGTAAATAATAACGAAAAGTAAATAGCGGGTGTGATAATTGATGGTAATAAGGACCGGAGTCTCATGATGTTCACTAGTGATGTCTCTCTCCCAAAAGACGATAAAACAGCTATGTGAGGTAAACAAATTACAGCTGGGCAATTGACAGGACCACGAACGCAAACCAATGCTGACTACATTGCAAGAAAAGTTGAGGTTCAAAGCATGGGCGGTACGCCAAAGTAAGTAGACCGAAATCCATCAATGCCTACTACTAATCATCCACCTTGAGATATCTATCCAGAACATCTCGCTGGTATTAAGTTGCGAGCCCCACCCATAGTGTAAACTCAAAGCAACAAACAACTGCATTAAAAGAACTTTGCGTAAAGTAAAGTATCCTTGCACCCGCGGGCAAAAGCACCGTTGTTTTCCCCCTTGTGGCAACAGCACATCCCCTAGACTCATGTTTCTGTCACTCAAGCTAGTCATCGAGGGGCATGAACCCACAATCGAGCATAACGTTCCCTCTTGGAGTCACTACCTACTACTCGGCCAAAGCAGTAAATAACAACGGAGAACATGCAAGAATTACTTATGAACATAAATATAAAAGAGGTGAATCAAATATATTACTCAAGATCAATCTGAACATAATCTCATAATTCATCGGATCCCAGCAAACTCAACATAGCAACAGCATAAGGATTACATAGGTGCCTCGATCATGTAGGGCAGCTCACGAGGACTAATTAGTGAAGCACAAGAACGGGAGGAGAACATCACATAGCTACTGGTCATGGACTCATGGTCCAAGGGAGACTACTCACGAGTCATCCGGGAGGCGTCCATGGTGGTGGAGAAGCTCCCGGTGGTGATCCTCCCCTCCGGCAGGGTGCCGGGAAGAGTTCTCCTGGTGCTCCCGATCTTGGAAGCGGCGGCGGAACAGAGATGGGATCACGAAAAGAGTTCCTTCTCTGAGGGTTTCGGAGGTCCCTCTAAATATATGCCAAAGGGGGGCACCGGACGGGCTTCGGGGGGCCCAGGCGCCCCCTCGGCGCGGCCCAGGGGGGGGGGCGCGCCGCCAGGGCGCCTGGAGCCCTGGTGGCCCCCCCCCCCAGGCTGCCCTTCGGACGCAGTGTTGTTTCCGGAATGCTGATTTTTTATATAATTTTTCTGGATTTTTCTGGGCAGTTCTCGAAACGTGAAAACCTGAAATACAAAAACAGCCGAAAACAGAAACTGGCACTGGGGTGCACTGGATTAGTAAGTTAGTCCAAATATGATCAAAAGTGTATGGAAGTGTATGAATATCATAGCAATATCACCCAAAAGTGGCATGGAGCAAGCAGAAATTATAGATACGTTTTGGACGTATCAACATCCCCAAGCTTAATTCCTGCTCGTCCTCGAGTAGGTAAATGATAACAAGAATAATTTCTGTGGTGACATGCTATTAACCATATAGGACTTTTTCATAGTCATATGACAAAAGCTTACTGAGACAATGAATCTGTAGTAATTAAGTTGCCTCATGAGAAAATCACAAATGACTGAAAGTTTTACAACATGAAACTGAAACATCAAATAGATTTGCAATGAACATGATGTGCAAATATGATAAAGTGATATCTAGCTTGCCCCCTTTAGTGATGCAAAACATAAATGCAGGGGCACCTTCAAGGTTTAAGTGATGACTAGATACAATGATTTCAAAATAAACGATATCACAATCATGCAAAAGACAATGCTACTTTGGGACAATGCACATTACACTCAGAATGACAATCATGCTCTCAGTAGTTGGTGCTTTAACATAAGAGTAAAAGAAAGGTTAAGTGCTAGAGCTTTTTATCTTGAAAACATGGAAGCAATTTTGTCAACGGTAGTAGTACTTCATATGTGTCATGCATAAGACATCCTATAAGTTGCATGCCTCATGCATCGAATACCAATAGTGCTCGCACCTTGTCCTAATTAGCTCGGATTTCCATGGGTTATCATTGCATTACATATGTTTCAACCAAGTGTCACAAAGGGTACCTCTATGCCACCTGTACAAAGGTCCAAGGAGATAAATCGCATTTGATTCCTCGTTTTTGATAGATCTCAACTTGAGGACATCCATACCGGGACAACATAAAAAATAGATGATGGACTCCTCTTTAATGCATAAGCATATTCTCATAAGAGATTGAGGATTAACGTCCAAGCTAAAACTTCCACCATGATACATGGCTTTGGTTGGCGGCCCAATGTTCTTCTCTAACAATATGCATACTCATTCAACACATGGCAAATCACCCTTACTTCAGACAGGACGAACATGCATAGCAACACACATGATATTCAACAAAAGTTTGACAGTTGATGGCGTCCCCAGAGACATGGTTACCGCTCAGCAAGCAACTTATAAGAAATAAGATACATAAGCAACATATTCTTTACCACAATAGTTTTTAAGCTACTTTCCCATGAGCTATGTATTGCAAAGTTAGTCTGCTTAGTATAGGTGGAGGTTAGCAAAAGACTGGGAGCGACCAACTAAGAGAGCAATGACGGTCATAATCATGCAGAGCGACAAAGCAACATTGAATCGGGCATGGTAGTTATATCGCTACTCAGAAATAAAAGATCATCAAGGCTTGACAGACTTTCTTTACAGTCTTAAATATGCGTGAGCATACGCCAAGTCAATCAAAATAAATTCTCGAAGGAAGATATTACTAAACCATACCACATCATAGGCAAAAAAATCAAGTTGGTACTCCAATAACACATTGGGAATCCCCCAGCTATTTGAGATTAACCATAAGAAAACCTGAACAACTAAGCACCATTATGCAAGTAGCATCTTTATCATAGACACATTAACCAATGCAACGGAAGCAAACTCTCTTAATAAGGTGAGCATGATAATTAAAGAGAGTTCAAGCAACCAACTAGACAAAAGCTCTTTGAAAAGATAAGCATGAATACTAAGAGCAGAGCATGATAGTAGCTATTAAAAGACAAAGAACACACACATCAAAGATAGTCATGAAAATTCTATGTTATGTTCTAGGTAGAAGTGGAGCGTGTTTCTCTCCCACATAAAGAATGCTGAGTTCCGACTCGTTATGAAAAACTAAAAAGAAAACTAAAAGCAAGACGCTCCAAGCATAGCACATAACACATGAAGTGATAAAAATATAGTGGAACGAAAGACGAACTGATAATGTTGATGGAGAAGGGGATGCACGGGGGCATCCCCAAGCTTAGACGCTTGAGTCTCCTTGAATATTTCTTGGGGGTGCACGGGGGCATCCCCAAGCTTGAGCGCTTGACACTCCTGAATCTTTTTATCATCTTCCCTCGCACACTTGAAAACTCCCTTCATACATAACTCATCATAATCTGATTAGCGAGGTTAGTACCCTTAATAAAATAATTATACCTTGCTGGAAATAAAGATATTCTTGAAGTTCTACTGTTTCTCAAGATTGCCAAAAGGTTTTTGCAAAGAAAAAGCAAGCTCTTGGTTTGCAAAATGAAGGAAAGGCAAAACAGGACAGAATCTGTGAAAAACAGAACAGCAGGTAGTAATTGATTGTTCGGGATACTTCTGCAACTCAAATCAAAAAACTCAGAACAGACGCACGAAATACAATTATATAGAGAACGCTGTCGAAAAAATTCAGACCAAAAAGATGATCTGGTGATTTTATACGAATTTTTCTATCCAAGGACAGAATCTGTTTCCTGGACAGCACCTCACAACTTTTGAACTTTCTAGCAATCAGAGGCTATACTTGGCACAAATATGAAAAGCAAAGATACAATGATGATGCTACAGCAGTAAACAACATCAAGACACAACAAAAGCAAAAAATTTATTCATGTGGGCTGCCTCCCAAAAGCGCTTTCTTTTATGCCTTTAAGCTAGGCATAATGCATATAGATCAAGTTTTATCAAGAGTAAAGAATAGCTAGCCCGTATAACGGACTCAAAAGGTAACTTGATCTTCTTTCGAGGGAAGTGTTCCATTCCTTTCTTGAGAGGAAACTGAAATTTTATATTACCCTCTTTCATGTCAATGATAGCACCAACGGTGCGCAAAAAGGGACGTCCCAAAATAATTGGACATGAAGGATCACATTCAATATCCATAATAGTGAAATCAACGGGAACATAATTATCATTGACAACAATAAGAACATCGTCGATCCTCCCCAAAGGTTTCTTTATGGAAGAATCAACGAGACGATGTAACACCCCCTTGTACTAAGCACTGTGACATTATGACAATCATGCCATGTCATGTTCATTTGCAATGCTAATCACAGTGGTTAAACAAGGCAATCCAAATTTTGCCCCTGAAAATTCAAATTCAAATTCAAATGCAAAATGAAGTTGTTCCAAAAATTATGGAAAAATGTTCATCATTCAGCAAATATTCCAAAATAAATGTTGTTAGTGAAAACAACATCACCATCAACTCCATTATTGGGCTAGGGCAATAAATAGTGTCATAACAGCACAAATAAATGCCTTTCCATTTTTGAAAAATTCAAAAATGATTCAAATATGCCCAAACCAATTTTTGGTGGTTAGGAATATTGCAATCTATCATTTGGATCAACTCACACTTTTTACCAAAGTCTTCTGGATGCCCATCATTTCCTTTTCTTCTCTGACGAATAAATAAAAGAAAAAGAAGGAGGAAAAGAGTTACCTGACGCCAGGGCGAGGCCCGACTGGCCCGGCCCATCTCCCTCTTTCCTTCTCCACCTGCTCCCCGCGGCGTGTCGCCACCGCCGCTCCCGCACGCTCGCCGCCGCCCCCGCTCGACGTCTGGCGCCACAGGGACGAGGAGGGGATAAGGGCAAGCCCCAGTGCTTCCCCCCTGGCCCCCTCGTCCACTTCTCCCCTCTCCCCTCGCTCTCCTTCCCCCTAGATCCCATCGACGCCCGAAGCTGTCGCCGCCGTTCGCCGTCACCCGCGCGGCCACAGCCACCGCCTCGTCATCTCTCCGTGCCGACCAGCTCCGCCTTCGTCTTCTTCATCCACCGGTGGTCTCAGCTGGAGCTGGGAAACACCGAGGCGCCGGATCCCCTCCGTCTTCCTCCTCGGGTCGCCGCCGCAATTCTTCGTCGCCGGCGTCGTCCTGCTGCTACTAATCCGTCGAGGGCCTTCTGCGTGCCGCACGGTGAGCCACCACCTCTCCCCTCTCCTCTCCGCTCCGTCCCGCGCGCGTAGCCATCGATTCACCGAAGCCCGAGCTCGCCGCCGCACGAGCTCGTCACCGGCCAAGTTCCGGTAGCCAAACGGCCACACACGCGTGTCCCTCGAGTTCGTGCGCTCGCGTAGATCACCCCCACGCTCCTAGCTCGAGCTAACACACACGGCTTCGCCGTTTTCGCCGACACCCGAAGCTCCTCGCCGCCACGGCTCAACGCCGGCGATGATTCCGGCCATCCCAGGTCGTGAGACTGCCACCGTTCGACGCGATGCACTCCACTCGTTCGAACGCAAGTCGAACCGCGCGAAACGGTGCACCACAGGAGATTTCCGAATCTCGCCGGAGATTGCGCCGCCGCGCGCCAGCTCGCCGGAGCCGTTCCGGCCGGCGTCCGACGTGGCAAGGAGCGGGCCCCGCCCAGAGAGACTGCCAGTGGGCCCCAGCGCGTCGTTTGACCACGTTGACCCAGTCAACGCTGGTTACTGTTCATCTGCAGTGGTTGACATGTGGGCCCCCTGCGCTAATCAAGCTAATTAGTGAATTACTTAATTCTGTTAACTACAGAGACACTGACAAGCTGGGCCCACATCACTAAACACTCTGTTAGTTGATTAATCCACTGTTAGTCTAAGCAGAGACTGACGTGTGGGTCCCACTGGACCCACATGTCAGGTTTGACTCGGTCAGCAGGTCTGTTGACTCGCTGACGTCAGCCTGACGCAATGCTGACGCTATAAATTCATTTCTGTTAAATAAATAATTCCAGAAATTGTTATAAACTTAGGAAATTCATATCTTTTTATCCGTAGCTCGGATGGAAAAACTTTCTACATGAAAGTTGCTCAGAACGACGAGACGAAGCCAACCGTGCTATCCGTTTCCGTGTCGGGACCCTCTACGGAGGTGAACCCGCAACTTTTAGCCCGTTTCCGGTAGATGAATAGTGCACATACACCGGTTAATAATTCCAGTTAAATCCTAAAAATAACTAATATGACTTAGACATGTTTTTAGGCAACCCTGCACTGCACATTAGCCTAGCACGCTTTGTGATGCTTGTATTCTGTGTATTTATCTGTTTCTTCCCCCCCTCTTCTCTCTCGGTAGAGTCCGACGCTGACGCCGCTCCAGAGACCGACGCCGTCCCGATGATTGGTTCCCCCTCCGACGACCTTGCTTTTGCCGCCGAGCAACCAGGCAAGCAACCCCCCCTTTGATCATTCCGATATCGCCTATGTCTATTCTCTCTTATTCTTGCATTAGAATTGCCACTATTGCTGCTGCTTCTATTACTGCTGCATAGCCTGTTTTTGCAAATACTGTTGATACCTGCCTTTATTCCTAAACTGCTTAGTATAGGTTGGGTAGCACTGCTGTGGCCCCGCATTCTCGTAGTTGCCTCGCATAGTACCCTTGCCTCGATCAAGCGATCGAGCCCCTTCCCCTGACCTTCTTCACATCACCACACACCCCCTAGTATGCTCGACTCCGCAGAGTTAACATCGGGTGACGAGGGTGATACCTCCGAACTCACTTCCGATGTTGTCCCTGTAGTATAGCTAGCTCGTTGTGGGTTACCGAGGGTGATTCCTATTCCCACTTCCGACTTAGCTTTTGTCGTGCATCCGCTATGGTGATTACCGCCGAGGGTGATTCCTCCGGTATCACCTTAACGGGACTTGTCGTTTAGGAATCCAACGAGGGTGATTCCTCGGATTCCTCATCGGCATGGAAACCACACGGATGCCCTGGTTTACCGTACCGTGTTTAAAGACGTATCGATCCCCGAGGCCGGACGTCGCCAGGAACAAAGGCGTGCGGCCAGAGGTATCGCGCGTCTGAAGACACTTTATAGTTACTACTACACATGTTGGATAGAGACGGGTTGACCCTGAGGGGTACCCGCGAGTGCCTTTGAGGCGTGAGCTGTGGAGTCGGGTGACCAGTGAGGGTACCCGCGAGATAACTACGAAGCGTGGCCGGTCCTGTAAGGTCCTTGTCACAAGTCTTCGAGACGGGACGTCGGGGCCACCGGTGTGGTGGCAACGCTCGTTACCGCGCGCTCCCAATCCACTAAGCGATTTGGATATTTGATCCGAGGGGCCTTCGGGTCCGATAGCACTAACCACCACGTGGGTGTGAGTGGGTGCTCTGCGTCGTATACATCAGCCGGAGTCGTCACGACGTCAGCGATTGAGCGGCCCGTTCGGATTGGACCCGGAATGCAACTGCGTACTTGTATAAGGGGTTGCTAGGTCTGCTACCGAACGGCCACGTAACGTGCAGGAGCGTCCGGGGCGATGGGCCATGACCCCCGGGGGCATAGGTTTAGTCCGGCGTGCTTGATCCTCTCTGGCGGTTTCCGGTCGGGTTGCGTCGTGTTGTTTAGCCGAGGCCGGGCAGGACCCAGCCAGTGTGTCCGGCCGGAGTTAAGCGAGCGTGGTGGGTAAGTTGGTGCACCCCTGCAGGGAAGAAAACATCTATCGATAGCCTGTCCTACGGTAACGGACACTCGGAGTTGTATCCACTTCGGTACAACTAGAACTGGTGACTTGAGATATGAGGTAGGGCTCTGGGATTGCTTTCTCGCAGGGAGTCGAGGAAGGATCCCCGGCCGAGGTTGATATTACTATAAACACTTTACATTATGATGTACTAATCTGCGCCCTTCTAATTGCTGCAAGACCCTGAAGATGCTAGTCTTCGTCAGGACTAGGCTTTTCCCCTCTCTACTCTGGCTTTCTGCAGACTAGTCCACCCACATAAAGCCTCCTTTGAAAATGATGCATTGCTTAGTATAGATCTGATGTAAGTCTTGCTGAGTACTTTGGATGAGTACTCACGGTTGCTTTGCTTCCCTTTTTGTCCTTCCCGCATGATAAACCAGACGACGGAGCCATGGTGCCTGCAGCCCCCGTTGACGACTACTACTACCAGCCCGAGGCTGGCTACTACTACTACCCGGCCGGCGAGTACTTCTACGAGGAGCCGGCGGACGACGACCAGGAGTAGGATCGGAGGTCCCAGGCAGGAGGCCTGCGCCTTTTCGATCGTAGCTTTTCTTTTGCCCCGCCTGTGTAACAGGCCTATCTTCTTCTGTGTTGTATCTGTACCCAGATACCTAACGCTTCCGCTAACCTTGTGTATGACACTTGTTATGTATTCGAGCCCTCGAGGCCACTGGCTTGTAATATATAACTTGTATGTATTTATTTATGTTTTAGAGTTGTGTTGTGATTCCTTCACGTGAGTCCTTAGGCTTGAATCGTGTGCATTTGCGTGTATGATTAGTGCACGGTCGAGCCGGGGTCGTCACAGGTTGGTATCAGAGCCGACTGCCTGTAGGAACCCCTTTCCAACTCCTTGGTCGAAGTCGAGTCTAGAGGTCAAAAACTGTTTTACTAACTTGGCTGTGTGGCTTATGGCCCCACGTCGCCACTTGGGTGGTGTAGCTTCTTTTATTCCTCGTCTATACTCTGGGACTCTTCTCTCTCGTCTATTCGGGTTAAGTTTTACTAACTCCATTAGGTTCTCGTTTTCACATCTACCCGGAGAGCTGGATATCAGTGCGGTTTCTTATCATTGACCTGATTAGTCTGATAATCATTCCTTTCCATTTGTTTGTTTAACCTTTCTTACCAAGTTCTGTTTAATTATCATCAGGACTTGACAAGTCTGATTCTTCTTCTTTCAGATGGATCCTCTGTTTCCCCCTCGCCCGGAGACTCAGCTTGTGCTTCGCACCTGGGCTCGAGATGCCCCTGGGTTTCCGGCCATTCTAGTCGCTCTCCTGACCAGGCTGGGCTACCGCTGGTACCCCGAGTACATGGTCTACGAGGAGTATCGCGAGTTCAACCAGGAGCAGTATTATGCTGATGTTCGTATCTACGACCGGCAGGATGACTCAGGCACGGAGCTGTACCGCTTCCGCGGTAGCGGTGTGACGGTTGCAATGGCAGTCCATGATGCTGCCTACGCTGCTGTCGTACGCCTCCGCGGAGAGCACAGAGATAGCTTGGATGCCTCGGAGTTCCGGTACATTCTGTATGCACCTGCTGGAGATGAGACTGGATACTACTCAGCTATCTGTGCCCCGTACGAGAGTCGACGTTATGACCCGCAGGTTCTGATTCAGCACACTCAGGCGCTGGATCGAACTGCTCGGGCCCTGGCGGTTGAGTTGTCCATCACTCGGACAACTCTCTACCAGACGTTGACGCAGTTGGTACCGGCTGTCCAAGCAGGGACACTTCCTCAGTCTATCCTTTGCCCGCGCAGGATCAACACACCTCCAGGTGTCGAGTGGCCTGCGGTTGGAGGTTACACGCCAGTTCGTGGACCTCTGATTCCCGTCCGAGACCGGGTTCTGCATCAGAGTGCACATGGAGCTCAGGATCCTTCTGCGATCGAGATCCGCCGTCCGCACTTGCAGCTACCCCGTTTCAGTTCCTTTCTCCGACGTTGATGTAGCCTTTGCTATGTCTCGTTGTGTACTTCCTTACCGCGGTCTGCGCGCCGCCTACTATGTCTAGTTTTTGATTTTGCGCCGTTATGCTGCCCGTTTGTAACCGACGCTATGTACGAACCCATATGTCATGATGTGTATGATGTTGTATTATTGCACTTCCCTTATGTCGTGCATATTTACTTCATTGTTGAATTCATGCAATGTGTATTCTTGTCGCTAAAACACCCCTGATGGAATTATCAGGATGGCTAATAACAATGATCCCCCTGCACCTCCGCCTCCGCCTCCGCCGCCAGACTATATGGCTGCCGTAATGCAGACCATTGACATGCAGCGTCAGGTGCTGCAGGGTATGCTCAACCAGATACCCCAGATCAACGCCAATGCTCAGCATCAGCCAGCCGCTATCACTCTGCAAGAATTTCTGCGGCTCAGTCCAACGATATTTCGCAGTGCCGCCAACCCCTTGGATGCCGATGATTGGCTGCGTGACATCTTCTTTGAGCTGGATTCTGCCGCCGTGTCCCCTGACAACTATGTCAAGTTCGCGACATATTTCCTGAAGGGTCCGGCGGCCCAGTGGTGGGACACGCACCGGAACACAGTGCCTGCTGGAACTGTCATCACCTGGGCAGACTTCAAGACTGCCTTCCGTGCTCGGTACATCCCGGAAGGGGTTATCGACCGCAAGCGTACGGAGTTTCGCAACCTGGTTCAGGGCAACAAGTCCGTTGATGCTTATCAGCGGGAGTTCCTGGAACTGTCCCGCTACGCTGAGGAGGATATTGCTACTGACGCAAGACGCCAGGAGAAGTTCAGGCGCGGACTTCATCATGATATTCTGCTTGCTCTAGTGGCACTGGACTTTCCGGACTTCGCCACTTTAGTGAACAAGGCCATTCAGGTTGAAACTGGACTCAAGCTACACAAGGACGCTCTTAAGCGCTCTCGCGAGTCGGGCTCATCTTCGGGCTCGTCTTCTCAGAAGCGCCGCATATGGATTCTTCAGAGCATGTATCGTCCAAACGCTCCAGTGTACAGGCCTTCTTATGCTGCACCTCGTCTGCCTCCTCCACCGCCAATGCAGTACAGGCCTGCAGTCCCAGCACCTCGAGCACCTGCGATTCGTCCAGAGAGTGGACTCTGCTTCAAGTGTGGCCGTCCGGGTCACCGTGTCAGAGACTGTCCGCAGGTTCAGGGTCAGCTGGCTCTTCCATCTGCTGGCCATGGCAGTGGACGTGGAGTTCCTCCGCAGCGCAACAATAATACCAGGCCTTCGTATGCTCGTGGTGGTCAGCTTCACCACGTCAATCTGAGTGAAGACCCAGAGCAGCCAGCCACAGTGATGGGTACACTTCTTGTCAACTCAATAATTGCTAATGTTTTGTTCGATACTGGTGCTTCGGATTCTTTCATTTCTGAACCTTTTGCACTCAAGCATGAATTTGCATTTGACACACTGTGTCATTCAGTAAATATACAAACCTCCGCGAGTCCTTGCCGATCTACCCTCTTCTGTCCTCAAGTTAGTGTTGAGATTGAAGAGAGAAAATTTCAGGCGTACCCCATTGTCCTGAAATCTTGCGGCATAGACCTCATCCTGGGTATGGATTGGTTGGAGGCTCACGAGGCCCAAATCGATTGTGCCACCAAGACTGTACGTCTTCGGCACCCCTCGAATCAGTTGGTGAATTGTCGCGCTCGTATATCTCGTGATGCCGAGGCTCAAATCTATGCCTCAAATGCATTGAATGCTTCACCACTTGAAGGGCTCGAAAACATACCAGTGGTACGTGATTTCCCGGATGTCTTCCCAGAAGAACTTCCAGGAATACCCCCTGCTCGAGCCGTCGAATTTGTTATTGACTTGAAGCCGGGCACTACTCCTATTGCGAAGCGTCCTTACAAGATGCCACCGCATGAGCTCCTCGAGCTTAAGGAGGAAATCGACAAGTCACTCAAGAAGGGCTTCATCCGTCCTAGTTCCTCTGCCTGGGGAGCACCGTCTCTTTTCGTCAAGAAGAAAGATGGTACGAATAGGCTGGTACAAGATTACCGACCTATCAACCAGGCAACCATCCAGAATAAATATCCGCTTCCTCGGATCAACGACTTATATGATCAACTGGCTGGATCATCGGTGTTTTCTAAACTCGACTTGAGGTTGGGTTATCACCAGATCCGTGTTCGCGAAGAGGATATTCCAAAGACTGCATTTGTTACTCGCTATGGCTCTTATGAGTACACTGTCATGTCTTTTGGACTGACTAATGCTCCAGCTACCTTCTCCCGCCTGATGAATTATATATTCATGGATTACCTCGACAAGTTCGTCGTGGTATATCTGGATGATATTCTGATATTCTCAAAGAACAAGGAAGAACACGCCGAACATCTTCGCCTTGTTCTGGAGAAGCTGCGAGAGCATCAGCTTTATGCTAAGTTTTCCAAATGCGAGTTCTGGCTTTCTGAAGTAACCTACCTTGGACATGTGATTTCCAAGGATGGCATTGCCGTTAATCCGGAACGGGTTCAGGCTATTCTGGACTGGACTCCTCCGAAGAATGTCAAGCAAGTGAGAAGTTTTCTCGGCCTTGCAAGCTATTGTCGTCGCTTCGTCGAGAACTTTTCCAAGATTGCCAAGCCCCTGACTAATCTGCTTCACAAAGGCGTTAAGTTTGAGTGGACAGATAAATGCCAGGAAAGCTTTCAAGCTCTTAAGGACAAGCTCGTTTCTGCTCCAGTGCTTGCTCCTCCAGACTCTCGCAAGGACTTCGTGATATATTGCGACGCCTCTCGTCAAGGCTTAGGCTGTGTCCTAATGCAAGAACGAAGAGTAATTGCTTATGCATCACGTCAATTACGTCCGCATGAAGAGAATTATCCAGTGCATGATCTTGAACTTGCTGCAGTGATCTTTGCATTGAAGCTATGGCGACATTACCTTCTCGGTAACCGGTGTGAGATTTATACTGATCATCAAAGCTTGAAATATTTATTCACTCAGCCGGATCTTAATCTCCGCCAACAGCGATGGTTGGAAACTATTTCTGAATACGACTGCGGTATTTCTTATACCCCTGGCAAGGCTAATGTGATGGCCGATGCCTTGAGTCGCAAGTCATACAACACCAACCTCAAGGTTAAGCGAGCTCAGCCTCGTATTTATGAGGAATTACGCAAGCTGAATCTGCATATCGTTCCACATGGTTCGCTTAATGACCTTGTGATACAGCCGGATCTTGAGAAGGCTATCAAGGTAGCGCAAATCAAAGATGCTTACGTTGATGTTATGAAGCAGGAACTTCATCTTCCGAAATACAGGGATTTCTCAATATCCGAAGATGGAACCTTGTATTTCCGAGGCCGCATTGTGGTAACTCGTTTAGACCTAATGACTGACAAGGTCATGAAGGAGGCACATGATACACCGCTGTCTATTCATCCTGGTAGTACTAAGATGTATCGTGATCTCCGCCAAAGGTACTGGTGGCCTAATATGAAGCGGGATATTGCTCGTTATGTTGCTGAATGCGATGTCTGTCGTCGCGTGAAGGCAGAACATCAGAAGCCTGCTGGACTTCTGCAACCTCTTCCTATTCCGCTGTGGAAATGGGATAAGGTGCAGATGGATTTCATTACTGGTTTTCCTAAGTCCCAGAAGGGTAACGATGCCATTCTTGTCGTCGTCGACCAACTCTCAAAGGTTGCACACTTCCTGCCAATCAAGGAGACTATCACTGCTAGCCAGTTAGCAGAACTGTATATCTCCCGAATTGTATCCCTCCACGGAATTCCGAAGGAGATCAGTACGGACCGTGGCACCCTGTTCACTTCCAAGTTCTGGGAAAGTTTTCAAGAAGCTTTGGGAACTCATATCAACTGGAGTTCAGCTTATCACCCCCAGTCCCAAGGTCAAGTTGAACGAGTCAATCAAGTGCTTGAAGATATGCTGCGAGCTTGTGTTATATCATTCGGTAAGAAATGGGAAGAATCCCTTCCATATGCCGAGTTCTCGTATAACAACAGCTATCAAGCAAGCTTGAAGATGGCTCCCTTTGAAGTTCTGTACGGACGTAAGTGTCGAACCCCTCTGAACTGGTCAGAAACTGGGGAACGACAAGTTATTGGTCCGGACATTATTCAACACGCCGAAGAGCAAGTCCGTATCGTGCGTGAAAATCTCAAGGCGGCTCAAGATCGCCAGAAGAGCAACTATGATCGCAAGCGATGGGGATTGACTTATCAACCCGGTGATCAAGTTTATCTTCGTGTCACCCCTATGAAGGGCACGCACCGTTTCGGCATCAAGGGCAAGTTAGCTCCACGCTACATTGGTCCCTTTCCCGTGGTTGCTAGGCGTGGATTCGTGGCTTACAAATTGCAATTACCGCCGCAATTCTCGCATATCCACGATGTGTTCCATGTGTCGCAACTTCGCCGATCCTTCAAGGAATCCCCGCATCGGGCTGTGGATCACGAGATGCTCGAGCTTCAAGATGATCTTTCTTATAAGGAGCATCCGATCCGCATCCTCGATCAAACTGAACGTCGGACCCGCCAAAAGACAACTAAGTTCCTGAAAGTGCAGTGGTCGAATCACACTGAAGATGAAGCCACTTGGGAACGCGAGGAAAACCTTCGAGCGGAGTACCCCGATCTCTTTTCTTCTACCTCCTGAATTCTCGGGACGAGAATTTCTTTTAGAGGAGGAGAATTTGTAACACCCCCTTGTACTAAGCACTGTGACATTATGACAATCATGCCATGTCATGTTCATTTGCAATGCTAATCACAGTGGTTAAACAAGGCAATCCAAATTTTGCCCCTGAAAATTCAAATTCAAATTCAAATGCAAAATGAAGTTGTTCCAAAAATTATGGAAAAATGTTCATCATTCAGCAAATATTCCAAAATAAATGTTGTTAGTGAAAACAACATCACCATCAACTCCATTATTGGGCTAGGGCAATAAATAGTGTCATAACAGCACAAATAAATGCCTTTCCATTTTTGAAAAAATCAAAAATGATTCAAATATGCCCAAACCAATTTTTGGTGGTTAGGAATATTGCAATCTATCATTTGGATCAACTCACACTTTTTACCAAAGTCTTCTGGATGCCCATCATTTCCTTTTCTTCTCTGACGAATAAATAAAAGAAAAAGAAGGAGGAAAAGAGTTACCTGACGCCAGGGCGAGGCCCGACTGGCCCGGCCCATCTCCCTCTTTCCTTCTCCACCTGCTCCCCGCGGCGTGTCGCCACCGCCGCTCCCGCACGCTCGCCGCCGCCCCCGCTCGACGTCTGGCGCCACAGGGACGAGGAGGGGATAAGGGCAAGCCCCAGTGCTTCCCCCCTGGCCCCCTCGTCCACTTCTCCCCTCTCCCCTCGCTCTCCTTCCCCCTAGATCCCATCGACGCCCGAAGCTGTCGCCGCCGTTCGCCGTCACCCGCGCGGCCACAGCCACCGCCTCGTCATCTCTCCGTGCCGACCAGCTCCGCCTTCGTCTTCTTCATCCACCGGTGGTCTCAGCTGGAGCTGGGAAACACCGAGGCGCCGGATCCCCTCCGTCTTCCTCCTCGGGTCGCCGCCGCAATTCTTCGTCGCCGGCGTCGTCCTGCTGCTACTAATCCGTCGAGGGCCTTCTGCGTGCCGCACGGTGAGCCACCACCTCTCCCCTCTCCTCTCCGCTCCGTCCCGCGCGCGTAGCCATCGATTCACCGAAGCCCGAGCTCGCCGCCGCACGAGCTCGTCACCGGCCAAGTTCCGGTAGCCAAACGGCCACACACGCGTGTCCCTCGAGTTCGTGCGCTCGCGTAGATCACCCCCACGCTCCTAGCTCGAGCTAACACACACGGCTTCGCCGACACCCGAAGCTCCTCGCCGCCACGGCTCAACGCCGGCGATGATTCCGGCCATCCCAGGTCGTGAGACTGCCACCGTTCGACGCGATGCACTCCACTCGTTCGAACGCAAGTCGAACCGCGCGAAACGGTGCACCACAGGAGATTTCCGAATCTCGCCGGAGATTGCGCCGCCGCGCGCCAGCTCGCCGGAGCCGTTCCGGCCGGCGTCCGACGTGGCAAGGCGCGGGCCCCGCCCAGAGAGACAGCCAGTGGGCCCCAGCGCGTCGTTTGACCACGTTGACCCAGTCAACGCTGGTTACTGTTCATCTGCAGTGGTTGACATGTGGGCCCCCTGCGCTAATCAAGCTAATTAGTGAATTACTTAATTCTGTTAACTACAGAGACACTGACAAGCTGGGCCCACATCACTAAACACTCTGTTAGTTGATTAATCCACTGTTAGTCTAAGCAGAGACTGACGTGTGGGTCCCACTGGACCCACATGTCAGGTTTGACTCGGTCAGCAGGTCTGTTGACTCGCTGACGTCAGCCTGACGCAATGCTGACGCTATAAATTCATTTCTGTTAAATAAATAATTCCAGAAATTGTTATAAACTTAGGAAATTCATATCTTTTTATCCGTAGCTCGGATGGAAAAACTTTCTACATGAAAGTTGCTCAGAACGACGAGACGAAGCCAACCGTGCTATCCGTTTCCGTGTCGGGACCCTCTACGGAGGTGAACCCGCAACTTTTAGCCCGTTTCCTGTAGATGAATAGTGCACATACACCGGTTAATAATTCCAGTTAAATCCTAAAAATAACTAATATGACTTAGACATGTTTTTAGGCAACCCTGCACTGCACATTAGCCTAGCACGCTTTGTGATGCTTGTATTCTGTGTATTTATCTGTTTCTTCCCCCCCTCTTCTCTCTCGGTAGAGTCCGACGCTGACGCCGCTCCAGAGACCGACGCCGTCCCGGTGATTGGTTCCCCCTCCGACGACCTTGCTTTTGCCGCCGAGCAACCAGGCAAGCAACCCCCCCCTTTGATCATTCCGATATCGCCTATGTCTATTCTCTCTTATTCTTGCATTAGAATTGCCGCTATTGCTGCTGCTTCTATTACTGCTGCATAGCCTGTTTTTGCAAATACTGTTGATACCTGCCTTTATTCCTAAACTGCTTAGTATAGGTTGGGTAGCACTGCTGTGGCCCCGCATTCTCGTAGTTGCCTCGCATAGTACCCTTGCCTCGATCAAGCGATCGAGCCCCTTCCCCTGACCTTCTTCACATCACCACACACCCCCTAGTATGCTCGACTCCGCAGAGTTAACATCGGGTGACGAGGGTGATACCTCCGAACTCACTTCCGATGTTGTCCCTGTAGTATAGCTAGCTCGTTGTGGGTTACCGAGGGTGATTCCTCTTCCCACTTCCGACTTAGCTTTTGTCGTGCATCCGCTATGGTGATTACCGCCGAGGGTGATTCCTCCGGTATCACCTTAACGGGACTTGTCGTTTAGGAATCCAACGAGGGTGATTCCTCGGATTCCTCATCGGCATGGAAACCACACGGATGCCCTGGTTTACCGTACCGTGTTTAAAGACGTGTCGATCCCCGAGGCCGGACGTCGCCAGGAACAAAGGCGTGCGGCCAGAGGTATCGTGCGTCTGATGACATTTCATTGTTACTACACATGTTGGATAGAGACGGGTTGACCCTGAGGGGTACCCGCGAGTGCCTTTGAGGCGTGAGCTGTGGAGTCGGGTGACCAGTGAGGGTACCCGCGAGATAACTACGAAGCGTGGCCGGTCCTGTAAGGTCCTTGTCACAAGTCTTCGAGACGGGACGTCGGGGCCACCGGTGTGGTGGCAACGCTCGTTACCGCGCGCTCCCAATCCACTAAGCGATTTGGATATTTGATCCGAGGGGCCTTCGGGTCCGATAGCACTAACCACCACGTGGGTGTGAGTGGGTGCTCTGCGTCGTATACATCAGCCGGAGTCGTCACGACGTCAGCGATTGAGCGGCCCGTTCGGATTGGACCCGGAATGCAACTGCGTACTTGTATAAGGGGTTGCTAGGTCTGCTACCGAACGGCCACGTAACGTGCAGGAGCGTCCGGGGCGATGGGCCATGACCCCCGGGGGCATAGGTTTAGTCCGGCGTGCTTGATCCTCTCTGGCGGTTTCCGGTCGGGTTGCGTCGTGTTGTTTAGCCGAGGCCGGGCAGGACCCAGCCAGTGTGTCCGGCCGGAGTTAAGCGAGCGTGGTGGGTAAGTTGGTGCACCCCTGCAGGGAAGAAAACATCTATCGATAGCCTGTCCTACGGTAACGGACACTCGGAGTTGTATCCACTTCGGTACAACTAGAACTGGTGACTTGAGATATGAGGTAGGGCTCTGGGATTGCTTTCTCGCAGGGAGTCGAGGAAGGATCCCCGGCCGAGGTTGATATTACTATAAACACTTTACATTATGATGTACTAATCTGCGCCCTTCTAATTGCTGCAAGACCCTGAAGATGCTAGTCTTCGTCAGGACTAGGCTTTTCCCCTCTCTACTCTGGCTTTCTGTAGACTAGTCCACCCACATAAAGCCTCCTTTGAAAATGATGCATTGCTTAGTATAGATCTGATGTAAGTCTTGCTGAGTACTTTGGATGAGTACTCACGGTTGCTTTGCTTCCCTTTTTGTCCTTCCCGCATGATAAACCAGACGACGGAGCCATGGTGCCTGCAGCCCCCGTTGACGACTACTACTACCAGCCCGAGGCTGGCTACTACTACTACCCGGCCGGCGAGTACTTCTACGAGGAGCCGGCGGACGACGACCAGGAGTAGGATCGGAGGTCCCAGGCAGGAGGCCTGCGCCTTTTCGATCGTAGCTTTTCTTTTGCCCCGCCTGTGTAACAGGCCTATCTTCTTCTGTGTTGTATCTGTACCCAGATACCTAACGCTTCCGCTAACCTTGTGTATGACACTTGTTATGTATTCGAGCCCTCGAGGCCCCTGGCTTGTAATATATAACTTGTATGTATTTATTTATGTTTTAGAGTTGTGTTGTGATTCCTTCACGTGAGTCCTTAGGCTTGATCGTGTGCATTTGCGTGTATGATTAGTGCACGGTCGAGCCGGGGTCGTCACAGACGAACACCAAAAGAACAAGAATCAAAAGGTTTCAATTTAAGCATATCATATAGTCTTTTGGGCATAACAGAGGTACTAGCACCAACATCACATAATGCATAACAAGAAAAGTCATTCAAATTAATTTTTATCATAGGATCCCAACCATCTTCTAGCTTTCTAGGTATGGAGGCTTCTACTCTAAGTTTATCCTCCCTAGCTTTGATGAGAGCATTAGTGATATGCTCTGTGAAGGCAAGGTTAAGCGTGCTAGTGCGGGGATCTCTAGACATCTTGTGAAGGAAATCAATAACTTTGGTAAGAGTGCAATTATCAAAATCAAGGTCACGAGCATCAAGTAAAGTGGTAGTGGTGTCCTTAAGGTTCACTTGTTTGGTAGTTTCTATAGTCATAGCATCACCATTAATAGGTCCAATGGGACCAGGAGTACATTGGGTGCTAAGAGTTTGAACATCCTCAACAACTTGGATAGTAGCAACAGTGTGGTGGGTAGGAAGGCTCTTAATTCTATCTTCTTCCTCCCTTTCTCTAGCCCATCTCTCTTTAAGTTTAGCCATCATCCTAATGTTTTCATTAATTTGCACTTGAATAGCATTTATAGGAGTGACTTCCCTCTCCTCAAGAGGAAAAGTTTTAATTTTTAGCAGTTTTACCTCATTGGCTAAATGGTCTACCTTAAAAGAAAGATCATCTAGTTTATGTAGTTTTTCTTCTACACTCTTATTAAAGGCTTTTTGGGTAGTGATGAAATCTTTAAGCATAATCTCTAGTTCAGTAGTGGAGTTCTTGGTACTAGGATAAGCATTATTGTTCCCATAAGAGTTAGAGGGGAACGGTCTAGGATTATTACCAAAGTTACTCCTATAAGCATTGTTGTTAAAATTGTTTCTAGAGATAAAGTTCACATCTACTTGTTCTTGAGCAATCAAAGAATTTAAAGGAACATCACGAGGATCAACAGTAGATTGCTTCGAAAGTAGAGACATGATCAAGTCAACTTTTTCATTTAAGGAGGAAATCTCCTCGACAGAGTTTACCTTCCTACCTGTTGGAGCGCGTTCGGTGTGCCACTGGGAATAGTTGGTCATCATCTCATCGAGAAGCTTCGTGGCAGCACCAAGTGTAGTTGACATAAAAGTTCCTCCCGCGGCCGAATCTAACAAGTTCCGCGAGGTAAAGTTCAAGCCTGCATAAAAAGTTTGGATAACCATCCAAATAGTCAAACCATGAGTAGGGCAGTTCTTGATAAGAGATTTCATACGTTCCCAAGCTTGGGCAACGTGTTCATTATCCAATTGTTTAAAATTCATTATGTTACTTCTAAGTTGGATAATTTTAGCAGGTGGATAGTATTTTCTGATAAAAGCATCTTTGCACTTGTCCCATGAATCTATGCTGTTTCTAGGCAAAGACTGAAACCAAATTTTAGCTCCTCCTCTCAAGGAGAAAGGAAAAAGCTTAAGCTTATCAATATTACCATCTATTTCTTGGTACTTCTGCATATCACAAAGTTCAACAAAGTTGTTTAGGTGTAAAGTAGCATCATCTCCAGCACCGGAGAATTGTTCTCTCATAACTAAGTTCAGTAAAGCAGGTTTAATTTCATATGAAGGTGCTGAAGTGGCAGGTCTAGTGATAGGTGTGCTGATAAAGTCATCGTTGTTGTGACTAGTGAAGTCACACAACTTGGTGTTCTCGGTGGAACCCATAGTAGCAAGCAAGCAAGATAACTATTTTTGTGATTTTCGATAAAGGGTACTAAAGCAAAAACTGAAAGGTAAACTAACAAGACTAAAAAGCAAAGGTAAAAGATAGCATGCAACTCCCCTATCCTGAAGAGTGGAGTCCCCGGCAACGGCGCTAGAAAAAAATCCTTGATGGGCCTCTAACCCCTCGTTGGTTACCCCAAGTGGAAGGTGTAAGATGCAGTGTTGTGGAAGTTTTTCCCTTAGCAAAGATACCAAGGATCGAATCCCCAGAGACTCCTAGGTTCAACAAGTAGGTGTCAACTGCTAACGGCGCCAGATATTAGTAATCAACGTGGACCTGCACACAGATACAAATAACTTTGCTCCCAACGAGTACAGAGAGGTTGTCAATCCCTCCGGCCTTGTAGTTCACAAAGGATTAAACGCAAATGATAGTAGTGATAGATAATGTTTGCAATAGTAAGTAAAAGCGAAAAGTAAATAGTGGATGTGACCAATGATGGTAATATGGACCGGAGTCTCATGATGTTCACTAGTGATGTCTCTCTCCCAAAAGACGATAAAACAGCTATGTGAGGTAAACGAATTACAGCTGGGCAATTGACAGGACCACGAACGCAAACCAATGCTGACTACATTGCAAGAAAGGTTGAGGTTCAAAGCATGGGCGGTACGCCAAAGTAAGTAGACCGAAATCCATCAATATCTACTACTAATCATCCACCTTGAGATATCTATCCAGAACATCTCGCTGGTATTAAGTTGCGAGCCCCACCCATAGTGTAAACTCAAAGCAACAGACAACTGCATTAAAAGAACTTTGCGTAAAGTAAACAATCCTTGCACCCGCGGGCACAAGCACCGTTGTTTTCCCCCTTGTGGCAACAACACATCCCCTAGACTCATGTTTCTGTCACTCAAGCTAGTCATCGAGGGGCATGAACCCACAATCAAGCATAATGTTCCCTCTTGGAGTCACTACCTACTACTTGGCCAAAGCAATAAATAACAACGGAGAACATGCAAGAATTACTTACGAACATAAATATAAAAGAGGTGAATCAAATATATTACTCAAACACAATCTGAACATAATCTCACAATCCATCGGATCCCAGCAAACTCATCATAGCAACAGCATAAGGATTACATATGTGCCTCGATCATGTAGGGCAGCTCACGAGGACTAATTAGTGAAGCACAAGAACAGGAGGAGAACATCATATAGCTACTGGTCATGGACCCATGGTCCAAGGGAGACTACTCACAACTCATCCGGGAGGCGTCCATGGTGGTGGAGAAGCTCCCGGTGATGATCCTCCCCTCCGGCAGGGTGCCGGGAAGAGTTCTCCTGGTGCTCCCGATCTTGGAAGCGCGGCGGCGGCGGAACAGAGATGAGATCGCGAAAAAGGGTTCCCGTCTCGAGGGTTTCGGGACACGATATAAATATATGCCAAAGGGGGGCATCAGACGAGGCCTGGGGGGCCCAGGCGCCCCCCCGGCGCGGCCAGGAGGGGGGCCGCGCCACCAGGGCGCCTGGAGCCCTGGTGGCCCCCCTCCGGCTGTACTTCGGGTGCCGGGAAGCTTCTGGAACGCTGATTTTTTATATGATTTTCCGGGATTTTTCTGGCAGTTCTCGTAATGGGAAAACCTGAAATACAAAAACAGCAGAAAACAGAAACTGGCACTGGGGTGCACTGAGTTAATAGGTTAGTCCAAATATGATCAAAAGTCTATGGAAGTATATAAATATCATAGCAATATCACCCAAAAGAGGCATGGAGCAAGCAGAAATTATAGATACGTTTTGGACGTATCGCCAGGGGGTCCGTCTCCGACCCCGCTTTAGCCTGTTACCTTCCTTTCTGTGCATAAATTTTTGCTATATATTTGCCCGGATTGTTCCGGCAACGTATCTTGCGATTGCATGTGTTTTCTTTTCGTTCTGTTTCTGCCAGGGAATCTTTCAGCTGAATCTAGGTGCCATGGCTTCTCCAAGTTCCCCCAAGGACAAGTTCGTCGTCAACGTCATCAACCCTTACCTCGCTGAGGTGAAGAAGCACCCTCAGGTTGTTCGGATGGAGGACGGTGTCCTTCATCAAGAAGATCTGAAGGGACCTATCTAGGAGGGGAGCATCCAGGCCAGGCTGGAAGAAGTGGAGCAAGAAGTCTTCGAGTACAAGAAGATGATCGAGCGTGGTGTTGAAGCTAACTTTGACATCATCAACGGGCTGAAGAACTACTTCCTGAAGGAGATGAAGGAGATGTGGAAAAGCATCACCGCGTCTGAAGAAAGAATTGAAGAGCTCCAAGGGCAAATTCATGGTACTTTTGCATATCACAAAGTTCAACAAAGTTGTTTAAGTGTAAAGCAGCATCATCTCCAGCACCGGAGAATTGATCTTTCATGACTAAGTTCAGTAAAGCAGGTTTAATTTCATACGAAGGTGCTGAAGTGGCAGGTGTAGTGATAGGTGTGCAGATAAAGTCATCGTTGTTATGACTAGTGAAGTCACACAACTTGGTGTTCTCGGTGGAACCCATAGCAGCAAGCAAGCAAGATAACTATTTTTTGTGATTTTCGATAAAAGATACTAAAGCAAAAACTGAAAGGTAAACTAACAAAACTAAAAAGCAAAGGTAAAAGATAGCGTGCAACTCCCCTATCCTGAAGAGTGGAGTCCCCGGCAACGGCGCCAGAAAACTTTGCTTGATGGCTTCTCGCCCCTCGTTGGTTACCCCAAGTGGAAGGTTTGAGATGCAGTGTAGCGGAAGTTTTCCCTTGGCAAAGATACCAAGGATCGATTTCCCCTGAGACTCCCAGTTTCAACAAGAAGGTGTCAACTGCTAACGGCGCCAGATATTAGCAATCAACGTGGACCTGCACACAGATACAAATAACTTTGCTCCCAACGAGTACAGAGAGGTTGTCAATCCCTCCGGCCTTGTCGTTTACAAAGGATCAAACGCAAGTGATAATAGTGATAGGTATTGCTGCAATAGTAAGTAAAAAGCGGAAAGTAAATAGCGGATGTGATCAATGATGGTAATATGGACCGGGGTCCCATGATGTTCACTAGTGATGTCTCTCTCCCAAAAGACGATAAAACAACTATGTGAGGTAAACGAATTACAGCTGGGCAATTGACAGAATTATGTGCGCAAACCAATGCTAACTATGTTGCAAGAAAGGTAGAGGTTCAAAGCATGGGCGGTACGCCAAGGCAAGTAGACCGAAATCCATCTGCATCTACTACTAATCATCCACCTTGAGATATCTATCCAGAACATCTCGCTGGTATTAAGTTGCGAGTCCCACCCATAGTGTAAACTCAAAGCAACAGACAACTGCATTAAAAGAACTTTGCGTAAAGTAAACAATCCTTGCACCCGCGGGCACAAGCACCGTTGTTTTCCCCCTTGTGACAACAGCACATCCCCTAGACTCATGTTTCTGTCACTCAAACTAGTCATCGAGGGGCATGAACCCACAATCAAGCATAACGTTCCCTCTTGGAGTCACTACCTACTACTTGGCCAAAGCAATAAATAACAACGGAGAACATGCAAGAATTACTTACGAACATAAATATAAAAGAGGTGAATCAAATATATTACTCAAGAACAATCTGAACATAATCTCATAATCCATCGGATCCCAGCAAACTCAACATAGCAACAGCATAAGGATTACATATGTGCCTCGATCATGTAGGGCAGCTCACGAGGACTAATTAGTGAAGCACAAGAACGGGAGGAGAACATCACATAGCTACTGGTCATGGACTCATGGTCCAAGGGAGACTACTCACGAGTCATCCGGGAGGCGTCCATGGTGGTGGAGAAGCTCCCGGTGGTGATCCTCCCCTCCGGCAGGGTGCCGGGAAGAGTTCTCCTGGTGCTCCCGATCTTGGAAGCGGCGGCGGCGGCGGAACAGAGATGGGATCGCGAAAAGAGTTCCTGTTCTGAGGGTTTCGGAGGACGCTTTAAATATATGCCAAAGGGTGGCATCGGGGAAGCTTCGGGGGGCCCAGGCGCCCCCCCGGCGCGGCCCACGGGGGGGCGCCGCCAGGGCGCCTGGAGCCCTGGTGCCCCCCCCCTCGGCTGTCCTTCGGACGCACGGTAGTTTCCGAAACGCTGATTTTTTATATAATTTTTCTGGATTTTTCCTGACAGTTCTCGTAACGTGAAAACGTGAAATACAAAAACAGCCGAAAACAGAAACTGGCACTGGGGTGCACTGGATTAGTAGGTTAGTCCAAATATGATCAAAAGTGTATGGAAGTGTATAAATATCATAGCAATATCACCCAAAAGTGGCATGGAGCAAGCAGAAATTATAGATATGTTTTGGACGTATCACCATCCTCATGTCCCATGAGATCTAAGCATAAACCATCAAGAAGAAATCCTTAGTCAAGTTCATGTTTAGTTAGTGTTGGAGTGTCCCGGGATGCAAGGCCAAATGGTCTAGATGTACACTTGAATGACTATGGTAGATTTCAAAAATTGGGCCAGCGTCCAAGCTCACCTAGGTTGCTTAATCTTAGGGCTATATAGTACAAGTTGAGTTATGGACTCTTTGGGTCCTAGATGAGTGTTAGGGCTTGTTTTGGGGTGAATCCCCAACTAGACATGTAGCCTATTCTCGGGCCACTCAGTCACTAGTTAGCCCAGACTTTCCAGGTTTGGCATTTGAACCATTCAACACCTGTTTGTTTGAGCATTTTGAACGTTGTTGACTCAGATTAACTTCTGTGGTATAAGAGGTACCTGGACCATCTGGTCTAATATCCCGAATTGTTTGAATGTGTGAATTTGTTGAAAAACAACAAGAGAGAGAGAGAGAGAGAGAGAGAGAGAGAGAGAGAGGTTTGAGAGGTAGCGGTAGCGTAAGTTGCATCCAAGCTCCCCTTTGATCAAAAATTTTGAGCGTTCGAGCAAGTTTCCAAGCCTACCCTTAATCTTGTTACTCTTAGAGGTTGGACACTCCTAGGCGGTCGGGTGTTACTGTTGAGCTCCAACTTGTGGAATGCCTCCAAGTTTGTGAAGGTTGGAGACTACCTTAGTGGTTGAGCTTAGGCTTCATTGATCTGAGCGTAAGGTAAGACTTTTGTGCTTTACCGGGCCTCTACCGCTACAACGAAGGCTAACATCCCTCTAAGGGTGTGAACTCCATGATACATCATAATTAATCTATGTGTCGATTTGATTATTCCTCCCCCCACACATTATTTCTGCTTGGATTAATTTAGCTTAATAGACTGTTTCTCATATATGACGTATTTATAGAGAACTTATAATTCTACAACCCATAAAATCAACTAAGAAAAGATTACAACATGTTGTCACATATTCACCCCCCCCCCTTCTGGTTGACAACTTTGGCGCTTCCCTTGTTTATGTTTCTAGAGAAAGCCTTTACCACAAAAGAGAAAGCAAACGCACCAAATGGTTCCATATCACAACAAATCCCGTCAATTTTTTTGGTGTCAATTTGCTACAAATATCACTAAATTTTCATTACATCACTTATTTGAGTCGATGGGAATGAGGAACAGACTAATGTTTAATATGAAAAGCATAAATTAAGTTGTTAATATTGTAGGTTATACTAAATGTTGTTACAAGGGAAAGATCCACATCATCTTCTATACGAATGATAACATTTTAAAATTCCAAGAGAAGTCGAGCATTAGATCTGACTTTTTCAAAACTCATTATGCCTGATCCTTCAAAACCCTAATCCCACTACAACATTTTAGAGTACGTAGTATATTAATATGTACAAAAGGTAAATGGGGACTTTGAAGAGGAAAAGAGACCGAGAGAGGCCACATCACTCCATGAACATGACGAATAAACATATGTCAACATTTTCACATTAGTATGATTGCCAATCGCAAAGGTAAGGGTCTACTTTTGTATCGCAAAAATGTTAGTAGTGCATGAAACTAGCTGAATATGCCTACTACTTCTTCTAGGCAAGAAGAACAATATTTTGGGTGGTCAAGGGTAACATTCCTTCCAAGCAAGAAGAAAACACTATCCCAGTGATGGGGGAAGTGAGTGAACGGCGAGGGGAAAGTGATAACACAATTTTGAATACATTATGATGCCTATAGTAAATATCGTTATGCACCTACTCAAAGCAAATTATGAACTAATGACTGACTTAATCACAATGCAACATGTACATAAAAGTCATCATAAAAGAAAATATAGTTAAATCAAACAAATAATCAAGAACGGAACTGAATAGAATTCCTTCTTTTCTTCTTGGGTCCTATATGAGCCAAACAAAATGTTACTCCTTATTCGGATCTAAACTTGTGTATTCGGATGTCGGTCTCGCAAGCTTACCTATAAATGTCGGATATTGTTTACGCGGCATATATCTCATGTATGGGACTGGCTAGTCGCAAGTAGTTTGCAGAAAAAATGGTGGTCGGTCAATTTGTTAGCCATGTGATGGAAATCCAACGGCTCGATTTGTTAGTCTTCTTCCTTCACCCCTCCCCCAGCACCACCGATCGATCTGTTTGTCTCCATCGCGTGTGGCCGGCGACACTCCTACAACAGCCTCGCCACCCCACCCTCTCCTCAGCTCCACCCATCACCATGCATTCGCCGCCCTCGACCATCCCTCTAAAGCTCACGCGCACTAGATTTCTCCAGATAGCCCACAATTGAATCGTCAAGCTTCGACCCGCCTCCGCCTCAAACATCGCGACGAGCTGTGTCGTTCTCGGACAAGGCCTTGCCGGCGTGTCCCCGGGCATCGCTACGCTTGGCCCAGCAACCCCGTTCGCGGCCTCGGCGCCGCTCCTCATCTCCTCCTTCCTTCTCCCATGAATCGACTGGCCCCAATTCAAAATTCACGACAACTTACATATATCTATTGCACTCATGTATACATTCAATCAATTCCACAATTCACATGTTGAAATACAAAATTCAAACCCACACCATTTTCACCTCTGCCCATGCCAAAAAGCCCCCCTGTATGTAACACAAAATACGTTGAAGGTTCGGGAGACGCCTCAACCGCTCTTGCCTCCAAACCCTGTCTTCCCTCTCCATATAAA
>LR738715.1:881604976-881639846 GCA_902687465.1 Secale cereale | reverse complement strand
CACCCTTCTGCCTCATCAGGTCCCTCCTCCTCCCCTGCCTCCACCTTATCCTCAGCTCACCTCACCTCACCAGCTCTTCCCCCACCTCCAATGGCGTCGGCCAACGCCATCTCCACCGCCTCCCTCCTCCGCTCCTTCTCCTCCCAGGTACTGACCGCCCGCCCCTCTCTCACGCGCCGTCTTCTTTGCACGGTCCCGCATTCCCCTGCTCGCCCCTCAATCTGTGGCCTCATTGCCCAAAATTTGACATTATTTGTTCCATGAATTGTGGTTACTTGCGAAATTGTGATTACCTGTTCCAATTTATCCCCATTTTTTCCCGGGTTGATGTGAAATTGGCCTCGGTTTGTGACCTGTGCTGTTGGGTGTAATAAGCAGGGGAGGCTGAGGAGGTCCAAGAACGGCCGCTCGTCGCGGCTGGTGGTGCGCGCGGACGCCAAGGAAATCGCCTTCGACCAGAAGTCCCGGGCCGCGCTCCAGGCCGGCGTCGAGAAGCTCGCCAACGCCGTCGGCGTCACCCTCGGCCCGCGAGGTGATGCTCAGCCGCCTCTAACAAATTGCAGCTCGCGTTCATATGCCTGAACCGCTAGCTTTTCTCTGTTACCGCTGTGGTGCCCCTCCCTAGTTCCACGATAAGGTTGTCAGAAAGGTCCACATCTTCAGTACCTTTTGCCAAAACCGACTGCACGCTAGCTAATTGCTAGTTACATTGGCATCTTCTGCGCACTGCCTTCTGTCGTGCAACCCAATTTTGAGTTAATAACAGAGGCCCAAAATAGCATAAAGCCATGAACATTGTTATTTTGGGGTTTGATACTGTCCCCTTCGTGATGATGGTGCATAATTCCTTACTGGAACTGAAAGACACTGAATTAAAACTGAGTACTGTGCAAAATATGTCACAAGCATGGATCGAATTGAAACATGTATAGTTAAGGAATCCCAAACAATAATCGTAGAAACAGTTCTAGACTCTGAGGGGTACCAAGATGGAACACAACCTATCTTTCTAGATTTCTTTCGCACACTGTGCCAAAATGCTGTACCATATCGAAGTCCAGGCCAATATTTGCACAAGAATGTTATATAGAGTCTAGGACTTGTTATAAGATTGCTAAGCAATACTAAGACCAAACAACACCTAACACACACACACACACACACACACACACCTTTTGTATTATTTGCATAAATACCAATAGTAAAGGCTTTTCATACTGAATAAAAAGAAATTAACCAGCTACTTAATTTTTGTTCGCCGATTGGCATCAATGCGGAGGCAAGGATCATTTTTCTTCTCATTTTCTAAAAAAGAAGAACAAATTTTGGTGTTGAATTGCAAATTCTTGTCATGCAAGCTCTAATCTTTGGATGTTTTACAGGGAGGAACGTAGTGCTGGATGAGTATGGCAACCCCAAAGTGGTGAACGATGGTGTTACCATTGCCCGTGCTATTGAGCTAGCTAACCCAATGGAAAATGCCGGTGCAGCGCTGATTCGTGAGGTGACCTGCTTTTTATTAAGATGTACTACTTTAATATATGCTTATGTTATTCCACAAATTAGAATTCCTAATGTATGTTGTCCACTTATTCATGGTTGAAGGTTGCTAGCAAGACCAATGATTCTGCTGGTGATGGGACTACGACTGCTTGTGTCCTTGCCCGAGAAATCATTAAGCTGGGTATTTTGAGTGTAACTTCTGGTGCAAACCCTGTATCGCTTAAGAAAGGAATAGACAAAACTGTCCAGGGTCTGATCGAAGAGCTTGAAAGGAAAGCTAGACCAGTCAAGGGCAGTGGTGATATCAAAGGTGATTGTTGTTTCTTTCATGTTATAGATAGCTTAGCCCTGTGACAACGAGGTTGGTATGAGTCTTTTTCAAAGTGAGGTTTCAGTTATAAAAAAAAGGATTCAGAAGATAGGCGCCTAATTTGACGTTTGTTATTTAGTATGCGGCTGTTGCCTCTGTCTGAGGATTCATCAGATAATAGTTGCCTAACTTGGATTGTGGTCTCTACTACAGCTGTTGCCTCTATCTCTGCTGGTAACGATGAACTTATTGGAGCCATGATTGCGGATGCAATTGACAAAGTGGGTCCAGACGGTGTCCTTTCGATCGAGTCGTCTTCATCTTTTGAGACTACTGTTGATGTTGAAGAAGGAATGGAGGTTTGTTGAAGTTTCAGCCTTTATATCAAATAGCAGTTTCACATTTTTAGACGTAATGTCAATGCATATATGCTGTCACATTCTCTCTCTTCCTGAAGCTTCCTTACATTTCGACGCAGATTGACCGAGGCTACATTTCCCCTCAATTTGTGACAAACCTTGAGAAATCTATTGTGGAGTTTGAGAACGCTAGAGTTCTTATAACTGATCAGAAGATCACAAGCATAAAGGAAATCATTCCACTTCTGGAGCAGACTACACAGTTGAGATGCCCGCTGTTTATTGTAGCTGAGGACATTACTGGTGAAGCTTTGGCAACCCTTGTTGTTAACAAGCTCAGAGGTATTATTAATGTTGCGGCGATCAAAGCCCCAAGTTTCGGTGAGCGGCGGAAGGCTGTCCTTCAGGATATTGCCATCGTGACAGGTTCGTCCTGCAACCAATACTGACATTCTTTTCCTTGTTAGTTTTGTGTATAAGGAATACCCATTTTTTTAATCTTGTTTATTCCCTGATTTCTTAAACATTTACTTATCCTATAACTACTTTCAGGCGCTGAGTACCTAGCGAAGGATCTTGGTCTGTTGGTTGAGAATGCAACAGTAGACCAACTTGGGACAGCAAGGAAAATCACAATCCATCAGACTACAACAACCCTCATAGCAGATGCGGCTAGCAAAGACGAGATCCAGGCGAGGGTTGCACAGCTAAAGAAGGAGCTTTCTGAAACTGATTCCATCTATGATTCTGAGAAGCTGGCTGAGAGGATTGCCAAGCTTTCTGGTGGTGTGGCCGTCATCAAGGTTGGAGCAACAACTGAGACAGAGCTCGAGGACCGTCAGCTGCGGATTGAGGACGCGAAGAATGCCACTTTCGCAGCCATTGAGGAGGGCATTGTTCCCGGTGGTGGTGCAGCGTATGTGCACCTGTCTACCTATGTCCCTGCAATCAAAGAAACAATTGAAGACCACGACGAGCGCCTTGGTGCTGACATCATTCAGAAGGTAACTTGCTTAGACATCAATGTGTTAATGGGTTGAACTACATCAATCTCTTTCATGGCAACCAGATGCATGGTAGAAACTGCATTTACCAGAAAACTAACCTGATAATGGTATGTTCCACACATGCTTGTCTATACTGATTGAGAATGCAGCTAAGGACAATCATTTAGGATAGTTAGATAGAGATGCTAAAAGTTGATGTTCTGACTGAATAAGGTTTCAGGCTGGGTGTGAGCCGCAATGCTTAGTACTTGTCGGGATTGTATATCTCTAGAAATGTGGAAATAACACCTGTGTACTGTACTTACATTAATTTGTCGATTATGCAGGCATTGCAAGCACCGGCATCACTGATCGCCAACAACGCTGGAGTGGAAGGGGAAGTTGTGATCGAGAAGATCAGGGAGAGTGACTGGGAGATGGGTTACAATGCGATGACCGACAAGTACGAGAACCTGATCGAGTCCGGCGTCATCGACCCCGCCAAGGTGACGAGATGCGCGCTCCAAAACGCCGCCTCGGTGTCCGGAATGGTGCTCACCACACAAGCCATCGTCGTCGAGAAGCCCAAGCCCAAGCCTAAGGTCGCCGAGCCAGCGGAGGGGCAGCTCTCCGTCTGATCGAGCTGTATGTAAAGCTCTTGAGGCCTCCTCCGTTTTTTTAGATGCTTCAGTTCAGGCCAAGCAGTAGAATTTTGGATGAGACCAACCGGAAGTTAAAAGGTCTAGAGTAGGATTGCCATTTTTGCGAATCGAACCACGGTAACCTTCCTTTGCCTGATCTGAACCCTTGTGAATCAGAGAAAATCTGCAGCGTCATTTTTGAAATAAATAAAATACTTACTGATAAGACCACAGCCTTCTACAATCTCCATTGGAACATGTTGCAAGTTATTAATTAAATTGTTGCACGTCACGAATTTTGCTGTCCGGAAAGAAGATCATTTTCTTCTTCCGGAGGCCTCTGCTACTTGCTCATTTTGCCCCGTTGTTTGAGGCATGCCACAAGATTTTAAACGCCAGGTCGATCACGTCGTCGAGCTCGCGGTCCGCGTCGGTCAGCGGCGAGCTCTCGCCGGCCCAGAGGATGAACGCCTTGTCGCAGTACGCCGGCGTGCCACGAACGTCCTCCAGCAGGGTGGCTGCCTCCGCGCGCCTGTCCTCGTCCCCGCCCGCGGCGAGGTCCCTTGCGGCGCGACCCAGCCGGCGCACGGCGGCGGCGTAGTCCTTGGCGCACACGTCCAGGCACGGCCGCCGCTGGGGCGACGCCTCGGCGACCTGCAGCTGGGCGATGCGGTCGCCGGTGGCCTTGGCGGTCGTCCTGGCGGTCCTCACCGCGATGACGGCCAGGCCGAGCTCGTCGGCCGTCGCGCTCGCCGGGTCCGCCCCCAGCGTCTTCACGCAGAAGTCGTAGTCGTGCGCCGCCTCCCCGACGAGCCTGCACGTGTCCTCCAACGTGGTCGCCCTTGCCATGCGCGCCTGCTGTGCGAGGAGCAGGAGGACGAGGACGGAGGAGAGAGCTTGAGCTTGGAGAGGAGCCATGGTCGTGTGATTTGTTTCTCTGTCGACCCGAGCAAGCTATATATATATATATATATATATATATATATATATATATATATATATATATATATATATATATATATATATATAAGAAGACGTAGGATTAATTAGATGGTGGCGGTATAAATTTGTGTTTATGGTTTGAAACGTTTCCTTCCATTCGTTGCTCATGCTATAAATCAAAGTGAAACTCTTTGAGTAGTTACATCACATTGAGCAAAATCGAATGCAATAAATCTCTTCTTCTTTTCTTTACTACTATTAAACAAGAAAACTTTATCTTTTCTAAACGCACCCCATCTAATGTACACACAATAACACGCAGCAATTGTGGCCTTACGATGGGCCTAATCATTTAGATCTAGCCATTAAAATGGCAACTAATCCTCATCAATGTACGTTTAGCAATTTCAAGAGGCGGACGAAACTCTGCCATCCCGCGACGGCACATCCACACAAGATATCTTTATCTTTACTACTATTAAACAAGAAAACTTTATCTTTTCTAAACGCACCGCATCTAATGTACACACAATAACACGCAGCAATTGTGGCCTTACGATGGGCCTACTCATTTAGATCTAGCCATTAAAATGGCAACTAATCCTCATCAATGTACGTTTACTACTACTAGTACAAATGCCCGTGCGTTGCACCGGGCAAAAAATGGAATATAACCTGCTCCAGTGCCACTATGTAATATATTTTTAATACAATTTTACAAACGTCAGAAATAAGGTTACGGTGAGTATTTTTTAAAAAAATGAAATATATTATTTCTTAATTTATACATGGTAGGTGGAAGGAGATAATGATGAACTCACCTGATGGCTTGTTGTCTTTGCTGTCAGCACTGATGCTAACGGAGGAGGTGTCAGCGGCGATGCCGGCGAAGCGACGTGCAAAGCTGATTTGCTAAGTAGCTTATTTGATCAAAAGACTTAGTACGTTATAAGGGTGTTGTATATGTACTCCCTCCGTTCCTAAATATAAGTCTTTCTAGAGATTTCACCAAGTGACTACATACGGAGTAAAATGAGTGAATCACTCTCTAAAATATGTCTACATACATCTGTATGTTGCATTCCATTTGAAATGTCTAAAAAGACTTATATTTAGGAACGGGGGGAGTATATATTAATATAAGTACAAATGACCGCGGGGAAAACGACTTGAGTGGAACTGTAGTACAATACTTGAACAAGATCATCAAAACTGGTTTGCATCATCGCAAGTGTACTACTATTATCATACATACACATTGCATGTGGTAATATTCAGAAAATTCATTCATAGATGAATGCTTTATAAATGAGCACTGAAACATCACCAGGGGTGTACACATATTCAAAAACTCAGATAACAAATAGTTGTATCATATCAGTGATTCCCTACACACAAAAAAGGGTATCAATGAACATACTGGATCGCATCTTCACCAAGTGGTAGCTCACACTGCCTTGTACAAAGTTTGCAGCCAGTAATCGGAAATCCTATAGAAGTATAATGTACAAGGAATTGCATACCAGGACACCAATCCAATAGCATTGGGTTCTGCTTTGTATGCTGAAGCTTTCAGCTTATTGTTTGTGAGTGACTGAAAGTATTACCATCAGCACTGGAGTGTATCCAGATTCAGGCATGTGTATCTATTACACTTCAAATATAAAATTAGCTTCCATGCAAAAGAAAAACTTAGATATAAAATCAGCTTCCATGCAAAAGAAAAACTTAGTTTAAAAATTTTTTACTCTACAATGCCTGATATTGTACTATTTTGAAGATCTTTGGAGACCATCTTTCCTTCCTTGGCTGTGTGTCTAAGTGCACGGATTAATTAGGTCATACCACTCAATAATACTCAAACAAATTAGTGTAATCTGTAGGGTGGGATGGAAGTACCACTAACCGAAGCATAGGAACGGCTCGGGTAATGACGACCTTGATAAACTGCAAATCACAATGTCAAATCACACCCGGCATCACCGCATTTGCCTGCACACTAATTGAAGTGTACCCTTCACTGCAACATACAGTGGCCACCAGGACGCGGAGGGCTATTGTCATAACATTCAGATATCAAAATCATTGAATGGCGACCTCCAATAGTCTTACTATCCTCCTTATTTCTGCATGTAAGCTAACACAAACATGAACACCACGTCTAGTGATCCCTCTACCAGCTCAAAAGGCCATTCTTTGTTTCTGACCACTATTGGAAGCCCGCCTCAGCTCATCGATGCATCGGCAGAGACTGTGTTGCTCGCCAGTGCTTCCGATGGCGCCTCCATCTTTTTGGCCAATAGAAATCTTCGTCTCCGCTTCCTCCCAAAAGCGCACCGCCTATCAGCTAAGCTTCTGCGATGATGGTTATTGTGCTGCATAAAGGAAAAGTAAAATAGTTTGAGAAACTTTTGGGTGCCAACAGAAGCAGATTCAACTAAATATCTTAAAGATGTGATATGAAAAACAAAGTAAATATTCATATTCTATGAAAGATAAGTGCAATACGACTAATCTAGTAAAGTAATTTGGAATGTCGGCTTCACTAACTCTTTACCATCAACTAAATTTTGAAGAACCCATTTGTTTCACCATAAATAGAAACCAAAAAACTTTCAATCTACTATTAGATAAAGTAAACTGATTAGGCGGCCTAATCAAAGATGTACGTCTATGTCTGTTTAGGATTCATCAAAGAGCACACTTGATGCGGTAAGAAATGCTATGCAAAATAAGTTAGCAAACCGCCCAAAAAGAGATGGATAATTTGATATATTATTCAGTAGAATATAATATAAGTGGATGCAGTATTCAACTTTTACCAGGTGTAACTGATAAGGTTTACCGTGAGACAAACTTGAATCCTTACAGCCGCAATTAAATTTTGCACAGCTGAATTATAATACTGGTATTACAACTATGCCAACATAAGTATTCTACCTAAAAGGTTTCAATGGAGAGAACCTATACACTCAAGGATTCCTGGGAGCAAGATGCAAGGAAAATGACTAAAATGTTGGGGGGTAATGAAAGTTCCAATGTAGAAAAACTTTCCCCTTTCATGTTCTTTGGTAAACACATATTTTACTCGAGCAATAAAATCGTTCCTACAGAATCGAAGGTCTGAATCTTTCCATTATTGGATGAACATACAAAAACTTGCCCTCAGGCAAGAATTGCTTCAGTGAACAGATAACTTCAAATATTCAGCCATGAAAACAACAGAGAAAGGAAAGTAAGAAAATATAGAAATTTTTTCTCAGGTAATTAAATTAAAAGGAAAATGATTCCACCAAAAGACAGAAGCGTTGTCGTCCCACATACTTTAACAAAATAACCGTTGCCATGAGTAGCAACACAGCCAGCAATCGCACAGCAGCAGCCCAACACACATGTCAGGCAGGACATGCGCCTACATCAAACAAAAAAAGTAGGTTTGATGTTCATGTAAACGAAAAGGGCATTTCTTGAGATTTATTACGGCACAAGGGAGAGTGTGGCTGGCGAAGAACAGGGGCGGGGTCGTCATCTTCTCCGCACATATGCACATGAAGCAGAGTGAAGCGATGGAGAACCGATAGGATAGGTCATGCTGTATCTGACAGGAGCAGGCAACGAAGACCACCAATGTAGCCACTGGCGGCGGAAACCTCCACACGCCCCTCCTCCTCGAGCTCTTAAACTGTGACTTCCTTGGTCGGGTCCAAACTTGCATTGAGCAGAACATCTCAGCAAAATGCAATACTGTACTCCATTAACTCAAGCAAGGAGAGAAAAAGAATATGTTCCATCAATGTTATTCTAATTTGAAATTAATAAGAAATAATGTCAGAAGTACATGGGTCCTTGATTTTGTTTTCTTAGATAGGGTCTCTTGTAGGCCGTAGTAGATGTATTAAGGAACTACAACAAATCAAGTCTGCTTGTTTGTGCCGGCTGGAGACCTACTGCTTTTGTACCTTGTTGTATACAATTCAAATGATGCAGAAATTAGGAACTTGAGACTAAGACACCATGTAGTAGATTGGATATTTTTTGACATCAAACACATATTGAGGACTTACAACTTATCTCTTGTGACAGGGCCACTAACAGCAATGGGAGAGTAAATCAACAGAAGTTCTATGCAAGGAGATTAATATAAATAAATAGAATTATAAAAGGCAAGGCAGCAGACCTCCTTAGAGAAGGCTAATGTTTATTTCTTAACTGAGGTACTAAAACCACATAAAAACTTATAAATACTAATTCTGAAGAGTGAACAATATGAGATCAGTCTCCCTAGAATTAGTACATACTACACAATGCGTCGACAGTATATGGCAAACAAAGACATGTGCATAATCTAGAAGACAACCATGCTAGCATATTCATGAGGCAGGGAAGACAGCATATGAAATCTGAACTTGCATCATTGTACTGTTTAGGCTGTCCTTTCCTTTCATACCACGTCTTTTGTTCAACATGTTCCTCTGCATTTTCACTTGAACAACTTTCTGTTCAACCAAAAGACAATACCACCAATGCCAATTACCAAGATGACAATAAGAAAAAAATTGTTAGCGACCTATGAGAGTTTAGCCAACATATTATGTAGCTGATGGTCCATCTTTGCAAGTAAATATTCAGAATAGAGGTGTGTCTTTGTCAGCAGCTCGTCTAACCTGCAGAATCGTGCATCATTCTATCATTCCCTTGCTTATAGAAGCACTACTCACTGGACCACTCAACAATCACACAATTAAACTGCCCATGTAAGATTTGCCGCACAATTTAATTAGCAAGATGAGTGTCCTCAACTGAAAGTGCATATATTGGTTCAAAAGGGAAGTGTGATAACTGAATTAATCAAGTAGATATTGAGGTACCTGAGCCTCTTGTAGGATTTGGGGAAGCTTTTTGGTGAGCCACTCGTCAAAGTCCTCTTGCAATGACGGCGGCTCAGAGGAGAGGATCTGGAGGATCTTGGCTGGCACGGGGCAGCTGTTGTACTCCTCGAAGAGGCGTCGTACGACAGGAGGCTTGGTCGGATTCAGGCGGATCTGGCCGGGGTGGATCAATTTCCGGCTGATTTGGTGTGGAGGCGGCCGGATCCGGCGAGATTGAGGGCCGGCGGCGCCATGGCCCTCGTGGAGGTCCCTGTTCAGCGAGAAAGAAGGAGAGATGTGAGAGGAGATCAAGGGTGAGGAGGAGAAGGCAGAGGGGCGAGGCGTTGGAGTGGCCGGAGGTCCGGCGGTTAAGGTCGCCGGCGGCGGGGCGTGGCGGAGGTGTGGATCGCCGGCGACGCGACTTGCAGGCGCGAGGGGAGCGAGGGCAGGAGGGAGCTGAGGGCGGCGGAGCGGTTCGGTTCGGGCCCGGGCAGGGTTATTTTTGTAAAACTAAAATATTTTTAAAACAGGGAGTGCGGGTTGAATTTACGTAAACCGAGGGGCGTTTTCGCAAAACTGCGATGACGGACGACCAGAAGCAGTAGCTGCTTTATTAGTAGGTAAAGATTAAACAAGAAAACTTTATCTTTTCTAAACGCACCCCATCTAATGTACACACAATAACACGCAGCAATTGTGGCCTTACGATGGGCCTACTCATTTAGATCTAGCCATTAAAATGGCAACTAATCCTCATCAATGTACGTTTACTACTATTAAACAAGAAAACTTTATCTTTTCTAAATGCACCCCATCTAATGTACACACAATAACACGCAGCAATTGTGGCGTTACGATGGGCCTACTCATTTAGATCTAGCCATTAAAATGGCAACTAATCCTCATCAATGTACGTTTACTACTATTAAACAAGAAAACTTTATCTTTTCTAAACGCACCCCATCTAATGTACACACAATAACACGCAGCAATTGTGGTCTTACGATGGGCCTACTCATTTAGATCTAGCCATTAAAATGGCAACTAATCCTCATCAATGTACGTTTAGCAATTTCAAGAGGCGGACGAAACTCTGCCATCCCGCGACGGCACATCCACACAAGATATAGAAAAAAAGGCACGATAATAAAAGGGTCGTCCTGCTCCCTAAACTCCAGGACGCCATCTGCGTCGCCCCTCACCCGCCGCCTCCCGGCCAGACCTCCCACAGCACCCTCCTCCCGGCGCAAGAACTGTCACGGCAAGGGCAATCGTCGCCGGGATCCGGAGTTTGCGGCAGGCGGTCCAACCTTCGGCGACGCAACGCTCATTCTCGGGTGAGTTCCTTCCTTTCTGATTGTTATTAGGCTGTTATAATCCTTTGATTGGGTCGCTGATTTGCGGAGTTTTCTCCTTGATTCAAGATTGATTTGTGTTCCCTCTCTTTGATAGGAAGAAGATTGGTCGGATTGTTCCTGACCGGAAGCAACGCCGTCGCCGTTTCTTCGCGCAGCGACCTGCAATTTTTTTTTTTTTCATACTGGGAACCCATAATAGATTGCCGCCGTTGTGGATCTCGCAGGTATGTTATTTTCCTCAATGAGAACGGTGTTGAACTAGACTATCCGAAATCATGGTTTGGGCCATCTATCGTGCAGTTCCACTGTTTGTTTATCAACAGAAAACTCATTGAGTTGTGATTTCTGATTGTTGGGATTTTTCTTGAGGATTGTGAATTTTAGATTTCGAAATTGGAGCAGGGAATAATTCAGATTGGTTGGTCCTACTCCTTGGCGGAGTTGCGGACGATCTTGCCTCTCTGTCCTGTATGTAGATAATATTGCCATTGGATCCATCTTCTACACCCGGCGAAGAAACTCCACGTTGCTCCTTTTGCTGTACAACAAAGGTATACACCGTTCTGTATGATTAAAGTTTCTTTTAGCTCTGACGAAGTTGGCTTGTTTTTTTTACTAATTATTCAGTGTAGGTTTTTGTAACCTTCTGTATGAACGCAAATCGCTTAAACTTCCACGAATCCGATGGAAATATTGATTCTTACATGCCAATGGAATCAATGTTCATATATTTGAAGGATGTGAACCTCCTAGACTGCTGCTACACACAACATGGACTTGAGGTCCATGGTAGAGATCTAAAGGGGTCTGCATCAACATGAATTCTTACATCAGGTCCGAGTTGCAGAAAATGAGTATTCCTAATGATGGCTGGATGGGGCGGTAGCAGCATCTGTATATGAAACAACCAACGCTTTGATGTTTAAGCAATATGCAGGAGAGAAGATGCAACATCATTTAGAAAATAAACACGTTGACACAATTAGTCTACAGTTCATTTAGAAAAATAAAAGATGCGATATGATCAAAGGAACATGGGCACCATGGCTTTAGTTAGCAAATTTGTGACTTCTTCTAGAATAGAACAGGTAAATCCAACTTACGATTTTCAGCTTTTTTGGTTATTTTCTTAAAGTATAATTCAAAGCTTTGCATGATGTATAAGAATTAATAAGGCCATGTATCACTATTTGCCATTGCAATATGGTAAGATCCAAACAATGATTATATTTATCTACTTTATTAACTTGCTTATTAGCTGATCCAATGAAGTCCTATCGGTGTAACGTTTTTATCTATTGGATGATGCGATTTTGATTGCTTCTAGATTAATATTTTCTTGTTGTTCCACAAAATTGGTTATTATGTTCCATGGAAGTATAAAGTTCTCTTTGCTTTTTGCCAAATACTGCGACAATATGTACAATGGATCACTGAATGTTAATTGTGACCATGCATGGCAAAATAACTACATTTCTTGTTGTCACACTCCGAGGTTGGCACTCCCATGTAGTGTTCATTTAGTGATGTTCGGCTACTATATTCAATTTTTTTTGCGAAAGGCCACTATATTCAGTTCGAGTCCAGTTTTGCTTGCGTCCATTTGACAGTTTGAAATGGCAATTTCAACTTTCATTCGTTCATGAGATTAAATCTAAAGGATTTTACTATATTTGTGTCCCTTGCTTGTTGTTATTCTAGAATGTGGTCCATATATAAGAGCGGATGAATATGGCCGTGGAGATCAGTTGGTCAATTCGATTCTTGCTAACCCCCAAAAAGTTTGGATATGTATCTTTCGAAATGAACACATGTTAGTTTGTGTGAACCTGTCGGTCAATTACAAGCCTACAACTGATGTTACTTTATGTAAATTCTGAGAGTTAGTTATAAGCACCAATCTCAAAATACTTTCGTACAATGCTATTGGTTGCTAAGATATAATTAAGTTAATCATTTTTATAATGATCGATGACCGAGGCATTTCTGAATGAGGCGTCTTTGTATTATGTACATGTATGCTTATGATTTAAGTTACGGACTCGACTGCCTGGAGGCCACCGCCAGCCCACTATATGTGAGGACTGCCCTTCCCTCCAGCAATGTCGCCTCACTCCCTATGACATGGATGGAGTTCCAGGTAATTACTTGGCAATGCAAATTAGTATGTTCATCATGTTGACTTGGCTACCATTTGTGCATTGCTGTGTTCAATCCCTCTTATAGCATTTGGTGATATTTGGACGTTGCCTGCATAAATAGAGAAGTGATGGTCAGAGTGATAGTTTTGGAGAAACAGAGCTATTAGTTTTACTGTGTCCAATCCCCCTCTTATAGCCTTTGTTGATATTTTAGGAGGATCGGTAAAATGTGAGATCTTATTAATTGCGTGTTTAAGAATCGAGATCCAAAAAACTGCATTGTTCATTTTCTTCATTTAAACTGGCATGTCACATATATATAAAAAAAATCATGCTCCACTACTTACGAAGTATAATTTATAGCTAGATTTATCCATGTAAAATATTTTGCTAGAGAGGCAACAATGTTTAGTTTCAGATCGTGTCTGCATGTTTCATTGCCGTTTAAACTTTTTGTGGCGCCGATGCTCTTGTCAGCCTTCATTAGGCTGATGCACTATTTTCTTTTTATATATTGAATTATTGATACAGATTCTGCATGTGCACATGATGCAGATTGAAGATGTATACACGACATCTAGAATGGGCAAATTGTCGCCGCCCTTATCCCCTTAGCGGGTGAGGTTAGGGGAGAGCGAACCTTGACTCCTTGACGATACGTGCATTGCACGTGCACACTAACTAGTTTTTGACAAATGGTAAAAATTTAGCCACATACTATCCGTGTATATTAACCCTTGCAATATTAGTAAAAAATTCTGATGCCAAAGTGCCGACTGAATATATAATTTCTTGAGAATCCAGACAAAACAATAGACCCGATTTGTAGTAGCAACACTAGTTAAAACTGATGGATAAGTCTGTGTACTAAGGTCTGGTCTTTGTGGGGCTGCAACATCTGTGTACTAGGGTCTGGTCTTTGTGGGGCTGCAGCATCTGTGTACTAGGGTCTTTGTGGGGCTGCAGCACATGGTCCTTGTGGCAGTTAGGATAGAGTTCCTTGTGGCAGTTAGGATAGAGTTCCTGACCATAAAGGACTGTCAGTTAGGATAGCATCTTAGACTAGCATCTTAGACTAGCATCTTAGACTGGCATCTTAGCAGCATCTCAGCATATGCTTGGCTGGCTAGCAGCCTATAAGTATGTATCCCCAACCCCTCATGTTGGTATGGCATTGTGTGAGAAATAAACCAACGAAAATTGTCCCAACTCTACTAGTGTCATCCGCAACTATCAATGCTCAGGTTCAAAGGCCTAACAAGTGGTATCAGAGCCTCGTTGTCTTGCACCCTGAGCATTTCCTGTGGGCAGCCTAAGTCGGTAGCAGCAGCTGCTCCGTCTGCCTCTGGTTACCTTCCTCCCTCCGGACTGTCGAGCAGCAGTTCATCTTCAACAGCCTCCTCTTCACGCAACAGCCCCCCTGCAGCAAGCCATGTCTGCAGGTCGCTCTCAGCACACGGCTACCTCGAGCATACGGCGCCGGCAAGAGGCCGAGCGCGCCGTGGCAGAGGAGCGTGAGCGGGCAGCTGTAGCAACAGCTGCTGCGGCAGCAAGGGTGTCGAGGCTGGCTGCAGCGGAACTGGCAGCAGCCAGAGCGGAGGTAGAAGCAGCCAGGGCGGAGGTAGAAGCAACAGCAGCAGCAGACGCAACACGTGAGGCTATGGCAGATGCCAAGGCACTCCGCGGCGGCTCCGGCAGCTCCAACAGCTCTGCGGCTGCGGACGACTGCGCTGACGCAGACCGCGCCAAAGTGGCGCAAGAGCGGACGGCGCAGTGGGCAGCCGAGCACGCCCGCACTCCAGGTGGAGGTGCGCACCGCGACGGCGGCTGCAACGACCAGGACCGCGGCCTCTACGAGGTCCGGACTATGGTCAGGGATGTTGGTCCCAGTGCTGGGTGGCCTACCCTCACTAAAACCAACTATGTCGAGTGGGCCGCGATCATGAAGGTCAGGCTCCAGGTACGGCGCATGTGGGAGGCAGTCCAGGACAGCAACGTCGACCACCAAGAGGACCGACGGGCGCTGGACGCCCTCATCGCCGCAGTCCCGCCCGAGATGCAGTTCTCGCTTTCCAGCAAGCGGACTGCCAAGGAAGCTTGGGACGCCATCGCCGCGGCACGCATCGGCAGCGACCGTGCTCGCAAGTCCACTCTGCAGGCACTTCGCAAGGAGTGGGAGAGCCTGGGTTTTAAGCCAGGTGAGGACGTTGATGACTTTGCTCTCCGTCTCAACACTCTGCTGCAGAAGTTGGTGAAGTTTGGCGATGCCACTTACACCGAGGAGAGAGCTGTCGAGAAGCTCTTTCGGTGCATCCCCGAGAAGTACAAGCAGATGGCTCGGTCGATCGAGTCTTTGCTGGACCTCTCCACGATGACAATCGAGGAGGCGATAGGCCGCCTCAAGGTCGTCGACACCGACGAGCCTCAGCCTTCCTCGGGGCCCATCACCACCGGCAGGAAGCTGCTCCTAACTCGGGAACAGTGGGATGCCAGCCTTGGTGACAGGAAGAAGGGGGAGCCTTCTTCCACGACGGGCGGCCGCAAGCGTGGCAAGCAGCGTAAGACGCGAAGAGGCCCCCCGGGCAGGGCACAAGGACGTGCCGAAGGTGACGCCCGCGGAGGCGCCAAGGACGGCGCCGCTGGCAAGCCCAAGCCGGCACAAGGCAACACTTGCCACAACTGTGGCCGGTTTGGCCATTGGGCCAATGAGTGCCGGCAACCACGTCAAGGCCAGGCTCACGTCGCACAGGTGAAGGAGGAGGAGACGGCTTTGTTCATGGCGCATGCAAGCATTGAGCTATCTTCAGCGACACCAGTCGCAAAAGCTCTCATCCATCTCGACGAGCCAAAAGCACATGCTCTTCTCGGCGATGGCTCCGGGAAGGACAAGACTACGGGGTGGTGCCTCGACACCGGCGCCACCCACCACATGACCGGTCGAAGGGACTTCTTCGCCGAGCTCGACTCCGATGCGCGAGGCTCCGTCAAGTTTGGGGATGCCTCCGCTGTGGAAATTAAGGGCGTCGGCTCCATCATCTTCGCCACCAAGACGGGAGAGCACCGGCTGCTCACCGACGTCTACTACATCCCCGCGCTGAGGAACTCCATCATCAGCTTGGGACAGCTGGATGAGAACGGCTCACGCGTGCTGATTGAGCATGGGGTCCTACGCATCTGGGATCGCCAGGGTCGCCTTCTCGCCAAGGTACCCAGAGGTGAAAATCGACTTTACGTCCTTGATGTGCAGGTGGCACAACCGGTCTGTCTCGCTGTCCATCGGGACGACGAGACGTGGCAATGGCATGAGCGCTTTGGGCACCTTCATTTTGAGGCCCTGAAGCGCCTAAGTGCCAAGGAGATGGTACGAGGCCTGCCATGCCTCGACCATGTGGAGCAGTTCTGCGACATCTGCGTTCTGACCAAGCAGAGACGACTCCCCTTTCCCCAACAGGCGAGTTTTCGGGCCAAGGAGAAGCTGGAACTCGTGCACGGAGACTTGTGCGGCCCGGTGACGCCAGCCACACCCGGAGGTCGACGCTACTTCCTGCTGCTCGTCGACGATCTCTCTCGCTACATGTGGGCGATGATTCTCGGCAGCAAGGGAGAAGTGGCGTACGCCATCAGGCGCGCTCAGGTTGGTGTGGAGGCGGAGAGCGGTCGCAAATTGCGCGTGCTGCGCACTGACAACGGCGGCGAATTCACGGCGGCTGAATTCGCGTCGTACTGCGCCGACGAGGGCATCCAGCGCCACTACTCCGCGCCGTACAGCCCGCAGCAAAACGGAGTCGTCGAGCAGCGCAACCAGACGGTTGTGGGGATGGCTCGGGCTCTCCTCAAGCAGAGAGGGATGCCGGCTGTTTTCTGGGGAGAGGCGGTGCTGACGGCCATTTACATCCTCAACCGCTCGCCTACTAAGGCACTCGACGGCAAGACACCGTAAGAGGCCTGGCATGGGCGGAAGCCGGCGGTCTCCCATTTGCGAGTCTTTGGCTGCCTTGCGTTCGCCAAGGAGCTCGGCCACATCGGCAAGCTCGACGACAGGAGCACTCCGCGAGTCTTCATCGGCTACGCGGAGGGCTCAAAGGCCTACCGCATCCTCGACCCAAAGACGCAGCGTGTGCGCACAGCGCGAGACGTCGTGTTCAACGAAGGGCGAGGGTGGCAATGGGACAAGGCGGTGGACGACGGCTCGACGCTGACGTATGACGACTTCATTGTCGAGTATGTCCACTTCAAGGAAGCCGGGGGAGCAAGCAGCTCCTCTTCGCCGGGCACGCCTACCTCGGCCCCCAAAACTACATCGACTCCGGTGCCTGCAACGCCGACGGCACCACAACTGGCGACGCCGTATACTCCAGCCCAGCCAGTCACCACTCCGGGTTCGTCTTCATCAGCGCCAGCTCATGCAGAGCACAACCCAATGAAGTTCGCTTCCCAGCTCACTCACGACGAGGAGCGTGTCGACGCGTATTATGGAGGCGAACGGCTGCGTATCGCACGATGGATAATCTACTCGGCGACCAGCCGGTGCCGGGACTGATGCCACGTGACTTGGAGGCGCAGCTACAACTCGCGTGTGAGGACGGCGAACCACGGTCCTTTGCAGAGGCCGAGAGAGATCCGGCATGGCGCGCCGCGATGCAGTTGGAGATGGATGCGGTCGAGCAAAACCGCACCTGGGAGCTCGCTGACCTCCCTCGTGGTCACCGCGCAATCACCCTTAAGTGGGTGTTCAAGCTGAAGAGGGATGGAGCCGGCGCCATCATCAAGCACAAGGCTCGCCTGGTGGCGCGAGGCTTCTTGCAGCAAGAAGGAGTCGACTTCGACGACGCCTTCGCTCCCGTGGCACGGATGGGGTCCGTGCGACTTCTCCTTGCGCTAGCTGCCCAGGAGGGCTGGTGTGTCCATCACATGGATGTCAAGTCGGCATTCCTCAACGGCGACTTGAAGGAGGAAGTCTACGTGCATCAGCCACCGGGATTTTGGATTCCCGGCCAGGAGGGCAAGGTACTCCGCCTGCGCAAGGCTCTCTATGGCCTACGGCAGGCACCTAGGGCATGGAACGCCAAGCTGGACTCCACGCTAAAGAAGATGGGCTTCGAGCAAAGTCCGCATGAGGCTGCCGTCTATCGACGGGGCAGTGGAGGAAATGCCCTGCTGGTGGGCGTCTATGTTGACGACCTGGTGATCACCGGCACCAAAGATGCAGAGGTGGCGGCGTTCAAGGAAGACATGAAGGCCACTTTCCAGATGAGTGATCTGGGGCTCCTCTCCTTCTATCTAGGGATTGAGGTGCACCAGGAACACTCCGGGATCGCGCTTCGACAGTCCGCCTACGCCAAGCGCATTGTTGAGCTAGCTGGGCTCACCGACTGCCACCCAGCTCTCACTCCGATGGAGGAGAGGCTGAAACTGAGCCGAGACAGCACGACGGAGGAAGTGGATGCTACGCAGTACCGGCGCCTTGTGGGGAGCCTTCGCTATCTCACCCACACACGGCCGGACTTGGCATTCTCCGTCGGCTATGTCAGTCGGTTCATGGAGCGACCGACGTCGGAACACCAGCAGGCAGTGAAGAGGATCGTCCGCTACGTAGCAGGGACCCTCAACCACGGCCTCCACTACCCCAAGTGTCCGGGGGCGGCACACTTCGTCGGGTACAGCGACAGTGACCACGCCGGCGACATCGACACCAGCAAGAGCACGAGCGGGATCCTCTTCTTCCTCGGCAAGTGTCTCGTGAGCTGGCAATCAGTCAAGCAGCAGGTGGTGGCCCTGTCCAGCTGTGAGGCTGAGTACATAGCGGCCTCCACCGCCTGCACTCAGGCGCTCTGGCTTGCTCGACTGCTTGGTGATCTTCTCGTTCAAGACACCAGAACGGTGCAGCTTCTGGTGGACAGCAAGTCCGCCCTGGCTCTGGCAAAGAACCCCGTGTTCCACGAACGGAGCAAGCACATCCGACTGAGGTATCACTTCATCCGCAGCTGTGTGGAAGAAGGGAGCATCAAGGCGAGCTACATCAACACCACGGACCAGCTCGCAGACCTGCTCACCAAGCCTCTTGGGAGGGTCAAGTTCCTCGAACTTTGCTCCAGGATTGGGATGATTCAACTCTCCCACAAGACGACGTACAAGACTTAGGGGGAGAATGATGGATAAGTCTGTGTACTAGGGTCTGGTCTTTGTGGGGCTGCAGCATCTGTGTACTAGGGTCTGGTCTTTGTGGGGCTGCAGCATCTGTGTACTAGGGTCTTTGTGGGGCTGCAGCACATGGTCCTTGTGGCAGTTAGGATAGAGTTCCTTGTGGCAGTTAGGATAGAGTTCCTGACCATCAAGGACTGTCAGTTAGGATAGCATCTTAGACTAGCATCTTAGACTGGCATCTTAGCAGCATCTCAGCATATGCTTGGCTGGCTAGCAGCCTATAAGTATGTATCCCCAACCCCTCATGTTGGCATGGCATTGTGTGAGAAATAAACCAACGAAAATTGTCCCAACTCTCCTAGTGTCATCCACAACTATCAATGCTCAGGTTCAAAGGCCTAACAAAAACAAGCATTTTGTGACCCAAATGAACGGACCCGCCTGTGATTAATACTACCGCAAATGGTTCTCTTTTCCGCCGAGGCGGTTATTAAAAGGCAGCAAACCGCCTCCAAAAATTCACTCGGGCCGCTCAAAAAGAAAAGAAAAGAAATATGAAACCTCCTTCGATAGTCGTCGGCCCATACATGGGTGCTTTTTGATAAAACAGCTTGTGGGCTAGTATTGGGCCCACGCCCCATTTTCACCGTTGAACGCTACCTCTCCGTCCCTCGAATCCAACCCCCACATTCTGTCGCCGCCCTACCTCTGTTCTCTTCCTCCTTCCTTCTTGTCTTCCAAATCGCACATCGATCTCGGAGGGTTCAGGTGATCTTCAGTTGCACTGCCGTGAGAAAGCCATGGTGGTCAAGCTGCCGCGTCGGAGCTCGCCTTCCCCCCTACCATCTAATCATGTGTTGTTAAGATGGGACCGGCTAGATGTTAGGTGACTGAATTTATAATTTGGGTAAGTCACTCTTTTATCTACTGTTATGTTAGACCAATGGACAGAGGACATTCATCTACAACGAAAAACGGCTGACCTAAATAATCTTTTTTTAGGGGTAGCTAGGTCAATCATTATTTAGGCTGACCTATATAATCTATCAGTCGATTTTGTGCTATTGTCTTTCTAATCAGGATGTGGACAATACGAGGGCCTGACTTGACTAGTATGCATGCTCAATTTTCAGCTACTTTTCTCCCACAGTTTGTGTGCCGGTTTCAAAGTGGCGGTGCCAGCACTATAAACCTATGATGTCACCCGCAAAAAAAACATATGATGTCCAGTTAAAAAAAAAACTATGATGTCAAGTACAGATTATTTCTAAATACTGAAGTATTTTCTTAATTTATGCATGGAAAATGCTTGTATTGAGAGAGGTTTGCTAAAAGAAAACTGTGTAGTCAATTGACCACACAGCCAAAGCGTGGCTTTGCCACTGGCCGTTTGTAGCATGAAACGGTCGTATGCTAAGAGCAAGAGAACAATAACTAACATGTGCACTTTACTAATCGTGAGCTCATTTTTTTCCTTTTGTAATGTTTAGATGATGGTACATGTACATGTGCTTATATAAAATTGTTCTTTTTTTTTTTTGCATCAAACCTATAGTTTATTGCTGATTATACTTATGGTGCGTGTGATTTGCGGATGAGTCACCACATACGTACAGTTTCGGCCGGCTAATCATGGGACTTATGGTGCGTGTGATTTGCGGATGAGTCGCAACCACAACTTGGCTGGTATTACCATTAAAGAAGAAAGAAAGGGAAAAATATTTAAAAAATAACGACATAATTTGCACACAATGTACAAAAAAATGCGCATATTCATAGTATGCAAGAGTAAGCAAATAATATAGTGGTATTTTCGCAAAAAAAGATTCTAAGGAATTAATTAGCCACATTAGTATTACCTTTAAGAATAAAAAAATAAAAAATGAAACAAATAATGATAAAATTTGCCCACAATTAAGGAAAAAATCACACTCTCTAATATCATGCCAGAATAATCTTATAATAGAGGAATTTTGCAAAAAAGTAATTTTCGATGAATGAATGTATTAGTGGCATTCGTATTACCCTAAAAATAAAAATAAAAAAACTAGGGAAAAAATCGAAATAATAAAGTTTTCTAAGAAAGAATGAATCAGTGGCTTTGGTATTATCCTGTAAGTAGAACGAAAAAAAAAATTAAATACTAATTGTGTGTAATATGCAAGAATAAGCATATACTAGTGGATTTAAATATTTTGGAAAAAAAGCTCCCTAAGAAGGAAGGAATAGTGGCATTGGTATTACACCAAAAGGAAAAATAAAATAAAAACATAAACAAAATCAAAACAATGGACATTTCTAAGAAAGGCTAAATTTGTGGCACTGGTGTTACCTTTAAGTAGAAAGAAAATAAAAAATACATATCATGATAAATGCGCAAAACTTGTGGTATAATATGCAAGAATAAACATATAATTGTGATTATTTTGCAAACAATAAGTTCCATAAGAAGGAAGGCAATAGTGGCATTGGTCCTTCAAGCAGAAACAAACACTAAAACAAAATAATAATAAATAAATGAAATTCTATGGCAGAATGAATTAGTGGAATTGGTATTACCTGTTAAGAATAAGTAAATTAAAAAATAAAAACCAATAAAAAAATTCAACACATTTCACACATAAATAACTTTAAAAAAATATATGCAAGAATAAGCATGTAATAATGGAATTTTCGCAAAAAAGTTCCCCAAAATGAAAAAATTAGTGTCATTGGTATTACTATTAAAGAAGAAGGAAAAAAACCTTTTAAAACAAATAATGACAAAAGGTTCCAAACAAATACATAGAAATTTGATTATTTTTTTTGTAATATGCTAGAATAAGCATGTAATAGCAAAATTGCAAAATCAAAGTTCCAAAGAAGTAATGAATTAGTGGCATTGATATTACACGTAAATAAGGAAGAAAAAATAAAACTCAAATATAATCAAAATAATAATTTTTTTATAAGAAATAGTGATTAATGACGTTGGTATTTTTGTGAAGAAAGGGAATAAAAAAATGGTACAATTTGCACACAATTTACACAGTAATTGCATCTTGTTATAATATGCAAGATTAGACATGCAAAAGTGGAGTTTCCGCCAAAACAAGTTCTCTAAAATGAAACAAATTAGTAACATCTCCATTACCCTTGAATAAGAAAGAAAATAATAATGAAATTGCACACAAAATTATCACGAAGTACCACTTCGTCCATGACAATGGAGCCGGTGGTGACACTGCTTCTGCACGCGTGTGCGAATTTAGCACTCGGGACGATGCATCGGAGACGACGACACTATTTGCCAAGACAAAAGACCCAATTTATAGTACAAAGCCATAAAGCAATTTAGTTAGGCTACTAATATTTTTAAGTTGAATGCTTTATAATTTGTACCAAGTGTTATCTTAGTCAGAGCAATGTTATTTCAGTACAAAATTCATAGTAGACACTAAAAAATCAGCGAATTATCAAATCCACTATAACTAGCAAGATGCCCGTGCGTTGCACGAAACATCAAGATGCATTTATATGAGTAGTTTATCTTCTGAGAGATAAGGATGAACGAGAGAAGGCCTTATATGCAAATGTGGGTAGGAGTGCGGGTAGCTTTTTGCAAAATTATCGTAGTTTCCTTCCTATCCGTCAGATATAGATCGGACGGCCTATATTGCAGGATGTCAGTCACACCATCATCACCAACTCTATTTTTTATAAGAGTAGAGATATGTAAGACATATTTGACCAGAAAATCATAAGGTAATGTGCCAATGATTAAGTGAGAAGTTCACTGTGAACATCTTGTGTATTCTAGATTTGTTTATTTGCATGTGTCTAATTAAAGACCACTGTCAAAATATTTTCAAGATCTCTAATAAGATATTTAAGAACACACACAAAGTGATATACACGACATTCATGCAATAGTTAGAAATTAATCTAAGAAGGTGTAATGTGTTCATTAATTTTAAATATGTTTTAAGGTATAATGTGTTGAAAATGTGTTTTTTTTATTACAAAATAAAGTGTAAATTTACTATATTATATTACAATGATTGCGATTTGATAATTAATATTAGTAATAAGTATTAAAAATTAGTATAAATGATTATATTTATTATAATTAACTAGTAAGGTGCCCGTGCGTTGCCACGGGAAAATAAATATAGTTCACACACGACATATACATATAAATAATCGATCATTCTCTCACCCAATCCTCAATTCCAACCCACCACGTGCCTCCCACAAAAAAATATGCTCCTAAGCAAGGGTAATGGCTATTCTTTATCCACACACACGCTAATAGACTAATAGACTAATAGACTAACCAATTAAACTCTTCACCTGAAGACAAAACATGCATGGACATGTCGTTGCATGCCAAATTGAAATATGGAGTTTGTGAAGCCAAATAACCAACTCTCATTTGTAAGGAAAAGAAAATACTTATGACCATATGGAGTTCGTGAAGCCAAATAACCAACTCTGGTTTGTAAGGAAAAGAAAATACTTATAACCACATGCTTGTATTTAGACATGCTAGGTCCAACAAATGTCCTCCTTTTACATCAATGATCTTCTCTTCTTTACCATTACTGCCGTACTCTTTTTCTCCCACGGCCATCTTTTCTATCTTACCATTACATCCGCTTCCATTGGTTAAACTCGCCGTCACCGACAACATGCAACTCATTCCAATCATATATACAGTACAATGTTCAAGGAGCACTCCAGCTTTTAGATGTAGTAATTGTATGTTCACAAACCTTACGAAAATTTATAAATGTAGCCTGCACTTTCACAATCACCTAAGCAATATTGTTCACCCGAACTGGATTAAAAAGTAAATGGGTATATGAAAAATGAACATACATTAAAACTTACTGTGCGAACATCTCATATATGCTCAGATAGTAGTGTGATTTGATCATACAAATTGCATCAAAAAGTTGATCTCAATATATCCGTGAATCCTCAATCATTTCTTGGTGTAGAGGAAGCAATGCTCAAGGCACATAGACAGGAAAACCAAATCAACATGCCCGTTCAAGCGATTGATGCCGGCTCCATCGTTTTATGTACAGAAGTATGGCACTGACACTTCAAGATACATAAGGTCAGCTGAGACCGGTACATTGTTTACCAACTGTTCTTTGTAATGCTTGAGTCATCCTCGTTCATCTCCAATCTGAATGTTTTTCCAACACGAAAATTTACACATACGTGCAACTTCAACAATGTTTGTGTTTGCTTGTCTAGAAGAATTACTACTCTAGTAGTACAATTGCAGTTATACATTCTACGTACATGGTCCTTGCACTTAGGATTTGAAATGGTTCCTTTTGCGTACGGTTGGAGCTGCCCATTCACCATCTTCCTCAACATCCTAGTCCTCATGATTGGTTACATCTAAATGGCAATTAACATTTATGTAACAACTTGTATAACTCTAGTGAAAATCATATGCATGCAAATTTTCAACAACTAAGTTATCCCACGCAGTATTTTGCAAAATGATTTTTTTAATGGGTTCAAATTGAATGCAAAGTAACCATTGATCCACAGAGAAAGCAAAAGTGTAACAAACCATTCCATTTTCTTATTTTGTATGCTAATCATGTAGGTGAGGCATCGTCACTAATTTTAGCCTCAAAGTGACATAGGTTTATTTAACTTTGCAAACAAAGATAGTAAGATGGAGACATCGAGAGGAAGCGAACTATCAAATTTCAATCTTCATTATGCAACTAATAACAAATAAAGCTTAACAATATTTTCTATTTTCTTCTCTCATGTTTGTCTGTGTTTTTTATGCAACTACCCAAGGGAATGGCCATGTCTTTTTTAGCAGAAAAAGGCTGGACCTCTGCCATTTAATTAAGCAAAGAAAATTACGTAGATCAGACTCCAGGATAACATTCAGGGATAATCCATATTAATTGTTTATTTCCTTCTTCCTATTTCCTTGTTCTGTTGTCTAGTTGATACATGTGTCAGATCAGTCTAGAATTATAATTATACAGGGAGGTCTCCTGGTGAACATGTTGGCCATTTAGCTTGGCAAGAGATTAACTTTAGGGCCTTTTATTATGTAGGCAAGCAGAGAAATTGAGGACAAGTAGTTGCTTTGGCTTGTTGGGTTATAGGCCTTGTTCCTTTAAATTCAGAGACACACTTTAAATTTTAACCAATCTCAGCTTCATGAATAGGCAGTTCTCCTGCCCTTTTCTTAAGAAAAGGAAAATTCTTATCTGGCTGTTGCATATGTATGATCAAAGACAGAGACGCACTGTAGATATAACAGAAATAATGCGCTCACACTCTTGTCAGGTTCCTTGTACTTCAAGTAATGATGACGCGGCAGGGGTAACAATCTCGTACCATGTGAGGGAGTTGCCGGCAGGCTTGGAGGAGGACCAGAGCATGTTTTTCCTACTCTGCTTTGCGCATCTCCGCCTCCTCGTTTGCTGCTGCAACATCTTTCCGTGCCCATTGCAGGGGATCGTCCTCCCTGGCTGGGTATGAATCATCTTGATCGCCGTGGTGCCGCCCCTTCTAGCCATTCATCCACTTGTGTAGGACCACCATGACCGTTTTGCCTCATAAGCACATAATTCAACAATATATGGGATATAAGAAGTAAGCACCATTGCTCATGCTACAGAATTATCTCTTAAAAACACCACTTTCTCTATAGACAATGTAAAGAAAAACTGATAACAATTATTTTCAGCAGACCAAGAAAGAACGATGGTTTGCCGAGAAATACTAATGAAACTAACAATTACCATTGTACGTTCTAGCATATTAGAAATTTCATTTCATTTACCATGTAGTACAAAACATAAGTATTGTTTGGAAGCATATACGTCAAATAAATATAGTGGAAAGGACCACAATGACATACCTGCAGGAGAGCCACAGCTTGAGCAGCAAATTGCAAAAGAACTTAGTTTGCTTGATGAAATATCACATGGTAAAATCTCCATGGTTCCCTAGATGCATAAACATCATCACCCTGCAGGCAAACATGACTTACCAAAGCGGATCAGTCTACAACATCCAAACTTACCAATAAATCCAGAAAATGTGAAAAGATCTACGCTGTTACGGCAAGCACGACAACCACTTTAGAAATTTGAGCTTTAGTCATGTCGCTGCATATTTATAACATCATAATGTTATTCCTACTGAACCTTGTGTCAGCCATTTGAATAATTACAAATAAAATGATATGTGACCTTTTATATCTGGCTGAACCTTGTGTCAGCCATTTAAATGTAATACTATAACGAATTCCTACTGAACCTTGTGTCAGCCATTCGTACTAAACCTTGTGTCAGCCATTTAAATGTAATACTGAAACGAATTCTATATCTGGCTAAATTGACTACCCAATGTCCATGCTTATATAGCACAAAAAGTGAAGACTAATGTCCATGCTTATACAGCCCACCTTTCCCCAAACAAGGATGTACACGATTATTTTGATCTGGAAATATTGTTGATAGTGTACACACACAACCTCAAATTCTCAGCTGAGAAAAAACAAACCTAATCATCACTGAACTATTGTGCTTCTTTTGCATCACATCTCTGTGAAGAAGCTGTCACTGTGGTGGATGGGGAACTCCCATGGTGTGCTACATCTGCATCTGCAGCAGAGGATATGAAGAGAAGGTCAGGTGTAGAGGTGGCATATCCCGGACAAGATAGAGGGAGGGACGAACCTAGGGCCGCCGGAGACGCGCCGGCGAAGCCTTGCCCGAAACCCTAGCCACGGGGGTGGGGTTGCGAGCCGGCGGTAGAGGCCGGGAGCGGAGAATCTGGCCGGAGGGGAGGGAGGCGCGGACCATGGGGAGCTCGGGGGCGTGCTGCGCGGCGCCGGAGCTCGCTGGAAGCGGCCGGCGTGGGTGGTGGTGATGGGCCTCTAACCCCTCGTTGGTTACCCCAAGTGGAAGGTGAAAGATGCAGTGTTGTGGAAGTGTTTTCCCTTAGCAAAGATGCCAAGGATCGAATCCCCAGAGACACCTAGGTTCAACAAGTAGGTGTCAATTGCTAACGGCGCAATTAGCAATCAACGTGGACCTGCACACACATACAAATAACTTTGCTCCCAACGAGTACAGAGAGGTTGTCAATCCCTCCGGCCTTGTAGTTCACAAAGGATTAAAAGCAATGATAGTAGTGATAGATAGTGTTTTGCAATAGTAAATAATAACGAAAAGTAAATAGCGGATGTGATCAATGATGGTAATAAGGACCGGAGTCTCATGATGTTCACTAGTGATGTCTCTCTCCCAAAAGACGATTAAACAGCTATGTGAGGTAAACAAATTACAGCTGGGCAATTGACAGGACCACGAACGCAAACCAATGCTGACTACATTGCAAGAAAGGTTGAGGTTCAAAGCATGGGCGGTACGCCAAAGTAAGTAGACCGAAATCCATCAATGCCTACTACTAATCATCCACCTTGAGATATCTATCCAGAACATCTCGCTGGTATTAAGTTGCGAGTCCCACCCATAGTGTAAACTCAATGCAACAGACAACTTCATTAAAAGAACTTTGCGTAAAGTAAACAATCCTTGCACCCGCGGGCACAAGCACCGTTGTTTTCCCCCTTGTGGCAACAGCACATCCCCTAGACTCATGTTTCTGTCACTCAAGCTAGTCATCGAGGGGCATGAACCCACAATCAAGCATAACATTCCCTCTTGGAGTCACTACCTACTACTCGGCCAAAGCAATAAATAACAACGAAGAACATGCAAGAATTACTTATGAACATAAATATAAAAGAGGTGAATCAAATATATTACTCAAGATCAATCTGAACATAATCTCATAATCCATCGGATCCCAGCAAACTCAACATAGCAACAGCATAAGGATTACATATGTGCCTCAATCATGTAGGGCAGCTCACGAGGACTAATTAGTGAAGCACAAGAACGGGAGGAGAACATCACATAGCTACTGGTCATGGACTCATGGTCCAAGGGAGACTACTCACGAGTCATCCGGGAGGCGTCCATGGTGGTGGAGAAGCTCCCGGTGGTGATCCTCCCCTCCGGCAGGGTGTCGGGAAGAGTTCTCCTGGTGCTCCCGATCTTGGAAGCGGCGGCGGCGGCGGAACAGAGATGGGATCGCGAAAAGAGTTCCTCCTCTGAGGGTTTCGGAGGACCCTCTAAATATATGCCAAAGGGGGGCACCGGACGGGCTTCGGGGGGCCCAGGCGCCCCCCCGGCGCGGCCCAGGGGGGGCGCGCCGCCAGGGCGCCTGGAGCCCTGGTGCCCCCCCGGCTGCCCTTCGGACGCAGGGTTGTTTCCGGAACGCTGATTTTTTATATAATTTTTCTGGATTTTTCTGGGCAGTTCTCGTAACGTGAAAACCTGAAATACAAAAACAGCCGAAAACAGAAACTGGCACTGGGGTGCACTGGATTAGTAAGTTAGTCCAAATATGATCAAAAGTGTCTGGAAGTGTATGAATATCATAGCAATATCACCCAAAACTGGCATGGAGCAAGCAGAAATTATAGATACGTTTTGGACGTATCAACATCCCCAAGCTTAATTCCTGCTCGTCCTCGAGTAGGTAAATGATAACAAGAATAATTTCTGTGGTGACATGCTATTAACCATATAGGACTTTTTCATAGTCATATGACAAATGCTTACTGAGACAATGAATCTGTAGTAATTAAGTTGCCTCATGAGAAAATCACAAATGACTGAAAGTTTTACAACATGAAACTGAAACATCAAAAAGATTTGCAATGAACATGATGTGCAAATATGATAAAGTAATATCTAGCTTGCCCCCTTTAGTGATGCAAAACATAAATGCAGCGTCACCTTCAAGGTTTAAGTGATGACTAGATACAATGATTTCAAAATAAACGATATCACAATCATGCAAAAGACAATGCTACTTTGGGACAATGCGCATTACACTCAGAATGACAATCATGCTCTCAGTAGTTGGTGCTTTAACATAAAAGTAAAAGAATGGTTAAGTGCTAGAGCTTTTTATTTTGAAAACATGGAAGCAATTTTGTCAACGGTAGTAGTACTTCATATGTGTCATGCATAAGACATCCTATAAGTTGCAAGCCTCATGCATCGAATACCAATAGTGCTCGCACCTTGTCCTAATTAGCTCGGATTTCCATGGGTTATCATTGCATTACATATGTTTCAACCAAGTGTCACAAAGGGGTACCTCTATGCCACCTGTACAAAGGTCCAAGGAGATAAATCGCATTTGATTTCTCGTTTTTGATAGATCTCAACTTGAGGACATCCATACCGGGACAACATAGAAAATAGATGATGGACTCCTCTTTAATGCATAAGCATGTTCTCATAAGAGATTGAGGATCAACGTCCAAGCTAAAACTTCCACCATGATACATGGCTTTGGTTGGCGGCCCAATGTTCTTCTCTAACAATATGCATATTCATTCAACCCACGGCAAATCACCCTTACTTCAGACAAGACGAACATGCATAGCAACTCACATGATATTCAACAAAAGTGTGACAGTTGATGGCGTCCCCAGAAACATGGTTACCGCTCAGCAAGCAACTTATAAGAAATAAGATACATAAGCAACATATTCTTTACCACAATAGTTTTTAAGCTACTTTCCCATGAGCTATGTATTGCAAAGTTAGTTCGCTTAGTACAGGTGGAGGTTAGCAACAGACTGGGAGCGACCAACTAAGAGAGCAATGACGGTCATAATCATGCAGAGTGACAAAGCAACAATGAATCAGGCATGGTAGTTATATCGCTACTCAGAAATAAAAGATCATCAAGGCTTGACAGACTTTCTTTACAGTCTTAAATATGCGTGAGCATACGCCAAGTCAATCAAAATAAATTCTTGAGGGAAGATATTACTAAACCATACCACATCATAAGCAAACAAATCAAGTTGGTATTCCAATAACATATTGGGAACCCCCCCAGCTATTTGAGATTAACCATAAGAAAACCTGAACTACTAAGCACCATTATGCAAGTAGCATCTTTATCATAGACACATTAACCAATGCAACGGAAGCAAACTCTCTTAATAAGGTGAGCATGATAATTAAAGAGAGTTCAAGCAACCAACTAAACAAAAGCTCTTTGAAAAGATAAGCATGAATACTAAGAGCAGAGCATGATAGTAGCTATTAAAAGACAAAGAACACACACAGCATAGATAGACATGAAAATTCTATGTTATGTTCTAGGTAGAAGTGGAGCGTGTTTCTCTCCCACATAAAGAATGCTGAGTTCCGACTCATTATGAAAAACTAAAAAGAAAACTAAAAGCAAGACGCTCCAAGCATAGCACATAACACATGAAGTGATAAAAATATAGTGGAACGAAAGACGAACTGATAATGTTTGATGGAGAAGGGGATGCACGGGGGCATCCCCAAGCTTAGACGCTTGAGTCTCCTTGAATATTTCTTGGGGGTGCACGGGGGCATCCCCAAGCTTGAGTGCTTGACACTCCTGAATCTTTTTTTATCATCTTCCCTCGCACACTTGAAAACTCCCTTCATACATAACTCATCATAATCTGATTAGCGAGGTTAGTACCCTTAATAAAATAATTATACCTTGCTGGAAATAAAGATATTCTTGAAGTTCTACTGTTTCTCAAGATTGCCAAAAGGTTTTTGCAAAGAAAAAGCAAGTTCTTGATTTGCAAAGTGAAGGAAAGACAAAACAGGACAGAATCTGTGAAAAACAGAACAGCAGGTAGTAATTGATATGTTCGGGATACTTCTGCAACTCAAATAAAAAAAATCAGAACAGACGCACGAAAGACAATTATATAGAGAACGCTGTCGAAAAAATTCAGATAAAAAAGATGATCTGGTGATTTTATACGAATTTTTCTATCCAAGGACAGAATCTGTTTCCTGGACAGCACCTCACAACTTTTGAACTTTCTAGCAATCAGAGGCTATACTTGGCACAAATATGAAAAGCAAAGATACAATGATGATGCTACAGCAGTAAACAACATCAAGACACAACAAAAGCAAAAATTTTATTCATGTGGGCTGCCTCCCAAAAGCGCTTTCTTTTATGCCTTTAAGCTAGGCATAATGCATATAGATCAAGTTTTATCAAGAGTAAAAGAATAGCTAGCCCGTACAACGGACTCAAAAGGTAACTTGATCTTCTTTCGAGGGAAGTGTTCCATCCCTTTCTTCAGAGGAAACTGAAATTTTATATTACCCTCTTTCATGTCAATGATAGCACCTACGGTGCGCAAAAAGGGACGTCCCAAAATAATTGGACATGAAGGATCACATTCAATATCCATAATAGTAAAATCAACGGGAACATAATTATCATTAACAACAATAAGAACATCGTCGATCCTCCCCAAAGGTTTCTTTATGGAAGAATCAACGAGACGAACACCAAAAGGACAAGAATCATAAGGTTTCAATTTAAGCATATCATATATTCTTTTGGGCATAACAGAGGTACTAGCACCAACATCACATAATGCATAACAAGAGAAGTCATTCAAATTAATTTTTATCATAGGATCCCAACCATCTTCTAGCTTTCTAGGTATGGAGGCTTCTACTCTAAGTTTCTCCTCCCTAGCTTTGATGAGAGAATTAGTGATATGCTCTGTGAAGGCAAGGTTAAGCGTGCTAGTGCGGGGATCTCTAGACATCTTGTGAAGGAAATCAATAACTTCGGTAAGAGTGCAATTATCAAAATCAAGGTCACGAGCATCAAGTAAAGTGGTAGTGGTGTCCTTTAGGTTCACTTGTTTGGTAGCTTCTATAGTCATAGCATCACCATTAATTGGTCCATTGGGACCAGGAGTACATTGGGTGCTAAGAGTTTGAACATCCTCAACAACTTGGATAGTAGCAACAGTGTGGTGGGTAGGAAGGCTCTTAATTCTATCCTCTTCCTCCCTTTCTCTAGCCCATCTTTCTTTAAGTTTAGCCATCATCCTAATGTTTTCATTAATTTGCACTTGAATAGCATTTATAGGAGTGACTTCCCTCTCCTCAAGAGGAGAAGTTTTAATTTTTAGTAATTTTACCTCATTGACTAAGTGGTCTACCTTAAAAGAAAGATCATCTAGTTTATGTAGTTTTTCTTCTACACTCTTATTAAAGGCTTTTTGAGTAGTGATGAAATCTCTAAGCATAGTCCCTAGTTCAGTAGTGGAGTTCTTGGTACTAGGATAAGCATTATTGTTCCCATAAGAGTTAGAGGGGAACGGTCTAGGATTGTTACCAAAGTTACTCCTATAAGCATTGTTGTTAAAATTGTTTCTAGAGATAAAGTTCACATCTACTTGTTCTTGAGCAATCAAAGAATTTAAAGGAACATCACTAGGATCAACAGTAGATTGCTTCGAAAGTAGAGACATGATCAAGTCAACTTTTTCATTAAGGGAGGAAATCTCCTCGACAGAGTTTACCTTCCTACCTGTTGGAGCGCGTTCGGTGTGCCATTGGGAATAGTTGGTCATCATCTCATCGAGAAGCTTCGTGGCAGCACCAAGTGTAGTTGACATAAAAGTTCCTCCCGCGGCCGAATCTAACAAGTTCCGCGAGGTAAAGTTCAAGCCTGCATAAAAAGTTTGGATAACCATCCAAGTAGTCAAACCATGAGTAGGGCAGTTCTTGATAAGAGACTTCATACGTTCCCAAGCTTGGGCAACGTGTTCATTATCCAATTGTTTAAAATTCATTATGTTACTTCTAAGTTGGATAATTTTAGCAGGTGGATAGTATTTTCCAATAAAAGCATCTTTGCACTTGTCCCATGAATCTATGCTATTTCTAGGCAAAGACTGAAACCAAATTTTAGCTCCTCCTCTCAAGGAGAAAGGAAAAAGCTTAAGCTTAACAATATTACCATCTATTTCTTGGTACTTTTGCATATCACAAAGTTCAACAAAGTTGTTTAAGTGTAAAGCAGCATCATCTCCAGCTCCCGAGAATTATTCTCTCATAACTAAGTTCAGTAAAGCAGGTTTAATTTCATATGAAGGTGCTGAAGTGGCAGGTGTAGTGATAGGTGTGCTGATAAAGTCATCGTTGTTGTGACTAGTGAAGTCACACAACTTGGTGTTCTCGGTGGAACCCATAGTAGCAAGCAAGCAAGATAACTATTTTTGTGATTTTTGATAAAAGGTACTGAAAGCAAAAACTGAAAGGTAAACTAACAAGACTAAAAAGCAAAGGTAAAAGATAGCGTGCAACTCCCCTATCCTGAAGAGTGGAGTCCCCGGCAACGGCGCCAGAAAATACTCCTTGATGGGCCTCTAACCCCTCGTTGGTTACCCCAAGTGGAAGGTGAAAGATGCAGTGTTGTGGAAGTGTTTTCCCTTAGCAAAGATGCCAAGGATCGAATCCCCAAAGACTCCTAGGTTCAACAAGTAGGTGTCAACTGCTAACGGCGCAATTAGCAATCAACGTGGACCTGCACACAGATACAAATAACTTTGCTCCCAACGAGTACAGAGAGGTTGTCAATCCCTCCGGCCTTGTAGTTCACAAAGGATTAAAAGCAATGATAGTAGTGATAGATAGTGTTTTGCAATAGTAAATAATAACGAAAAGTAAATAGCGGATGTGATCAATGATGGTAATAAGAACCGGAGTCTCATGATGTTCACTAGTGATGTCTCTCTCCCAAAATACGATTAAACAGCTATGTGAGGTAAACAAATTACAGCTGGGCAATTGACAGGACCACGAACGCAAACCAATGCTGACTACATTGCAAGAAAGGTTGAGGTTCAAAGCATGGGCGGTACGCCAAAGTAAGTAGACCGAAATCCATCAATGCCTACTACTAATCATCCACCTTGAGATATCTTTCCAGAACATCTCGCTGGTATTAAGTTGCGAGTCCCACCCATAGTGTAAACTCAATGCAACAGACAACTGCATTAAAAGAACTTTGCGTAAAGTAAACAATCCTTGCACCCGCGGGCACAAGCACCGTTGTTTTCCCCCTTGTGGCAACAGCACATCCCCTAGACTCATGTTTCTGTCACTCAAGCTAGTCATCGAGGGGCATGAACCCACAATCAAGCATAACGTTCCCTCTTGGAGTCACTACCTACTACTCGGCCAAAGCAATAAATAACAACGGAGAACATGCAAGAATTACTTATGAACATAAATATAAAAGAGGTGAATCAAATATATTACTCAAGATCAACCTGAACATAATCTCATAATCCATCGGATCCCAGCAAACTCAACATAGCAACAGCATAAGGATTACATATGTGCCTCGATCATGTAGGGCAGCTCACGAGGACTAATTAGTGAAGCACAAGAACGGGAGGAGAACATCACCTAGCTACTGGTCATGGACTCATGGTCCAAGGGAGACTACTCACGAGTCATCCGGGAGGCGTCCATGGTGGTGGAGAAGCTCCCGGTGGTGATCCTCCCCTCCGATAGGGTGCCGGGAAGAGTTCTCCTGGCGCTCCCGATCTTGGAAGCGGCGGCGGCGGCGGAACAGAGATGGGATCGCGAAAAGAGTTCCTCCTTTGAGGGTTTCGGAGGACCCTCTAAATATATGCCAAAGGGGGGCACCGGACGGGCTACGGGGGGC
>LR738715.1:881567069-881604809 GCA_902687465.1 Secale cereale | reverse complement strand
GGTCCCCCCCCCCCCGGCTGCCCTTCGGACACAGGGTTGTTTCCGGAATGCTGATTTTTTATATAATTTTTCTGGATTTTTCTGGGCAGTTCTCGTAACGTGAAAACCTGAAATACAAAAACAGCCGAAAACAGAAACTGGCACTGGGGTGCACTGGATTAGTAAGTTAGTCCAAATATGATCAAAAGTGTCTGGAAGTGTATGAATATCATAGCAATATCACCCAAAAGTGGCATGGAGCAAGCAGAAATTATAGATACGTTTTGGATGTATCAGGTGGCAGCGGCGAGGACTTCGTGGGGGAGAGGGAGAGGAGGTCAGCCTATGCGTGTGGTCATTTCTGTTTTTTACATTGCAAATCTGATTGCACGGCGGGTTGAATACAACAAACTACAGGGACTCCTGTGCAAGAACGAAACATTTTTCTGGTAGTCACTTAATAAGGGATCACGGGTTGAATTCTCAAAAATAGAGGGACTTTTATGTAAAACTGCCCACGACGTACGACCAGAAACAATCGCTGGTTTATTAGTAGGTAGAGATGTTGGTCCAAATATTTGGTTGGGTCGGTTAGAGCGAAATATGCATTTTGTGGATAAGCGCCCTAAACTATTGATAAATATAAATTACTTATTTAATAAGTTAATTATAAAACAAAAGGTTTAAGATTATGAGGGGTATAGATTGAGAGAGAGCTGCAATAAACACGGGTATGATAAGAGGCACAATTAAAAAAATTGTTTCCTTGAAAGGAATGCATGTACATAAGGGTTTTTAATAGTAATTCCAGAAAAAACAGAAAAAGTTTGTAGAAAACTCAACCTGGGCATTCGGGTATTTTGGTCATTTCGGTTCGGGTAGTTCGATTTATGGGTAATTCGGGTACTTGAAAATTGAAATTGAATTTTTTTGCGCGAAAAAAATCCGAACCCAAATTACCCGTAATTTTGGTTCGGGTAGTTCGGGTACCAAAAATAGCCGAAATATTCGGAGAACTCATCAACTTTTGGTATGAATAATTTGTGTAGCATGGGTATTTCGGGTAATATGGGTATTTAGTTATTATAGATATTTTTGTTAGTATAGGTATTTTTGTTAGTTTGGGTAACATGAATAATTTGGGTAGTATGGGTATTTCGGGTTTCCCAGACTAAAACCCGAACCCTAACCCGAAAACCGAATAATCAGGAAATGAGAACCGAACCCTTACCCGATACCCGAATTACCCGACAATTCGGGTAATTGTGTCGGTTCGGGTTCGGGTAACGGGTTAGGATACCCAAATGGCCATGGTGATAGAACACAATGATTTGTAGTAGCAATAACATGAAACAACCGTCCGACTGAATTCTAAATTAGGTGGGTTGATGCATAATAAGGGGCATGATGTAGTGCCTAGTACTTAATTTCTCCCCAAATCCTTAGTGTATAGGACAAAGCGACAAGACTACTTTGGAATACTTAGAGATGAAATACTACAACAATCATCTATGCGTGTGACAATGTTTTTTTTTTCAAAGGATGTGAGGATGAAAATGATACCAGTGTTTTTTTTCTTTCAAAGGATGTGAGGATGAATATGATACGAGAGTTTTTTTTTTTCAAAAGGATTTTCTAGACACTTTTTTCCCCAAAGGAATGTAAATGATAGTGGTGGCCAATGGACCATATAGTGGGCCTCAAAGTATTGGGCTTCTGGGCTATGTGCCAACGGAACCCACCCATGACGAAATACCTCCAAGGGCGGAAAAGTGGCGGGAAAGCCCGGCTCCTCTTCCCTCCAATTGTCTGTTGGCGTCTCGTTTATTCCGCCGCGGAGGCAAAGGGCGCCGCCAGCCACAGTCCCCCGCCGCATCTCCCCCGATTCCGGCCGGCCGAGAGATCCCCACCCCCCAACTCCGCTCGGCCATCTCGCCCGATCGACCCCTCTCCAGCGCGCGCGTGGCAACACTAGGCATAGAGTGTGGCAGTCCCAATCCCGACTGCGGCGGCACCACCGAAGACGAGAGGATGGTGAATGGTGAGTTCCTTTTCGAGGCAATTCGAGGCGATGGATCCGTAATCTCATGTTTCCTCTCTGGACTTTTTTACTTTTCCCCTTTTCCATTGCTACACACGGAAATTAGTTGGTCAGCGACTACGCCCAGGGAAGGGGAAAAAAGGGGGAGTCAAGGACGACTCATTTCGTTACTAGCATTAATCTGACAGTGATCTGTGTCCCTCAAATGTCATTAGACTTCTTTGCTTGGTTGTGCAGTAGTGTTCTACATATACAACACTGCTGACATGTTGATTAATCCACAAAGTTTGTTTCACCAGTCATCATGTTACTGTATGAAAAAGTTGCTCCGTCAACCTCGCGCGTGGAAGTTTCTTCAGTTGGACTAGCAGTCTAGGACAATGTTTGCTCAAGTTGCTTCATGTTAACCCCTCTTATTGCAGAGTACACACAAAAAAAAGAATCTTCAGTTAACCTCTCCAAGGGGAGTTTTTTTGTTTATTGAAATACTTACCTCAGCATGTTTCGTATTCAACAAGTACTAATTATTTTGTTATGCCTAGGTGTGGAACATGCAGCTGGGAATGCCAACAATGGACAAGATGAGAGCACTGACAGTACCCCTAGTCCACTGCTCTTGGGCGCAAAGCCAAAGAAGAGACTCAATTCCAAGTGCAGCCCTGGGAATGAGATTCAGACTCAGAAGAGGCAAAAGAATCAGGAGGCAATTCAGAATGGGTCTCATGAGGAACCTGCAGCACCCGAGCAGAAGAATCTAGCTTTGCCAGTTCTTTCAACTGATCCGAATAAGAAGAATCAAGGGACCGATCAGAACATTTCTCGTGAAGAACTCGTCAGGACATTTGCCATGCACGGACACGCAACAAGGATGGTGGAACAAGATGACTTTTGGAAGCTTGTTGCTGACCTGAATCCCGCGGTCAAGATTCCATCACACTTCGACCTGATGAATGAGACCTTTAACTTGTTTGATCAAGAAAAGGCCAAGCTGAGGGAGAAGTTAACAGCTTTACCATGCCGTGTGTGCCTGAGTGCATATGTCTGGCACTACAGTCCACTGCAGGCATTCTTGTGCTTGACTGTTCACTATATCGATGACGAATGGGAGAAGCAGAAGAAGATCATCAAATTTAGCCCCGTGGACCCCTCTTGCACTGGAGAAGAGCTAAGCCGTACCATATTGCGAGCTATTGGAGAATGGGGTCTTGATGACAAGGTTTTCAGCATCATACTGGATGACGCATTCACTGACGATTCGGTGGCTTCAAATGTCAAAACCAGTCTTCAGAAAAGGAACAAAGTTGCTGCAAACCGGAGCTTGTTTGTGGCACGTTACGCAACTCATTTACTTGATGAGGTTATTCAGGTGGGGCTGGACGAACTTGACACAATCATGGAGGATACCAGGAAGTGTTCCAGGATGTATCGGACCCCTTCAGTAGCACATTATCACAAGCGCAGATATGCATCAGCGGATGATTGGAAAAAAGCACAGAAAATTTGTAAATACTTGCAAGACTTCAATAGATATAAGGAGTTGGTCCACAAATTGCCAAGCCCAGATAAAGTGTTTGATAAGGTGTGGAATGTGAAGGAAAAGGTGCTTCGCAATACTGACATTGATAGGTTCAAGACACGCACCGAAGTCTTTTTACGTGACAAGGAGGAGGAGGGAATTTCCGTTATGCGGCGGAATATGGAAAAGAAGTTCAAGAAATGCTGGAAAGTCTGTTTCTTGCATTTTTGTATGCCTATGGTCATGGATCCTAAATACCGTCTGGAACACATCAAGTCACGCATACAGCCCTTCACTGTGCAAAGTGCCTATACCGTGGACGGAGACATAGATGATTTTATTTGTGAAGTGCATGATACACTGCTTAACCTCTATGGTGAATATTCAGACCAGGCCCAAGAACCTGACTGCACTTCTTGGTCTAAAATTAGGATGGGAAAGTTCATAGGTAGAGATATTCTGCATGAGTTATATCTATGTACTGAATATCCGTATCGTCAGCGACCACTGACTGAACTTGATGATTACTTGCAAGAGGCGCAACTTCCAGCAGGTGAGTCCAGTGTGCTCCAATGGTGGAAGGAACATAGCCTGACCTATCCTTCAATTGGTCGGATGGCACGCGATATATTGGCACTACCACGCCGTACTGACTGCAAGGTAGCAACAAGAACTGCGAGACTAATAATGTGTGAGTCGGGTAATAAAAACCGGGTTCAGAGTCTTGTCTGTATTCAGGACTGGCTCGCACCTGCTGGTATAGCCTTGCCCTTGCTTCTCTTATTTTTATCTCATTATCTGATCAGTCCTTATTAGCTGAAATCCTCGTGTCTTTATAGGTATTACAAGTGTGGAGTCAAATCTTCAAAATTGAAAACTTTACCATTCCTGAATCCAACATTCCACTGAGCCGCTTTCTTGATGCGCCCCTGTAATTGATGCGACCAAGAATGGCTCTACGATGCAGGATTCGAAGATGGAAAACTGCGATGCACTTCAGATGGTGCTAAGATAATTTCTGGATACTAGGTTAAGTTACCGATGGAACTGTAATGATTTTTATGAGTAGAGGACCTCCTGTTTCAGATACTTGCCTTACGTGCACCTTCTCTGCTAAAGTGCTTATATTCGATAATTAGTCCTATATTCGGATGTCCTAATGTAGTAATGTTCACTTGCTACATGCATGTTGTGTTAGAGTGAGAAGGTGATAGTCCTATACTCTGCTCAAGTTCTTCTCTCTAGTGCTTGTTTGTCTGACTGATCCCTGCAGCCCTGCTGCACTAGTTTGATGTATCGGTAAAGGAAGTTCGGACTATCTCTGGGCGATAGTATCCACTTTGCATCTTTCGATGTTTAGGCAGTTTTCTTGCTGGTTGTTGAAAAAACTATTTAGGTGAAGCAGTTTGGAGCACATACAATTTTGGATTTTCAGTTTCGTCAGACTATATATGAATTAGTTCAACAAGTGTGTCAGTCCATCACAAAACATCACCAGAAGAATATATACCTTGTCGCTACCACTAGTAATTCGATTTAATATATGGGCAGTAGCCTTTCTCTTCTACGTTTTTCAGCTACGGAGAAAAACAATTCTTGTAACTCAGGAATTGAATTCCAGTTTCTAAGTTCCATAATCACATGAACGCACATGAAAATCTCGAATAACCTTGTTGCAACAAATCAAGCGAATTTTGGAATTGCTGGAAATGTGACCTCCTCAGCTCCACCTCTAGCCACAGGTGAGATGAGATAATGCTGACAATATAAGCAATTAGATTATGTGCAGAAGATGCTGACTGAAAGCAAGAGATGTGTCTGTTGATTGTTCTCAAATCAATGCAATCTGAAGACCCTTATCTTGAGTTAATTTTACCTGCAAAAAATTAGTATCGGAAACCTTCTTGTTCTACAACAGCTGGACTCAATTTATCCTTTTCATTTATTCATTCAGTCCCTCTCTGTTATTCAGGTATAATTTTCTAGTAACTAGTTGAAATTAACAGCATGTTTCAAAATGCTCATAGGCTCTAATAAGGTGGAGAAATGGACAGAGTGAAAGAAATTTTGGGAGTAGTGATTAACTGCCACAAATCAATTTGAAACCGCTAGTCCTTTTTAGATCTTTCACTTTTTGGTGTGTTTATTTTACACTTGAGATACAAGGAGCCCGGGTGGGTTTACAGATATATGTCCTAGTCGGTTACAATTAGATCTACTTTTTTATAGGGGACAACTAGATTTTTTTTAAAACAATATACTCCAAACTTATGATGCACTCTGAGTTATCGGCCCAGCCAACCGGTGCCAACTTTGTCCTTCATGACTATGCTCGAGTTCTATGTCTCCATACAATATTCAAATGTTTTTAAAAATGTACACATATTTTAATAAAGTGTTCGTGTATTTAAAAAATATTCATGTAGTTTAAAAAACATGCAGTTGCCTGCCCAGATTTTGTATATATATTTATCATAAAAAATAAAAAATAAAATTTGAAAATAAAAGGAAACTGATTTTTTTTGGGGAAAATAAGAAACAAACCATTCCAAAAAGGTAAAGAACCAAACATAAAAAATCGTACAACAAAATAAAAACCCGAAGACACGCATCATATAGGGATGCCCTGCTCCCTCAAAGGTACGCGTGTTTGCACGGAAAATGGTGTCCAATTCACTTGCTACTTGGGCCAACAAGTTTTCTTGCCACCTGGAGCTTACTGACATATGTCCCCTCCGGCCCTCCATGATATGGAACGTGGTTTCCATGTGTTATGTAGGTGTCCCCTTGCCCGAGAAATGTGGCATGCCATGGCGTTGGATTGGCCAATCCCGCTAGTCAAAAGGAAATGTAACAATGGTCCGGAGTGGTTGTTTTCTCTCCTTGTTCCTCCATCAGAGACAACGCGTATGGTCATTGTCATGACCATGTGAAGAGTTTGGTATGTGCGAGATCACACTTGACAAGACGACACCCCCAACAGAAGCATCACGCCGATTTCTCCATGGATACATCACTTCTTTGCTTTGTATCCAACAGCACCCTCACGGCTTCATGGAGAAGAGGAAAATAGTGGTGCATGATGGCCTCCTGGTGACACATCTCAGCAACGCGCATAAGCAAGAGTTGCACTGGACTCCTTCACCACCGGGTTGGACTAAGCTCAATACAGATGGCAGTCATGTCCCTCCTCCTCTTGCATCAAATAAGAAATGCCCGTAATAAGCGGCAAATAGCATTTGTGACACCTCATACTACCGACTTAGTATATCTCTGAGAGATCCCATCAGCGGTTCTGAGCTGCCTTTTTCAAAGTAATTCAAAAGGATATTGTTATTTCACATATTTTAAAAAGTAAAAAAGATTGTCAATCAGTATAAAAATGAGAAGTAAATACAATATTAAGAAGAAAAAAATAGGTTCACGCGCTTACAGATAAATATTTTTGTCAAAAAATTGAAAAAAAAGTCAATACAGACCTTTAAAATTGACAATAGTGTATTATAAAAATATTCGTTACGAATCTGATTTTTGTCACGTATTTCAAAATATTAATTGCGTATTTGAAAAGTCCTAATCATGTTGCATTGTGTATTTAAAAATGTTAATCACATACTATGAAAAGTTACCATCATATTATAAGAAGTTTATATAAAAGAAAAACATAAAATGCAAAAATTATAATAAAATATGCTCGTCACATATTGTAAAATGTTCATCATGTATTGTGAAAGTTCATCTATAAAATATCATCATAGTCAATCATCTCTTTCTTTATTTATTGTATGTTATCTCATCTAAACCGCTTAATTGGCATACATGATACAATTAATGCGTGAGGATTCAATTGTTTTTTTTTTTATGTGTGAGATGTTTTGTGCTATTTTACAGGGACCTTTTTATAAATTCAAATTGCTTTATAGTAATTTCTCACAAATTCATTTTAGGGAAAATGGTATACTGTTTTTAGAGGATCTGTGAAAGGAAGCTGTTTTCATCCTCCCAGATCGCACTCTACCCATGGCGGAATCGGCCGGCGGCGGTGAGCCCCGGCTCCCCGAGGAGCTCGTCCTCTGGGAGATCCTGACGCGGCTGCCGGACAAGTCCCTCATACGGTGCCGTGCCGTCTGCACATCCTGGCGCCGCAGCCTTACCTCCGAGGCTCCGACACGGGCCTCCTCCTCGCGCACCACCGCTGCCAGCCGGCGCTCCAGCTCGTCACCACCGGGGACGACCTGGAGGGCCGGATCGACGCGCCGGCGGGCGGCGCCCCGTCGCCCGCACGGACCGGGCCGCCTCCCCCGAGGACCTCAATCTGCTCGCCGCCTGCTCATCGTCTGCGCCTACGGCGCCCTCCACATCTGCAACCCGGCCACCCGCCAGCGCGCCCCGCTCCTGCTGCTCCACGCATACTGTTAAGATTAATTAACAAAGTAATTAAGGGTTTAATCCCTGCTTTTGGCGGTTGCTTTCTGCAATCCTTGCGTTGGTTCTGTCCGAACCGACGCCTCCTGTAAATGCTTGTTCCAGTGCTATATATAGCACTTCATCTGATGCAAAGAGGAGAGTTCGATTCATTTGGTCTCTCGCTTCCGAAATCGACTCGAAACACGTTATCAGCCACGTTGCTCTCCATCGAGCGGATGGACGCCGACGACGCAGCCTCGTTCTCTCCGTTCGCGACCTCGTCGCCGGCGCAGGAGAAATCGGCCCCGACCGGCTACTCCTCTGGAGACGGCACCGCGCCCGCCTGCGCGGTCGCAACACCGCGCGCGCCCGTCCACCCGGCCTCTGCGCCGCCTACGCCAGGCCGTGGCCACGCCGAAGGCCTCTCCTCCGTCGCGCCGCGCCGCGCCCACCCGGGCCCGTGCCGCCGCTCGCGACATGGCCTCGCCAACGCCAACGGCCCCTCCTATCAGCATGCTCTGCTTCTGAGCGATTTCGAGGATCGGGGAGAACAGAGGAAGAAGAATAGGCAAATCGGTAAGGGAAGAAAATGCCTGAAAGTTCTTGTCGCTGATTCCTCGATTGGCCTCTATCGCTCCAAAGATTGAAGGCCAAAACCAAGAACTGGGCTTCAACATCATCGATAGATCGAAGAACAGAAAAAGGGTAAGGCAAAGATGCATTCAACATCGAACTTCAAACCTGGCCCTCGGCCTGGCTTCTTCAGCGCGGCGCCCGGCACGGTCCCATCGATCCGTCCCGGCGGTGCCCGCGAGAAACTCATAGGCGCGGCTCCCCACGGCCCTGCGGCGGCGCCCGCGAGAGCGCTCCCGACACAGTTCCCAACGCCCCTAAGGCGGCCGGCCCGCGCTCGCCTTCGCTCCGCCCGAGCCGCGTGAGCCTGAGCGTCGCGCTTGCCGCGGCTCTGCCCATGCCGAGCCTCCACGGCGGCACTTGCCTAGCCTCCGCTGGGCCCCAAATCGACGGCGGCGGGTGCGACGGGCCTTGGCTCCGTTTCCACGGCTCCCAGCGGTCCTTGGCCCCAGCGCGGCCTCGCCTCCGCAGCGGCCGGCTTGCCGTGCGGCAGCGCCTCCGCACGCAGGTCCGGCCCGCACACTCGCGGCACGACGACACCCTAAACGCCGTAGCCTCCTGGCCAGGAGCGGCGGCGGTAGATGGGGATCGAGCGGGGTGGTGCGGGTTTCGGGTCTCCGACCCTTATCCGTAACCGCCTCCTCCCCTCTCTCTCTCTTGTGGTGTGGAGCGGCTGGGCCGGCCAAAGGCCGTGGCGGCCCAGGCCCAGGCGCCTGGCGTGTACTCCGGCCGCCTTCTCTGGGCTGGATTTCATTTTTTTTTCTTTTTTTCTTTCTCTCTCTCTCTCTCTGTTTTATCAACAGTACTAATTACTGTATTTTCTGTTGAGTTTAAAATTCCAGAAATATGTCTATGTTGATACTTGACATGTTCAATGTGTTTACCACATATCAGATTCTCTAGAACATGTTTTCCGTGATTGAGATTAAGTTTTCTCGCACACCAATATAGACTTGCGATTGAGAATTATTAGTTTCTCGCAAAACAGTCCCATTGCGATTGAGATCAATTGTCTCTCGCAAATTATTAATTCACCTCGGTGAATTATCTTGCAACTTGATACAAGATCATCTCATTTTAATTTGAGGTCTATACAATTCAAGTTTTTCACTTGAACATCAAGTTTGCAACATCATTACTACTCACTACATTAGTAGTATTTTTCTGTTGAGTACCGAGATGTATTCCAGATCTTAAGTAGACGTAATACATTTCCACGTTTATCACGTGTTGAGATTAATTACATCTATTTGCAATAGAGATTTTTAATCTCTTGTAAAGATAAATTAAGTACCTCTGTACTGTTTCTCCGTTGAGTACGAGGTATTCCGGAATATTTCTATAATGTATCTATTTCCATGTTACCCACATGTGAAATTAATACATCTATTTGCAATCGAGATTTTAAATTTCTTGCAAATACATATGCAAAATTCATGGTGTCATTCTCAGCAATTTGAGAGCCACACTAATGATTTCGAGCCACCTTTCTTGGAATCTATAAATTTTGCAACCTGTAATGTAAATAAATTACCGGTTTTTCACCGGAGATGATATGTTCTATGTGTTTACCACATTGCCATTCAGCGGTCGAGATTGATTTCTCCTGCTCAACATGAACTTGTAAATTTTTGACAATAACATCTCCCTCATTATATTTGGAAAACACAAGGTAATGGGATGGATCTACTGCCCATGTGCAGACAATCTCTATTACTGTGAGATCTGTATGATCTTTAATGTGTTATATTCCCACAATTGAGGTTGAGCATTTTCAAGTTATACACTTGAGTCAAATTTTTGCATTCTTATTACAAAACCATGATAGTTTTTAATTTACTTCTTGTAAATTAATTATCTCTGGCTTGCCTCTATAAGTAATTGTTGGCTAACAATTTGAGGCTTTTTCCCTCAATGGCCACAACTTACTTAAGCGGGTCGTGGACATTAAGATCAGTCTTGCATCCCATGAGATAGCGCGTGCAATCAAAGCCACGCCACCGGGACGCAATGGACCTCAAGGGTAATGGTTTGAAACTCACTTCAAACCCTCAACCTGACACCATCAAGCTGTCACGTGACCCTATGAGCATGGAGAGCATGATGGTTGAATATGCATCAACCGACATGTTTGGAGACTACATTTAGTCCCTCAATCTCCTTAGTGATCAATTTGTTTATGTCCATTTCTCATGTTCTAATATGAACATGATTATTGTTGTCATCATATATTGTTTATCACAATATACCGTATCAGCACTTTGGTACAAATATATTTCTATGTACTCTATATATCTGACGTTGTTTTTCATATTGAAAATCTTCATGTCTATATATAGATTTCTACGGGGGTCAATCTGATGAAAGATGATTTGTGCCATGTGGACATATGCACCACGAACTCTATACTCAGGGAAGTGAAATGTTTCCACTCTCGTTGGGAGAAAGGAGATATTTTAAAATCGCTAGACGCGATGAGGTATTTGTTGGCTCAACTCGAGTCATATTTACTATCCCTGTGGGTACTCGAGTAACGTTGGGATGCTTCATTGCTTCCTAGGTTTAACTCGTACCCTACTAGACTATGGAGGTATCCGTCAAAATAGTTTCCATATCGAAACTTATGATGACAACAAAGAGAAATAACTTCTCTTTACCATATGCAACGGATATGGCAAGCACATTCACTGTGTATCATCTGGATTGTACTACACATACGACGCAACCCGTAGCACATGTTGCGTATGAGATAGTTTTCCAGAGTGTCTTGTAGTTGAGAAACTTGGCACTCTCGCCTTGGTCATTGAGACATTGGGTTGAAACTGAAACTATCAGCAATTCCAATAGTTTATGATTATTATGATGCTAAATTCTAACAACATTTGGATTTTATGTGCACTACAAGTGACACAGGGAAGCTAATTTTAAGGCCCGCACACCTTAAAGTCTACGCTGAACCACTCAGACTCCTTGAATGCATCAAGTTGAGGTAAGTGGCTCTTCCCATCCATTGACTAGACTATTCAGGTATTCCATGGTTATAAAAGACATATCTACATGATGGTCTTAAGTGTGTGCTTTATTCACACGAAACCATTGGCTTTATCCTGACATTGATTTCAAGTAAATCAAATGGACATCATTGCAGAATTCTCCTTGAGTGCCTCCTCTATGGCTCTCGGATTGAAGTTTAGCAATTTGTCTTAATGTCTAGACTCAAAATGGTTTGGTAGAATCCTATCCAAAGAATTGAGCTCATTGCATGATCTTTACTTTGAATTGCAACTTACCAACTTTACGTTGGAGTCATGTAGTCTTACACACTCATGACCAAACTGCATATATTATTCCCCTCTATCTTTGGTACATGGAAATCTACCAAGTATTTCCCATCTGCGGTACTTCGGTTTCATACCGATATCACCACCCGGCATACATAATTGGCCCCTCAACATATAGTTGGGATCTATGTGAGGAATAACTGTATTACCGTCAATACCTCAAGCCCCTCACATGGGGAGTTATACAAGGCCAATATGCTGATTCAATGAGGTACATTTCCAGGCATTAGGGGGAGATTTCAAGTACCATAAAGAATGCCAGGAAATTAGTGGAATGTTCAACACATTTCTGCCTCAAATCCACGTACTCAAAGATCTGAACCATACGTTCAGAAGATTTGCAGCACATTGCAAATAACCTGCCAAATTCATTTACTGACTATAAAGGTGTCACGCAATCCTACAATCCTGCAAAAATATGTCGGAAAGAGTGGAGGTACCAACTAAAACCATTCAACTCCTCGTTCAAAGCAACAGGGGGAGAAGTACGACAACAGTGCATCAGGATTCAGCTTCTTGCAAGCAAGGATATCAAGGCCTCTGAATCAGTAAATGCATGTCAACTTTACGTTGATAGACACCTAATGGGTAGTATACACCCAGTGGAAGGGAAACCTCCACCAACCCAGGTCATAGTGCACACAATGACCGGGACATCGGAATACCCGACTCAATCGCATTGGGAAATCGCGAGCAGTCACCATGGGTAACGATATTTCCATCAACTATATATTGATATATAGATTCTGGAGAATCATATAACCGGAAGTCTACAATTGTCGACATACATTTCTCAACTAGATTGCAAAACCTTACAAATGATTCAGATCCAAAGACCATGGCCATGGCAAAGTGTGATCAACACTCGGACTGAACTCAAGCAAAGGGATCTAGGTAGAAATGATCTTGCTCAATAATGGGAAGGTATCCATAAGCAATACCTACACCAGTTTTCTTCTGAAAACGGAATTGAGAACAACGAGGTGGTGAAACAAAGAGCAAGTATTGTAGCACAAGGGTTCACGCAGATACCCAACTATTCTCTAGAGGTGGAATCTCTTTCCGATAACTTATATCATTGGCAGTACAAAATTATCTATCTCTGCAGTTGATAGATGTAGTGATCACATATCCATATGGATCACTAGATTCAGACATATATGATTGATTTCCGATGAAATCTCAAATCTGAATCGAAATACAAAATGCAACATACATTAAAATCAATAAGTCACCATATGACTTATTATTATCGTCGGTACATTTGGTACAACTGACGTAGTGAGTTCCTTATACACAAGGATTACTCCTACAATGATGGTTATCCATGTTTGTGTGTCTGCAATGACGACACATGTAATCATCTAAATGACGGAGTTTAAAATGAAGGATTTGGGTAAACCAAAACACCGCTTGTCAGGGATATGGTTAATAGGTATAAACCGGATATTGTAAACCGGTTTAGTTATATCGTACTTGGTTTATTATTTTTAGTAGAGATTACGGCCCATGAGATTTCAAGGCCCATGTATAGAAATACGGTTTGTAAACTGCCAAAGAGATGTAACTTGAGAGATAAGAAAGAAAGAGGAGAGACCGAGGCGGACACGATTATGAGCCGGCCTCGGGACTCTGTAAACCGGACCAGGCGTCCCCTCTATATAAAGGGACGACCCGGCACCGGTTCAGGGACAAGCAACGATCGATACGTCGAGACGCAGGCAAGCGATTCCGCTCCCTGTAAACCGACGCCCAAGCAATACCAAACCAACTAGACGTAGGCTTTTACCTTCTCAAAGGGGCCGAACTAGTATAAAATCCTTTGTGTCCTTTGTGCGCCATGAACCCTTTCAAGCTAACCCGTGCGATGGTTCCATCATCAAGTCCGCTAAACCGGACATCTGCCGTGTTAATTCCACGACAGTTGGCGCCCACCGTGGGGCCCGCGCACGATGGTTTCGAGTTCTTGAAAGGCGGCTTCGAAGGGTTAAAGGGTTACGCGGTCGGCCGGATGACCAAGAGTCGTCGCGGCCGGATCTACATCGACGACGCGGGTTGGGGACCGGAAGCCGATTCAATCGAATACGGGTACCGGGTCCCCTTCGGCAGCATCCAAGTCTTCATCGGCAAAATTGGCGAACCGGGACCTGAGCCGGACACCCTCCTCAACATCGTCGAGCCGGCTCAGCGTGCGAGATCGGCCCGGATTCAGCCTGCCATAAGGCATGTGTTCGTTGGAGCAGTTCACGGAGGTCAAACCGAGGACGGTTCGGAATCTGATGGTGCAACAGTCGTCTACTCAGATGACGAATCTTCATCCGGGGAAACTGAATCTCTGTATCAGTTGCGGGACGGCCGGTTTGAGGGCGAGTCCGATGGAAACAGTATTCCGGACCCCTTTGACCCGCCAAACCGGGTGGCGGTCTTCATGGCCGGTTCACAACCCCCGGTGAACGGAACAACAGCAGAAACCGGTGCAGGGGGAAGCGGTTCAAATCCCCCCCTTACGGAAGTTCTATCCACCTTGATCGAGGAGTTCGCAGCTAAGGCAGTAGAGGTCGTGGCTCCAGCAGACAAGGCGCAACATGACGCAGTGCTTCTTCAGTTGAAGGCCCGGATCGATCAATTGAAGGAGGATCTAAAGGCAGAAGGAGAGATGTTAGCCATAAGACAAGCAGAGTTGGATGATCAAGCTTTTCACTTGAGGATGGAGCAGGCTTCGGTGGAAGCAGTCAGGGGGCGAAAGTATCAATCTCGCATACCACCGGGTTTCGAGTCTGCGAATTTGTTCAGAACGCCTGGGGTCGGGGCCAGTAATAATCCGGTTTTAAACCGGAGGAGCCCCCCGGCTCGGGATGAGCCGGTTCAGCAGCCCGCGGCAGAACGGGAGCGACGGATTACATCGGCACCTTATGTTCCTGTCCCTCCGGGACACTACTCAAACCCTGTGGATAATATTGCTGCGGCGGCAGCACGGTTGGCCGCTTTACCTGTGGAAGAAACATCCCCGGTGGTGATAGAGGCGCGCAGGGCCCAGAAGCTGCTTAATACGGCGTTAATACAGCATCAAGCGTACTCTCATAGCAGGGAAAGGTTACATTCAACACCACGTCCCAACCGAAGCTACTCTAGGCATTGGGAGGAGCCCGAAGTGTCTAGCAGTGAACGGAGGAGACGTCAGCACAGGCAAGATAATCCGGCAAGGGCGGAGATACCGGCCCCAGATCAAAACCGGCCCAGGTCGGAACCCAGGGAGGAAGTTCGTCAGTCAACGCCGGTTCACACAGGCACTACAGGGACAGGAGCTACAGCAAGCGGTTTTGGGGTACAATGTCTTGTCCCTGCCCTGCGGAGCGTGAAGCTGCCCAAGGATTTCAAAGGACCTCGCAAGGTGCCTAACTACACAGCCGATTTACCGCCCGAAGCTTGGGTGGAGAGTTACGAGATGGCCATGGAGATGCTGGACGTAGATGAATCGGCTTGTGCCAAATATTTCACTATGATGCTTGAGGGCACGGCCCGGACTTGGCTAAAGGCACTACCTCCGAATTCTATCGGATCATGGGGGGAGTTGCGCAGTCAGTTCATCAAAAACTTCAAGGACACGTGCAAGCAACCTATGTCGGTGATAGATTTAGCAGCATGTGTGCAAGGGGAACAGGAATCTACAGCAGCTTGGGTACGCCGAGTTGCAGAGATCTTGCACTCCTCAAATGGTATTAATCCGAGCACAGCAATTGTAACATTGGAAAACAATTGCCGGTTTGAATCTTTGAAGTTAAAGCTCGGACGGCTCAAACGGGAGTGCAATGACATGGGGACTTTGATGAGCGCCCTGGTGAAGTACGGGGACTCAGATAATACCAAGTATCCGGAGTCAGAAGGGGATAAAACAGGGAAGGCCAGCAAGTCTGGTAAACCGGCGCCGGTTAATCCGGTTACTTCAAGTTTTTTGGGCAAACGGAAGGCAGAGAATAGCTCCGATTTTGTGGCTAATACACAGGTTCAAGGTGGTTTTCGGGTTAATCAGCAAGGTCCCACTCGCCCAATCGGGGGAGGAAACCCGGGTTGGGAGCAGGATCCGGATCAGCCCTGTCTAAAGCATAGCGGAGCAAGGGGCCCTGCAAAGCACACTGGAAGAGAATGCATGAGCCCAGGGAACGGCCGTTTTAATCCCCTTAGCCGGCCCCCAAATGGCGGTTCAGGGCCCGGGTTTTATGGTCCGGGTTACCAAGGGAACAACTCCGGTTCAGGATATAGGGGCAACAGCGGTTATCAAGGGAACAACGGTGGTTATCAACCCCGGCCGGGCGGCCAAGGTACTCAAGGAAACTACAATGGTCAAGGAAATCAATATCAAGGTGGTTATCATGGTCAGGGGAACCAATCGTACCATCAAGGTGGTTACAGCAATCAGAACAATCAGCAGCAGGGCCAAGGGGGTCATAGTAACCAAGGAAATCAGCAGCAGCAGCAACAGCAACAGCAATCCGGATACCAGAGTAATCCGAAGGAGTTGAGCAGCGGTCAGTATCATGTCTTCACCACGAGTTTATGCAAGAGAGACCAGAAGGTTTTAAAGCGGGCCGTTAATGCGGTAGAACCGGCGACACCACAGTTTTTACGATGGTCAGAGCAGCCCATTGTTTGGAGCAGAGAAGACCACCCGTTACGGGTAGATAACCCGGGACATTTAGCCTTGGTGGTAGCACCTCAGGTGGGAGGATACCGGTTCACTAAAGTACTCATGGATGGAGGTAGCAGTATCAATATATTATATTACGAGACCTTTCGCCGTATGGGTCTGACAGATAAACAGTTAAGGACATCAAACACAGTATTTCACGGGGTGGTCCCAGGTAAGTCAGCTTATCCAGTTGGTAAGATTGACTTAGAAGTTACCTTTGGAGATGAGTATGATTCCAGATCGGAGATGGTCACTTTTGAAGTTGTCAAAATTAAAAGTCCGTATCATGCTCTATTTGGAAGGACGGTTTATGCTAAATTTATGGCTAGGCCATGTTATGTTTACTTGCAGCTTAAGATGCCGGGTCATAAGGGCACGATCACGGTTCATGGCAGTCGTAAGATAGCAGTGGAGTGTGAGGAAGGTGATGCAGCTTATGCGGAGGCGGTGTGTGCAACAGAAGAGTTAAAGTTTTATAAAGATAATGTGGATCCGGCAGATATGACTCCGCTGAAGAAACCAACGACCGAGCATGATCCGGCATTGAAATTTAAATCGGCAGAGGAGACCAAGCAAGTTGATTTTGTGCCAGGAGATTCGTCCAAGCAGTTCACTATCAGCGCTAACCTTGACCCCAAATAGGAAAGCGCGCTCATCGAGTTCATCCGTGAGAACCGGGATATCTTTGCATGGAAAACTTCTGACATGCCAGGTATACCGAGGGAACTCGCTGAGCACAAGTTGAATATCGATCCGAAGTTTAAACCGGTAAAACAGTATCTGCGCCGCTTTAACGAAGAGAGGCGCAAGGCTATAGGAGAAGAAGTGGCCAGGCTTTTGGCAGCAGGGTTCATAGTGGAAGTGTTTCATCCGGAATGGTTGGCTAATCCGGTGCTAGTTCTAAAGAAGAATGGGAAGTGGAGGATGTGTGTGGACTACACAGACCTCAATAAAGCTTGCCCAACTGATCCTTTTGCTCTACCTCGCATTGATCAGATTATTGATGCTACAGCAGGGTGTGAGCGGCTGAGTTTTCTGGATGCATACTCCGGTTATCACCAGATCAAGATGGCAGTTGAAGACCAGGAAAAGACAGCATTCATAACCCCCTTTGGTGCTTTTTGCTATGTGTCTATGCCTTTTGGGCTCAAGTGTGCGCAGGCAACTTATCAGCGTTGTGTTCAGAATTGTTTGAAGGGGCAGATAGGGAGGAATGTACATGCTTATGTGGATGACATTGTGGTCAAATCAAAAGAGGAAAATACAATGATAGAAGACCTCAGAGAAACCTTTGCTAATCTTCGGGCTTACAAGATGATGCTCAATCCGGAGAAATGTGCCTTTGGTGTCCCGGCCGGTAAGCTTTTGGGATTTCTGGTCTCAAACCGGGGAATAGAAGCCAACCCGGAGAAAATCAAGGCCATCACATCTTTGGCGAAACCGGCTTGCATTAATGATGTTCAGCGCATAGCTGGCCGGATCACGGCGTTGAGCCGGTTTATCAGTCGCTTAGGAGAAAAGGCGATACCGCTTTATCAAATGTTGAAGAAAACGGACCGGTTCATTTGGAGTGATGAAGCAAATACAGCATTTGAGAATCTAAAACAGCAACTAGCGAAACCACCGGTTTTAGCTGCTCCTATCGATAAAGAGCCTTTGCTGTTATATGTTGCTGCAAACACACGGGCTGTCAGCGTGGCGATTGTGGTTGAGCGCAAGGAAGCAGGGAAGGAGCATCCGGTTCAGCGTCCGGTTTACTATGTGAGTGAAGTGCTCATTGAATCCAAGCAAAGATACCCTCATTGGCAGAAATTGGTATATGGGGTGTTCATGGCAAACCGGAAACTGAAACATTATTTCCAAGGGCATCCAATAACTGTGGTTAGTTCAGCTCCGTTGGGAGATATAATCCAGAATAGAGAAGCTACAGGCAGAATAGCCAAGTGGGCCATTGAGCTCAGTCCGCATGAGTTGAAGTATGTACCACGAACTGCTATAAAATCTCAGGCACTGGTCGACTTCATTAACGACTGGACAGAATTGCAAACTCCTGAGGAGAAGCCGGATCTTACTTATTGGACGATCCACTTCGACGGTTCAAAACAGTTGGAGGGATCGGGGGCCGGAGTTGTCTTAACTTCCCCCAGAGGTGATAAATTTTGTTATGTACTCCGGTTGTTATTTCCTTGTACTAACAATGCAGCAGAATATGAGGCACTGCTTCATGGTTTGAGATTGGCAAAAGAGATGAATCTGAGCCGGGTTAAGTGCCTGGGTGATTCAGACCTAGTGGCACAGCAGGTTTCGGGCAAGTGGGATTCAAGGGATCCCCTCATGGCGGCTTATCGACGAGAGGTTGAAGCGGTCGCAGGTTATTTCAAAGGATATCAGGTGGAGCATATAGACCGGCGGAAGAACGAAGCAGCTGACGCTTTAAGCCGGCTAGCCTCGCAACGTAAACCGGTACCACCAAACACCTTTTTGGATGAGTTGCACAATCCTTCGGTTCAAGTACCTTCAGAGGACGATCTAGCTATTCCAGACCCGGAGGCACAGTTGGTTGCAGCAACCCATGTTATTCCGGATTGGACGTTACCTTATTTGGTATATCTAAGCCGGGGAGAATTGCCAGAGGATGAAGATGAAGCACGGCAGATAATCCGGCGTTCCAAGTCTATGACAATTGCCAACGGAGAGCTGCATCATCGTAGCACCTCTGGAGTATTTCAACGGTGTGTTTCAGCTGAAGAAGGTTGTGAGATTTTAAGGGAGATTCATGAAGGGGATTGTGGTCATCATGCCGGATCAAAATCGTTGGTGGCTAAAGCTTTCCGGCATGGCTTTTATTGGTTGACTGCACATGCAGATGCGGCAGACTTGGTCCGCAAGTGTGACGCTTGTCAGAAGTTCTCAAGACGTGCCCTTGTTCCAGCACAAGAACTCCGGATGATACCAATAACTTGGCCTTTTGCAACTTGGGGGCTTGATATGGTTGGTCCTTTCAAGAGATCCCAAGATCAGAAAACTCATCTACTAGTGGCAGTGGACAAGTTTACAAAGTGGGTTGAAGCGGAGCCTATAAGCAAGTGTGATGCGGCCACAGCGGTTAAGTTCATCAAAAAAGTAATATTCCGGTTTGGTTTTCCACACAGCATCATCACAGATAATGGCACCAACCTATCTCAGGGTGAGATGGAAGAGTTCTGTCAACGAGAGCATATCCGTTTGGACGTATCTTCTGTAGCTCACCCCCAATCCAACGGTCAGGCAGAAAGGGCAAATCAGGAGATTTTGCGAGGAATCAAACCCCGGCTTATGACACCTTTGCAGAGAACCCCAGGGTGTTGGGTTGAAGAGTTACCGTCTGTCCTTTGGAGTATTAACACTACACCAAACCGGTCTACAGGTTATACACCCTTCTTCATGGTTTACGGTGCAGAAGCGGTTCTTCCAAGTGACATACGCCATGATTCCCCAAGGGTGGCGGCCTATGTAGAAGCCATCAACGAAGAGTCAAGGCAGGATAGTTTGGATCGGTTGGATGAAGAGCGTGACATAGCTACAGCACGGTCGGCGATTTATCAGCAAGACCTGCGCAGATATCACAGCCGCCGGATCAGAACCAGGACATTCCAGGAGGGTGACTTGGTGCTCCGGCTTATCCAAGATCAAACGGACATGCACAAGCTATCCCCGCCCTGGGAAGGGCCCTTTGTAATCAGCAAAAATTTACGCAACGGGTCATACTATTTGGTGGACATTCGAGAGCACAAAGATTCACGGACATCAGAAGAGGAGACGAAAAGGCCATGGAACATTGCTCATCTACGGCCATATTACACTTGAGCCATAGGCTCCCATGTATCCTATGTATATATTATGAAATAATGAATAAACCGGCACCCTCGGTAAACCGGGGGCTCAGCCCTTTTTCCACATACATCAGATTTGCGGCAAATGTCCATAACAGTTTGTTATCAAAGAATCGTATTTCAATATTGGCTGGTTTTTAGAAATTAACCTTTGCAGGGTGTGTGAAGGAGCGGTAGAACTCACCAGAGTATGAGCTCTTGTCCGGTTCAAGAAAAGAAAAACCTCATAAAAAAAAAAAACCCCGGCCGGGTTAGGAGGAATGTCAGAGGCCCCTGAGGACAGTGGTATCACCCACACACCTCTTGAATGGATATATTATGAAATTTTGGGTTCCCTGAACAAGTCGGTATCAATCCGCAGTCGGTATCAATCCGCAGTCGGTATCAATCCGCAGTCGGTATCAATCCGCAGTCGGTATCAATCCGCAGTCGGTATCAATCCGCAGTCGGTATCAATCCGCAGTCGGTATCAATCCGCGTTCAAATGCTGGCCCGGCTCTTTGAACAGTTTTTGAGCCTGGCAGCTCTTTGAAAAAGCCTCGATTACATAGTTTGATTTACAAAAATTGTGTGTTTCTTGGTGTTTCTTGTGTTCTATAACCTTTTAAACCGAGTGGAACAGCTCCAGAAGTTGACCACCTATCTATAACATCATAAGTCTGGGTCATGAACACCAGCGAGAATTAAACCGGCGTGCATCATAACCCGGATCGACCTTCCTGACGAGCCGACAAATTGGCAGTACATGATCAGTTATAATGACCGGTGTTTATTAAACCGGCCTGGTACCATTATGAGTTGACAATCGGCAGCACGGGGTCAGATACAAGTTACGAATTGCTGAACAAAGAAAAGAAAAATTCATGGACAATTTAGGACTGAAGAGTTCCAAGTACCTATTAAGGTAATTTTAAACATCTTACTGGTTTAAGGTGTTTTGGCTGCATGCAATTAAGGTATCAAAGTTATTTATCAAAAGTAGGCTTGTTTATCATACCAAGAGAGCAAGTTAATCCGTCCGGTGGTCACACCACTAGGGCATATTTTTCATCTTTTTTGTGAACAGGGCAAGGGATCCGCGTCAATCAACAAGTCAGTGAAAGAATACTTTATAAAGACCAAAAGCCGGATCACAGTACATTAAATTTCAGCTAAAGCCTATTACAAGGCATGAAAGCCAAACAGTCGGAAGCATTGTTTAAGGAATAGCAATTGTGATTACAGCAATAACATTCAAGATTCCGTTCCTCCCTGCCGGGATGACTGGCCACCATCTGGTTCCGGAACGTCTTCCTCCTCGTGAAGCGGCGGGAAATCTGGTGCACGCCAATCGATCTTGGCCAAGGCACGGAAATACACTTCATCGTTGATCAACTCAGCAGGATCAATATCAGGAGCAAAAGTGTGAGGACGAACCGGCGGAGTTAAATTTGCAACATCATAAACCGGTCGTTCCACCCGATCGTTTTGCAAGTCATACGCTGGATGATATCGGGACAAGTCAGCTTCCAACGCAATCTTGCTAGCAAGTGGACGCATTTCCTTTGTCAGAACGTACAGATCCTTTTCACCAAAGGCTGAACCATCTTCCTTGGTGTCAGGATATCCGGTTAACACTTCCGCCGGATCAATGTCTGGAACCCAAGCTTTAGCCCTTGTCAGGGCCAGAAGAGCACCTCCTCGGGCAGCCGATTTCTTCACCTCTTCAAGACGAGTTGGCAGAATTGACAAACTGTTCAAAGTAGCTTTGATGGTTGAGGGAGCCGGTTTACCAAAGGAGGTAGCGCTGATAATCCTTTGCGCTCCAGAGTATAGTTGCTCCACCAAAGTATAGCAGGCCTTCAGTTTTTTCCGTACGTCATCCCCAAGATGGGAGACGCGGCGTCCTACATACGGCAAGAAAAGTTAAATCGGTACAGGTCACAGGTTACAAAGATAACAGACGAAAGTTAAGGTTATGCTTACCAAAGAGGGCAGAAATCATCAAATTAACTTGGTGCTTTAACCCGGCCAATTCTTCAGTAACCGGGTTAAGAGCTCCTTCGGCATCTTGAATACGTTTTTCAAGATCCTTCTTCTCGACTTCAAAAGCAGTCCGTTCCTCATCAAAGAACCTCTTCAAGTCGTCAGCAGTTTTCAAACTTACTTGAAGGTCTTTCTTCGCCTTTAAAGCGGCTTTTTCAGTTTCGATAAGCCGGCTTCGAAGTTCACTATTTTCCACAGCATTCCGGTTCAGCTCAGCCTGCAGACAAAGTTCAAAAGCAAGGTTAGAAATTACAAAGTCTCAAGCACACAACAAGTTGTCTACTTGACACTTGGGGGCTAATGGCAGTTGAAGTAATCCGGCAAAGACAAATTGAAAAAGCAAGTCTCAAGCATACAACCAAGTTGTATACTTGACACTTGGGGGCTAATGGCAGTTGAAGTAAAGCATCAGAGACAATTTTTACAAGTATCAACCACATAACCAAGTTATCTACTTGATACTTGGGGGCTAATGTACGGATCAGCAGTTAAAAGTTACAAAGTTCCGGATTACCTTCAATGAAGAAGATAAACCGGAACTTGGGGGCTGGCCTAAAGTAAAGATGCATTGAAAAGCAAAGTCAGAACAGGAAAACTTACTTCATATTTCTCTCTCATCATGTTCACTAAACTGGCTTCATAGTCCCGGCTGCTGTGGAGCCGGCTCAGATATCCGGAATAAATGTCCTGGGGACTCAGGCTCGAAAGGCTGGATATATCCGCGCTTAAATTCCCCTTTTCCTGAGTTACCTTCTCCGCTTTGGCAGTGTGTTTTGCTAAAACGGTGGGTTTGGCTGGCGCAACGTAAGCAGCGCCAGTAACCACAACGTCAGGGGAAGAAGGTGCATTGGCAGGAATAACTTCATCTTGAGCCGGATCAGGAGATCCCGGGTTAACTTGAGGAGAGCTAACCCGGGCTGGACTTGGTGGATCTTGGGCAGCATCAGTGGCAGGAGTATCAAGAACAGGTTCTTGAACCGGAGTGGCAGGGGTGCCTTCAGGTGGGATAACTGTTGACGGTTCAATTGCTGGTTCATCAGCAGAGGGATCAGCAGCAGGCTTCTTACCCTTAGCCCTTTTGCTGGGTTTCGGTTTACTGGAAAAACAAGCAAAGGTAAATCAGCATTATAAAGAAAAAGAAGATCATAAACCAGAAGTAAGAAGAATTACCCCGGGACGGTTTTCAATGGTGGAAGCTGCGTAGCGGTTGATTCGCCAGAGGAAGATAGTGGAGTTTCCTGATAATCAGAATCAGTCGGTTTAAGTGGTTTTCTAATAAGACCGGCCTTGGGATGAAGAAGTGTTGGAAAAAGTATCACCTCAGCGCGGCGTTTCCGAGCCGGGGTTAAGGAGATTCCAGAGGATTCAACTGCTAAACCGGAATGGCGAGTGGTCCGGCGCAAGGCTTCGTGCTGTTGCTTCTTCAAATCAAAATTAGGATCCAACTTAGCATAAGGATGAGAAAACTGATATTTTCTAACAGTCCGACGGCTTTTCTGAGGAGGGGGTTCTGAATCGGAAGAAATAAGGGTTACCTCAATCTCCGCCGGGTTATCACCTTCGAGCGGATCCTGTGAAAAGGACACCCTTAGAGATATGAACAAGTATATAAAGACAAAATGTAAACCGGAGTAAGATGTACCTCGGAGTCCGGGTCATCATCTTCAGAAGGAGAACCGGCATCAACGACTGCCTTCCTTTTCTTATTTGCAGGAGTTTTCCGGCGAGTCTGTTTTACAGGTTTGTCCTGAAGTTTCCTTCTCCAGAAGGGGTTATCAGCCTGAATGAAAAGCAAAAGTAAGTAAAGGACGGTTCAAAAAAGGACGGTTTATAGAGTACGAGTTAAGGGAAACCTACTTCAGGCAGTTTATTCTTCTTGAAATATGGAGCCAGACCAACCCTGGAGCAATCTGTTAAAGCTGGGTTGACGATCTTTTTGGCAGATTCTATCACTTCCGATTCAGTAAGTTCCTCTTTAGTAAACCTCTGAGGATCTTCCGGTTTACCGGAGTAATTGCACATCAGCGTAGGACGCCGGCTTAAGGGGAGAATGCTCCATGATAACCAGCATCGAAGGAAATCAGTACCAAGCAATCCGTTAGCCATAAAGGCTCTCAACTTGGCGAGTTGTGGTGAAAATTGGATCCGTTCAGCAGCACTTAATCGTTGGGGCAAGGGATGATTTGCCGGGATACGAGTTTCACGGTAACCCGGCAAAGGATTTTCACCTTCAGGAGATGTGTCTACACAATAGAACCAGGTCTTATTCCATTCCTTAGGATGAGTGTGTAAGGAGGCGTGAGGAAAAACTGCATCCCTCCTTTTTTGAATACTGATACCACCAAGCTCTTGGTGAGGACCGCTGGTGAATTCAGTACGCCGGTTTGCATGGAAGAAATCCCTGAATAAATCGACTGAAGGTTCTTCTTGCAGATACACTTCAGAAAAAACTTGGAAATCACAAATATTGGAAACGGAGTTTGGCCCGATGTCTTGTGGATGCAGCTGAAAGGTGGCAAGGACGTCCCGGAAAAATTTTGAACCGGGGGGAGAGAAACCCCTGGCGATATGATCCAGAAATACTATAACTTCTCCGGACCTAGGAGCAGGAGGGCATTCATTACCCGGAGCGCGCCATTTCAACTCGGCCTGAGGACCTAACGTACCAATGCTCGACAGCTTGACTAGGTCTTCCTCAGTCACGACGGAGCGGACCCAATCGCATGAAACGTACTGCTTGGCAGTCATTTGAGCAAAGTACTGAAGAAAAGAAGGTACAGAACAAATTATGAACATACAAATGATCTGGGACCTATATATATATATTGTGCAAGGAAGGGAATTAAGAACTATCTGGCAAAGTTAAACCGGCAATCATAAATACAAGATGCATCATTTCCGGTTTAAAAATGGCAGTTGAAGAGGAATAACTAAGTCATTGCATCAGTATATGTCATTTCCGGTTTATGATATGGTGATCTAAACCGGAGTATACTTAGTAGATCTATTGAGGAGAAAAACAGGTTTCTGAGTAACTACTGAGGGGGAAAGATCTGAGCATGCGGAGGAAAAGAAACTTATCTACAGCAGAGTAAAAATCACTGAGGAGGAAAGATACACAGACTTTATATTACAAGGACAAAAGTACATATCAGACAGATGCAGTAAGGACCTGACGCGTCTACAGCGGAATGAAAATGGAAAAGATCGATAAAAAGATTATCATGAGTCACAGGTTCAGAGAACGAACAACATGAAGCTTGCGAAGAACCCTAATGGCGGAACGGGTAAAACTATAGAGTTGTTACGGTAAGATCCAATCTGGTGCTAAGCAAGAAACTTACGGACTAGGGCTTAAAGGTTACGAGATTCCTATGATATAAGTATCTACGAAGGGATGGAGTTTCATCAGAAGCTCTAATGGCGGAAGAACACGGGTGAAGCAATGGCGGGTATTATAAGATCTACAGTGAGGAAGATAAATGTACCAGGAACAGCGAGAGTCAGCGACGAAGAGAATCTGGTCGAGGCTCAGGTTGATGCAGCGGCCGGTCGAGGACGGAAGATCTTGTGGTCGTCGGCGGTGTTCTTGAACTCGAGCAGTAATGGAGGAGAGAGGCGCGGGAAGAAGATGAAGGAAGAAGAAGATAATGAATGGAGCGGGGCAGTATTTATAACCAAAAGTCAGGTCTGAAACGGCAGGAGCGAAAACCGAGGAGACAGAAATCGGATAAAGATCCCGTGATGCCTCGATCTTCGGAATAGCCCTTAAAATATGCTACAGTACAGCTCACAGCGTTAAATGCGGAGATGATATCATTGTCAGACTTTAATGATTGTGGAGGATGACGTCAGAGCCGGTTTACAATAAAATGAAGACAGAAGAAAATTACAGAAGACGGAGATTGATATGAACAAGTTCAAATCATTCTGGGGCCTAATGTCAGGGATATGGTTAATAGGTATAAACCGGATATTGTAAACCGGTTTAGTTATATCGTACTTGGTTTATTATTTTTAGTAGAGATTACGGCCCATGAGATTTCAAGGCCCATGTATAGAAATACGGTTTGTAAACTGCCAAAGAGATGTAACTTGAGAGATAAGAAAGAAAGAGGAGAGACCGAGGCGGACACGATTATGAGCCGGCCTCGGGACTCTGTAAACCGGACCAGGCGTCCCCTCTATATAAAGGGACGACCCGGCACCGGTTCAGGGACAAGCAACGATCGATACGTCGAGACGCAGGCAAGCGATTCCGCTCCCTGTAAACCGACGCCCAAGCAATACCAAACCAACTAGACGTAGGCTTTTACCTTCTCAAAGGGGCCGAACTAGTATAAAATCCTTTGTGTCCTTTGTGCGCCATGAACCCTTTCAAGCTAACCCGTGCGATGGTTCCATCATCAAGTCCGCTAAACCGGACATCTGCCGTGTTAATTCCACGACACCGCTCGTTACTACAACTTGAGCACCTTCATTCATACATTATGGTATACTATGTTGTCTATATCCAAAATATATTGGAGAAATTCATTGTGGACAAATCTTATCCATCCATAACTCTCATGGTAGTTCATTCTCTAGACGTAGAGAAAGATTTATTAGACCAAGAGATGACGGAAATGAGATATTGGGACTCAACGTTCCATAATGCCATTGGATCCACCAAACACAATTGGTTGGTACTCAAGAATATCTTTTGATATTTCCAAGGCATGAAATATCTTGTCTTGGTTTTTCAGTTTTGGAGAAATCTGAACACCAATATCATTGGATACATCGATCAGATCCCCACTATATTAGATCGTAGACAAGTTTAGTTTACTACTAGGTGTGGTAGCCCTCTCATAAAGAGTCTTCAAATCAGACCTCATGGCTACAGTCACCAATCATTATCTCAACGATAATGTTTCTTGTGTTGCCCGGATGCAAACATGTTACATAATAAGCAATATCATTATATTGCATATCTTGCAAGTCGAATCATGTGACTGATTTGTTCAGCGGGTCTCTACCAATTTCTATGTTTTGGTATGTGACGACTCCGAATTTTTGCAAGAATCAGGGGGAGTATCTTCCTGAATTGTTCATGTTCAATGCATCATATTATACTCTTTTTCCCTTCATGAGTTTACTTTACAGGTTCTCATAAAGGTTTTTAATGAGGTAATATCAACATGAGATCATATGTCATACTTTCTGTTTTCCCCACCGGGGTTTTTTAGGAAAGTATATACGACATATTTATTGTCTTCTAAACTCTACGGGTTTTCTCGTATTGAGTTAAAAGAGACAATAAGCATTATATGTTGCATCATTTTCTCCTTATTTTCCCACTGGGTTTGAAGGAGTTTTAGCAGCATATCAAACACACTTTTCTCCCAACATTTTACCCACAGGGTTTTTGGAGGAGACTCTTTCAAGATGATGATGCTACCTGGACAAGCATGGATTAGGGGGAGTGTTAAGATTAATTAACAAAGTAATTAAGAGTTTAATCCCTGCTTTTGGCGGTTGCTTTCTGCAATCCTTGCGTTGGTTCTGTCCGAACCGACGCCTCCTGTAAATGCCTGTTCCAGTGCTATATATAGCACTTCATCTGATGCAAAGAGGAGAGTTCGATTCATTTGGTCTCTCGCTCCCGAAATCGACTCGAAACACATACCACATCTCCGGCCTCTACCCTCACGCCGCGTCCGGGTCGTACCGGGTGCTGTGCTGGACCAAGGTGCCCCGCGACGCCGAGGACGGCCGCGCCGTCTACTACATGCACACCGTGGGATCCACCGAGGTCAGGTGCGTCGGCGAGCCCCCGGCGCCATGGGCCACCGGGGACATCGCCGAGCTGATGCCAATGCTGGAGCTCTTCCTGTTAAACATTGTAACATTGTAACATACGGTATATCTATAAACCGTATCTATGCGTGCGTATATTGACTGTTGTAATATTAGTTGGGCTGTTGAGATTGTAGCTTATCTAGATTATGTCTTGGAGATCAATCCACAGCCCAACAACCATGTATATCTCTTGGCCTTGTGCCTATATAAACACGCACGCGTCCCTGCTGATAGGCATACGCTTCAGCCTCATTGTCTACATGGTATACAGAGCCTCTCTCTTCCAACGCATCTAGTTATGTCGTCCTCTTCCTCCTCTGTCGCCATGGCTTCTCCTTCCCTTGCGTCGCTCGGCCACACCATCACCGAAAAGCTCACCAGGGAAAACTTCCTGGTATGGAAGGCGCAAGTCCTGCCGCATATCAAGGCGGCGGGCATGATGGGCTACCTCGACGGATCAGTCAAGGAGCCAGACGCCCTCCTCGTCTCTGAGAAGGAGATCGAAGACGGGAAGAAGGAGGTCGTCACCACCGCCAACCCGGAGTACGCCATCTGGGTAACGCAGGATCAACAGGTGCTCACGTTCCTGATCGCCTCTCTCTCCCGCGATGTTCTTATGCAAGTCTCCCATCACACCACCTTTGTTAGCATCTGGCAAGCCCTGCTTCAGAGCTTCTCATCGCAGTCCAGGGCGCGCACCATCCAGCTCCGCTCCGCCCTGGGTAACACACGCAAGGGAGACCTCTCGGCCGCAGCCTACTTCACCAAGATGAAGGGCACCGCCGATGAACTCGCAGCCGCCGGAAAGCCCCTTGGAGAAGATGACCTCGTCGACCAGATTCTCCAAGGCCTGGTGCACGAACCTGACTACAACGGCTTCGTCTCTGCCATCTCCACCCGCGCCGCCATGGATCAGCAGATTGGGCTCACCGAGCTCTTCTCGCTGCTTCTGGCGGCTGAGGCGCGCATCACCGCCCAGCACTCGGCCTTCTCCTCCAACCACTCCGCGAACCTTGCGTCCCGCGGTGGCCGCGGCGGCGGCGGCGGCCGTGGGGGCGGCGGACGTGGTGGCTACAACAACAACTCAGGCTCCTCCCGCTACAACGACAACTCGGGTGGCGGCTCGTCTGGTGGCGCGCCGCGCAAGCAGGGTGGTGACCGCGAGCGCTGCCAGATTTGCAAGGAGGATGGGCATGGAGCATGGCGGTGCAGGAAACGCTATGACAAGAACTACAACAACAATGTCCGGAACCCTGCAGGTGGTGGTGGTGGTGGCGGCAACAATGGTGGCGGCGGTGGTGGCAATGGAGGCCAACATCGCGCTGCCAACGCTGCCCATTCATATGGTGTAGATACCAATTGGTATCTTGACACTGGTGCTACTGATCACATCACCGGCGAACTGGAGAAACTTGCTGTTCGGGATCGCTACACTGGCAACGAACAGATTCATACTGCCAGTGGACAAGGTATGGACATTGCACACATAGGCCACTCAGTTCTATCTACTCCTTCCGGGTCCTTGAAACTAAACAATATTCTGCATGTTCCTAACTCAGCACAAAGCCTACTTTCTGCTTATCAACTTATGAAAGATAATCATGCTTTTATTGAGCTTCACCCTGAAACTTTTCTTGTCAAGGATCAGGATACCCAGAGGACCATACTTCAAAACAAGAGTAGGTGGCGCTTGTTTCCAGTCACCGGACGGCACAGTGCTCCCCAACGGCAAGCCCTTGGGGCGATCAAACCATCTACATCCCGGTGGCACAAGCGTCTAGGGCATCCTTCTCTTCCAGTCGTCCAGAAAGTTATTCGAGATTTCAATCTCCCTGTCTCCAATAAGCAAGATCATCTTCTAGTGTGTGATGCATGTCAGATGGCCAAGAGCCATCAACTTCCTTATACTCGCTCAGTTAGTGAAGCCAAAGCTCCTTTAGAGCTAATTTTCTCAGATGTTTGGGGTCCTGGACCTGTCTCTGTAGGCAGGCAAAAATACTATGTCAGTTTTATCGATGATTTCAGCAAGTTTAGTTGGATCTATTTGCTTAAGAACAAATCTGATGTGTTTGCAAAATTTCATCTCTTTCAAGCTCATGTTGAACGTTTGTTTAATCGCAAAATTATTGCTATGCAAACGGATTGGGGTGGTGAGTATCAAAGTTTGAACTCCTTCTTTGAGCGGATTAGCATTACTCACCACGTCTCCTGCCCCCATGCACACCAACAAAATGGATCCGCTGAACGGAAACATCGACACATCGTAGAAGTTGGCCTCTCTCTCTTGGCACATTCGTTTATGCCCTTGAAATTTTGGGATGAAGCTTTTCTCACAGCCGTATATCTCATTAATCGTGTGCCCAGTAGAGTCATCAAAAATCAAACTCCATTAGAGCGTCTCTTTGGCACTAAACCCAACTATAGCTTCCTTCGCATTTTTGGTTGTGTTGTGTGGCCAAACTTGCGCCCCTTTAATAAGCATAAACTTGAAATCCGCTCCAAACAATGTGCTTTTTTGGGTTATAGTAATCTCCACAAAGGATACAAATGCCTAGATATCTCCTCTGGCCGGGTCTATATTTCTCGGGATGTGGTATTTGATGAACAAGTTTTCCCTTTTGCCAGTCTTCACCCTAATGCCGGTGCCCAACTACGCAAAGAACTTGTTTTGCTACCCTCCCATCTTCTGCCTTCACCAAATTTTATTCCCGGAGGAGTCGATGCTGGTGGTCCTGTGTCAATGGCTAATACTATTGATGAAGGGTCTGTTGATAGTGTGCAGGAAACAGGGCAGGACAACCATGAAGAAATTGGCGAAAATACCTATGATTTTATGCAGCAACCAGCAGAAAACACAGAAGATCCCGGCGCAGACTCCGATGCTGATTCTGGCGGGCGAATCCCCTCGGGATTTGGTGCTGCAGCGTCGCCAGGCGAATCCCCCGCGGGATCGCTGCACCGGGACGTGACAGGCGAACGGCCAGGCGGGCCCGCTGGCGCCCTGTCCCCTGGTCGGGCCAACCCCGCCTCGGCGCGGGCCGCGGCTCCTTCTTCTGTGGCCACGAACGGCCCACGTGGCTCCCCTGGTGTGGGGCGCGCCGGCCCGGGCGGGTCGGATCCCTCCCGACCGCTGGCATCGAGTCCGCTGCCCCCAAGTGGCGAGTCTGGTGCGGCAGAATCTCCACAGGAGTTCTCCCTCGGATCCGGTGCGCAGGACTCTGGATTTTCTGCGGCCAACTCCGATTCTGCGGTCTCCTCTTCTATAAACAGGCTGCAGGTTCGGGCTGATCAACCAGCCCCGCCCTTACCCACCCGTGCTCACACCAGGTCTCAAAGTGGCATTACTAAACCAAGAGTTTATAAAGATGGGTGCGTTCGATGGGGGTCTTTTTGTGCCGCAGGTGAACCAAGAAATTTACAAGATGCTCTTGGTGATCCAAAGTGGAAGAAAGCGATGGATGAGGAGTACTCTGCTCTTATGGATAACAAAACATGGCATCTTGTTCCACCTGTCAAAGGGAGGAATGTAATTGACTGCAAATGGGTGTACAAAATAAAGAAGAAGTCCGATGGCACTATTGACAGGTACAAGGCTCGATTAGTTGCAAAAGGCTTCAAGCAAAGGTATGGTGTTGATTATGAGGACACATTCAGCCCTGTAGTCAAAGCTGCTACTATTCGCCTAGTTTTTTCCATTGCAATCTCTCGGAATTGGTGTATTCGTCAACTAGATGTCAAGAACGCGTTTTTGCATGGTGTTCTGGAAGAGGAAGTCTTTATGAGGCAGCCCCCTGGGTATGAGAGCTCGGTCTCACCACGACATGTCTGCAAGCTTGATAAAGCACTTTATGGCTTGAAACAAGCACCAAGAGCCTGGTACTATCGTTTGTACTCCAAACTCCGATCTCTTGGTTTTCTTGCTTCAAAGGGAGATACCTCACTGTTTTTTTATCACCGGCATGGAGTAACCATTTTTATGCTCATATATGTTGATGATATTATTGTTACAAGCTCCTCATCTAAAGCAGTAGCAGCACTCCTTAAGGATCTAAGTATGGATTTTGCACTAAAAGACTTAGGTGCCTTGCACTTCTTCCTTGGGATTGAGGTGAAAAAAATTGCAAGTGGAGTCCTTCTATCACAGGAAAAATATGTGCAAGAGATACTTCAGCGGATGGGCATGACAGGGTGTAAACCTTCGCCTACACCCTTGTCTACCTCTGAGAAGTTATCTCTTCATCATGGAGATATCCTTACAACGGACGATTCCACCAGGTATAGGAGCATCGTGGGAGCACTACAATACCTCACATTGACTCGACCAGACATTGCATATGCTGTCAATAAGGTTTGTCAGTTTTTACATGCTCCTACTACTGTTCATTGGACTGCTGTAAAAAGGATACTCAGATATCTTCAAGGAACGCAGAGTCACGGGCTTAAGCTTTGCAAGTCAGACTCCATGCTTGTTAGTGCATTTTCTGATGCAGATTGGGCAGGCTGTCCTGATGACAGGAGATCCACAGGAGGTTTTGCAGTTTTCCTTGGAGGTAACCTGGTTTCATGGAGTGCTCGTAAGCAGGCTACCGTGTCTAGGTCTAGCACAGAAGCTGAGTACAAAGCCCTAGCTAATGCCACTGCTGAAGTGATCTGGGTCCAAAACATGTTGACAGAGTTGGGAGTTCATCATCCCAAGGCAGCATCATTATGGTGTGATAATTTGGGTGCGACATACTTGTCTGCCAACCCGGTTTTTCATGCTAGGACAAAGCACATTGAGATAGACTATCACTTTGTTCGAGAACGAGTAGCCAACAAGTTGTTGAACGTCCGGTTTGTTTCCACTGGTGATCAAGTTGCAGATGGGTTTACTAAACCCCTTTCTTTGAGGCAGCTCGAGACATTTCGACTCAATCACAACTTATCTACTCATCTGCAACTTGATCACCAGTAGAAACAAACCGGACGTTCAACAACTTGTTGGCTACTCGTTCTCGAACAAAGTGATAGTCTATCTCAATGTAACATACGGTATATCTATAAACCGTATCTATGCGTGCGTATATTGACTGTTGTAATATTAGTTGGGCTGTTGAGATTGTAGCTTATCTAGATTATGTCTTGGAGATCAATCCACAGCCCAACAACCATGTATATCTCTTGGCCTTGTGCCTATATAAACACGCACGCGTCCCTGCTGATAGGCATACGCTTCAGCCTCATTTTCTACACTTCCACCCGCACGTCCTCGTGCAGAGGAGGTTTCAGTGGCGCCTGGTCGAGTTGCGTGGCCGAAAATACAACAACATGCTGGTTTTCGACACGGTGTCCGAGTCCTTCCGGCATGTCGAGACCCCGTCGAGGGCCCCTGGGCCGACCCCTTTGAGATGGAGGGGAGCTTGGGTTGTGCAACTACAATGGCTTCCGGACGGGAGATCTCTGGGTGCTAGAGGACTACAAGAACAACGTCTGGTCGCTCAAGCACCGCATCGAATTGCAGAGGCCGGTCATTTTCCTGGTGCTGGACGCCCAAGGAGATGTGTTCGTTAATTCTGTGAAAAAGGGGAGCGTGGGCATTATGTCGCAGCGTCTGCGGCACTTGTCTGGCACCGATGGCAGTGTGTTGACACGGTATGAGCACTTGTCTGGCACCGATGGCAGTGTGTTGACACGGTATGAGTGGAACGGCCGCCTCAATCTTAAGCGGCATAGGTTCAAAGAAAGCCTTGTCCGGCATGCCTTCTTTCCGACGGAAGGTGACGGTAGTGTGGATGAAACACCATTGTTCAATGGGTTGTCAGCTGCGGTGTTGCTTCCTGATGATAACTCTGAGCCAGACTGACTGACAGAGGAAGATGTAGTAGTACATGCCAGCCAAGTTCATTGCACCGTAAACCGAGTGAGTAGCTCTAGGCTCTTAGTTGATGATCCTTATTATTCCTAGTCATCTATGTTCAGTCAGTGTCAAGCAGAATCCACCGAAACTTGGTCTTCTGAAATAAAATGTTTATATTATTCCTTCTAGCTTCAGGTCTTTACATTCTCTCGGATACTTATAATCAATTGCTGGCAGATAGCAAATTACAGTAGATGATAATATTTATCTCGAGATAATATTTATCGTCTTGCACCACACTGGGATCAGGTTTTTGACAACAAGCTGTTTTAGTTTTTGGAACATGCTGTAACGTGCTTATGGAAATGCCAAACACGATGCACTGTAGGATTGATGACTCAAAGCACATGCCCAGACCCCTAAAGCTTTGTTTCCGAATAAAACGAGGAATTACCGAAGTAAACTTTGTTTCTGTAGCTAACGCCCCCAACCTGGTTAAATTTCAGGCTGGTAAGCATCTCAAAACTGGAGAGTCTCACCTCCTCTTGAGCAACACCAGATCTATGTTCAATATCAAGCAGAATCCACCAAGTTTCAGATGTTTTTTTTTTTCCGTTTCTTTTCTTTTCTTTATTATGAGCTATGTTGGTCATCTGAAACAAAATGTTTACATTGTAAGTACCTTTTTTGCTTTAAGTCTATAGATAGATTGTACTCCCAATTGTTGTTGGATATATACCAGCAAATTAGGTGATAGTATTTGCCTCGAGATAAACATATTCTACACTTGTTCTTATAGTTTCAGGGCATATATCCTTGTCGCTGCAAGTGTATTTTCAGTAGACGTTCTGCTTGTTTTCCTCAGTGTCCTATCCGTACTTTCGGTCATATTATCGTTTTTTCTCAGATAATATTTTGACCTGAACCTGATAATTTTGTGCCAATTTTGTCCCTTCTATGAACAAACTGATACAATAATAGGATTATGTGGCACATCACTTCATCTCACTGTAAACCTGAACCTGCTATCCCTGGAGCATTTACAGTCTGTATAAGATATACAGTTTACACTCTTTCAGATAAAATACAGACCACTAAAATCACAGTTACAGGCAGATGACTCTTGCTCATAAGTGTAAAGGAGAACACTAAAATTAATATAGGCCATAAGCTGTTTATTTCTTACTCCCCAAATTAAACCACAATCAGCATAGGGCTCTCCTCTCCCAAACCAGAAGCAGCAGAGTGCAAAGGAGAACACAACAGATAACAGATGACTCTTTCTCAAAACACAAGGCCTGACCCCTGGAGCTTCTGCTGGACGATGCGGTCGAGCTTCTCCCCCATCTCGCGGCTCATGTGGTTCACCCAGTCCCCTACCTCGCCTCGCCCTACCTCGCCTTTCCTGTAGTCGCACGCCATCACTCCTCGCCGCTCATGCCGCCGGAACCGTTCGTAGCTCTCCTCGTCCTCAAATTCATGAAAAAAATAGTGCATGGCAAGACTTAGTGAAGGTGTGAAACCATCGTATGGATTTTATCCTGCCTTGGAATCTACCAAAAACCTTTTGGCATTCTGGATGTTGATGTCACTCCATCAGGATAGCTTGAATCAAGTCGGCGAACCTGCACAATGAAGACTTTAGCAGGGAAAGAACAATCTTTATTTTCTTATGCACTTGTGCATATGAAATCCCATTGAGTTTCTGCTGACTCTTTCTCAAAACACAAGGCCTGACCCCTGGAGCTTCTGCTGGACGATGCGGTCGAGCTTCTCCCCCATCTCACGGCTCATGTGGTTCGCCCAGTCCCCTACCTCTCCTTTTCGATAAAACATGGAATTGTAAATATAAACTTTATTCCCATGGTCAACCCCACCGACATGGTTCACCTGTAGCCCGGTGAGCTTCTCGAAGCTGCACAGCCTCGCCACCTCCTCGGCCACGTCGGACGGTCGGAGCTCTCCTCCTCCTCGGTCAGCGGGACTCCGAGGAACCTCGCGAGCCTCCTCACGACCCGTGCTGGGTCCGACTTGATCTCCTCGTACTTGAGGAAGAGGACCGTGTCCGGCCTCGCCATGCTCGCCTTCCAGTACTCGAGGCAGTGGTCCCAGAAGGGGCCCTTGGGCGAGAACCCCTCGCAGAACATGCGGAAGGCGTCTTCCATCGATAGGGTGGAGTCATCCTGAGCCACCATGTTGTCGAAGTGCAGCCTGGACCTGGAGACGAGCGTGTCCTTGGGGTCCCGGCACAGGTACACCACCCGGCAGCCGAGCGACCGCGTCTCCGGCGGGAGAAGCGACATGGGCATGTGCGTCGCGAGAAGCCTCGGGGACGGGAGCGCGCCGAGATCGGCGTGGTCTCGGCCAGCAACACCAGGGATCTCGATGAACGGCACAAGGTGTTGCGGGTGGCGGGTGAGGAGTGGGTGGTCAGAGGCGCCGAAGCTGTGGCGGGACCGGGTGGTGACGGCGAAGGCTAGGGCCTTGAGCCAGGTGGTGCCGCACTTGGGCTGTGTGGCGAGGATGACGTCGTCGGCGCGCGGCGCGAAGGCCCGCTTGGCGCGCAGGACCCCCTCCAGCATATTCCGATTGAACCAGTAGCTCTTGTACTGGATGAGCGGATGCGGCCACCCCTCCCTTGACGGGAGCGAGGATATGAACTCCTTGAGGCTCTCTTCTGATAGGGCGTCATCTTGCGAGCTCTGGAAGGTGGCGCCCTCTGCCTCAGGTGAGCTCGTCGGTGGAGCTGCTGCTGCCGGTTGGGCCATGGCTGGTGTGGGAGGGGAGAAGAAGCTGGCCATCTTGGCTATGAATGAATAGAGAAGAAGCCGGTTGGTGTGATGACGAGGATCGCGTGGCGCCTATATCTGCAAGTAATTAGAAATTCACTTCTGCTTGGGTAGACCCCCCAACACAAGGACGGCCGAGATTGCCTAATACCTGTTCATAACAAAGGGCATGATGGGCATTATTTGAAAAAGAGGGCTCCCGCCCGTCCGTCGGTTAAAAAAAAAACGTGTACGTATACGTATACATGCCCCACCCGCTCGATGCCGCCCGCGACGAAAAAAAAAAATCTTTTCTGGCCTCCCGCCCGCACGCTCCTAATGACGTGCCGCGCATGCAGACGTGCCCCCGATCTGTCGCTCCCACCTGCCCGCACGTCCCACCAATCGCGCCAGCCGCCTGATCACCCGCCGGACGCAACCGCCTGCCGCCGCCTCCTCGGCTGCCCCGCCAGCGCTGCCGTCTTGCCTCCTGCCGGACGCAACCGCCTGCCGCCGCTGGCGCGGATGCCCTCGCCGGTCGCCGGGTCAAATCGGCGCGGATGCCCACGCCGGCCGCCCGGTCAAACGGCGCGGATGCCCACGTCGCCGCCTGCCCGCCTTCCCGTCATTAACCGACGCGGATGTCCACGCCGCCGCCTGCCCGCCTTCCCGTCATTAAACCGACGCGGATGCCCACGCCGACTCCCCGCCTGCCCGCCATTAACCGGCGCGGATGCCCACGGCGGCGTCCCGCCTGCCCGCCTCCTAGCCCCGTCGCTATATAAACCCCCGAC
>LR738715.1:881508466-881567059 GCA_902687465.1 Secale cereale | reverse complement strand
GATGCCCACGTCGCCGCCTGCCCGCCTTCCCGTCATTAACCGACGCGGATGTCCACGCCGCCGCCTGCCCGCCTTCCCGTCATTAAACCGACGCGGATGCCCACGCCGACTCCCCGCCTGCCCGCCATTAACCGGCGCGGATGCCCACGGCGGCGTCCCGCCTGCCCGCCTCCTAGCCCCGTCGCTATATATACCCCCGACGCTCAACCCACGGCGCCCATCCCAGCCCCAACCCTCCCGCCGCCCACCGCATCCCAGACCGCCGGCGACCCTCGTAGCCACCGCCCCCTCCCCAGCGGCGATGGCGTTCTACCGCGGAAGCAGCAGCACCGCCGGCGGCAACGACGACGACGACAACCCCGGCTCCTGGCCGACGAGCCTCGGCGTGCCGGAGACGGAGGAGCTCCACCGCTACTGCCTCCCCGTCCCGCCGGCCTGTCGTCTTCCACGGAACTGGAGGATCGACAAGGACGGGTATGCGACGCTGGGGCCCGGCGCGACGGAGGAGGAGCTGCGGAGGCACAGCGGCGGCCGGCACAACATCGTCGGCCGCCGCAATTTTTGGAAAGGTAAGGATTTCTGGGAGGTCATGGCCGCCTTCCGGCTCGCGCGGGCCGGCGTGACCCCGGATCTGACGGGCGCCAGCGGACGTCTCCGAGCCCCTCCCCCGGAGCCCGCGAACCGTCGCCGCCGACGCGCCGGAGGCCCCGCGCCCCAGGCAGCGGCGCCCGCGCCGGCTGCCCCCCCTCACCGCCGGAGGTCGAGTTGCCGGCGGAGCAGGTCGTCCTCCGTGAGGACGGCGACCCGGAAGACACTCCGGGGTACCTCGTCGCCCTACGGGCGTCGGAGGCTGCGGCGGCGGCGGCGGCTGCTGCGGCGGACGCAAGGGAGGCCGCTGAGGTCGCGGCCGCAATCGCAGCGGCCGACGCGGCCGAGGCAATGGCGGCGCAAGAGGCGGCGATGGCGCCGCCGGGGTGGCAGCAGGTTCCGCCGGAGTGGCAGGACCCGGCGGCGGCGGCGGCGTGGCAGGACCCGGCCGCGGCGGCGGCGGCGGCAGACGAGGCAGAGGAGGACGGCATCGACTGGGACGACCTCGCAAATCGGTCCAGCAGCGACGATGACGGCGGCGACGGCCAAGTCGTGGTGGACCTCCTCGATAGCGACGAGTAGTAGTTTTTTTTTAAGTTAATCTCGTTATGTCGTTTTAATCCTAAGTTGTAGACTTTATGTATGAACTTGTCATGATGCCTGTAGTACGTGGAAAAAGTTAGGGGCCGTTTGGTGCAGGCGGAAAAGAAAACCTAGTTGAGGGTAGCCCTACCGGCATAACCTAACGGTGCTGGTTGAACTGGGTCTACGTGATCGCATGCATGCAATGTAACCAAAATTTGCGAGGGCGTGTGGATGGGCAATGCAGGCCCCCACGCAAGAAATGAAGTAAATCGGACACCGAACGCACGTTGCGTCACGTTCGGGCAGTCTTTTAGGGTTTTTCGGCTCGGAAAACCCTAGAAAACGCATGTGACGTCGAAAAATGCCGAAAACTGTCATGCATGCTTGTCATGATGCCTGTAGTACGTGGAAAAAGTTAGGGCCGTTTGGTGTAGGCCGAAAAAAAACCTAGTGAAAAAACCGAAGTTAGTCAATAAATAGTAATTTTAAAAAACATAAACGGAATTAATAAAAGAGTCCGACGGATATATGCATGTCCATCTGGGGTCAAAGCCCTAGTCCACGCCGCCTCCACGATACTCATCGCACGCCGCCTCCACGATCTCCACCACACGCCACCTCCACGCCCGCCGCCCACTCGCCATCTGCGCCAGCCGCCTCTCCCCCTTCGACGCCACCTGTGACCGCCGCCCTCGACGCCACCTGTGCCCGCCGCCCTCGACGCCACCTGTGACCGCCGCCCTCGACGCCACCTGAGCCCGCCGCCCTCGACGCCACCTGTGACCGCCGCCCTCGACGCCACCTGTGACCGCCGCGCTCGACGCGACCCGACGCTGCTCCCCACCTCGACTTCGCCACACCCCCCATCCGCCGAGGTAATTTTTTTACCATAATTAATGTTCAATCATCATGTTTCGTAGAGATGTAGTACGAGCTAATATTTTTGCTGCTCATATTTGTAGTGATGGACGAGTACGCAGACATATTTTGTTCTGTTGAGAAGTGGTGTTTGTTGGTCAGCAGACTTAACTCTAGGCAGAAAAAGCGTTTTGCAAGCACTGCATTAGAAAAATTGTTGTTCATTCCCAGTGTTCTCATGCGAAAGTGTTTGCTGAAATTCATAATTAAATCATATGATTTGGAAAGAAAAAAAATTCATTATGCCATCAAAAAACGGTGCGATATCATTGCGCACTGAAGATGTGTTTGACATTTTTGGGCTTCAGAACAAGGGCAAAGATGCCATGAAAGCGATAGGTAAAGGGGGGTTAAAGTTGAAGGTGAAAGTGCCAAGTCGTTTTGTAGATTCCAATACGGGTCAAATGATGATAGACCAGCTGATTGAGCACATCGTTGCCAGTGGCACATACGATGATGATTTCCTCCGTAGAATTGTCCTGGTTCTTTTAGGCACTGTTCTTGCACCGCACTCCACGAAAGAAGTTCCTAATGCTTTTTACAAGTTAGTGGAGGATGTGGAGGCAATCAAAGCATTTAATTGGAACGCGTTCACTTTACGCGTTTGCATTGAAGGCATCACAAAGACCCAGTCAGATACTACAAAATATACTTGGCCGGTCGGAAACCTTGCCCTCATACAGGTAAATCTTACATTATATAATTGTTTAATGCGAGTTATATTTTCTAAGAAAACGTTTGCTAATGTACTTCATGTTTGTGCAGTACTTGTTTTGGGAGAAAGTGCAGCCACTGGACTTAGAGACATTTGATCCACTAGCTCATGAATATCCGTTGATGCTTAATTGGACAGAGGATGAGGCTAAGAAGCGTGACGCGTACGACACGTCATACGGTCGTGGTAATGGGATGGTATGTATTACTAGTTCGTACTGCATGCATTTATGTGACTATATAAATGTAGAGGGAATTAATTTGCTTTGCTCTGTGACAGATTGATGACTTGATAATTGAGAAGTATAGACAGAAATTAATCGCTCAACAAGGAAAAATTGCGGAGGAAGAATTGGAGCCGGAAGAGCGAACATGTCGTGTCTCACGAAGAAAAGATAATAGAGATGAGGCTTCGTCGAGCAGGGACGCCACATTAGATCAATTAATGAAATGCACGAAAGATATGCAAAAAGAAATTAGTCTTCTCCCTGGAAAATGTGCTGAGGTAACGAGTGAAGTGTATTTTAATTTACATGAGTTTACATATTCATAATGTTCGCATCTAGTTAATGTTATCGACGTGTCATTGCAGATAGTACTGCAGAAGCTGTTGAAGAAAGGTCTTGTCTCCAAGTCAAACATGGGGTTTCGTGAAGAGGTTGAGTTTGTGGAGAATACTGAAGAGTGGGTGGACAAGTATGGTCCATCAAAATACTGGACAGATGTAAAATCAACTCCTGCAAAAGAAGATATGGACAACGGGTTGGAGGCATCCTTCACCACTGGAAAAGAGAAGAAGTTGAGGAGTGATAAAGGTGTGCATCTCAACACACCCGGTACAGGAGATGAAGACGACCCCTTCGTGATCGAGGAGAATGGTAATTCAACCGACCCATCTCTAGCAACGGTAGACACAGATGAGTTTCCAGCTCTTACCGCAACCCCCAAGAATATCAATACAGTGTCAGACGGGTCTAGCACGGATAAATCTGAGGAGATTAGTATGGATAGTTTGAAGACCCTTATTAAAAAAGCTCAAGTAAAAGGCACTAAGGATAATGATGGGAAACGGAAGAGGAAACAGTCAAAATACTATCGTTCACCGTACCAGCAAAATGGTGGACGCAAACGTCGAAGGAAAAGTAAGTGCTAGGTAATTTATTGTTCGAAGATATTTCTGTCCTTGCATGCACACTTTATGAACTCATTGTTGTTTACTATTTTAGATTTGTTTGGTGTGAGAGCTGTACTGGTTAGTACCGATTACATTGATGAGGAACACATAGAGGCTGCTAAGATTTATGTCCAGAAACTAGCATCCTCGGAGAAGCTTTGTAGGAAAACTGTTGTGCACATGACGGGCATTGGTGGGGAGACATGTACATCTAATATGCTTGAAGCCATTATTTCAAAACAGTGGTTACAGGGCGCCGTAAGTATTGACATTAATTTATGAAGTTGTACATGTCATTTGTATGAATTACCTAATAGGCGTATTGTTGTTATGTTATTTTCAGGTCATCAATAGGTATTGCAACCATATGCAGACCCATCATCCTCGTGCTGACCGTCACATAGTATCATCTTGGGTGTCACACTGGCTTATCCTTCGTGGTGATGGGAAGGTTAAAAACTCTAAGAAGCATTTTATGGAACATTTCACAAATCAAAGTAAAATGGTGTCTAGAGTTACTGAAGAGTATTTCGTTAAAGATAAGGTACTTAACTTTACTATATTCTTTTCTACTACATAATTATCCGTGGGTACACCAACATAAAAATACTTTGTTGTAGGCATACTTTCCTTTTCATGTGCAAGAAAATCATTGGATAACAGTTCTTATGCACAACGAGAAAAAAGAGTTTCAAGTCTTAGACTCTCTTGGTGACTGCAGCGAGACAGTTCTTACAAAAATTGCTAAACTGGTAAGCTTACAACTTCACGTAAACCAAAATGTAGTTATGCGACACGTACTTCATATGAATTTCAAATTTTATTTTCAGAGGGCTGAGATAGCTAAAGATACGACGGAGGTGAACTCCATTATTGCAACGGAACATCCTGACGTATCTTCCTGGCCAATAAAGGAATACCCTATGCCGTTACAAACTGACATGTACGTTCGCAATGAGGTATACAGATGTACTTGTTTGATCCATGAATAACACAACTCGTGGTGTCTTGCGGTGTCTCTTGTGGTCTTTTTGTGATCAAGTGCATTGAAAACTGGGACGAAGATGATTGGATATGTGAGTTTGACCAAGAAGTTATTAATTCTTCAAGGGGACGCATTCTAGCTGAAATACTTTTCTCGGAATGCAACACCATGAAAGTAGTGAAAGAGAAGATTCTGAAGATCATCGAGAACAAACGAGTCTGAGGATGGGGTGTTGGCTATTATCTGCTTGAAATAAACGTGCCGTTGTCGGCACTAGATACTATTTTCTTCATAGTAAGACATCTTTTTATTGTAATGCGGCATGGTTTAGCATGTTCCGCAACTAAATAAACATGTCGTGATCGGTATTTGCTACATTATTTATGTGGGTGTCACTCTTGTATGCATCATTGGCAGTTATTTTTAATACGGTTTTGCTATGTGCTGTAATCTGGACGACGGCTTTGTTTATGTGAAAACACAGGTTACGTATATTTAAAAATATAACTTACACAAAAAATATGCCCGACCACCGCAACAGGGCCCACAGTGGCGTCCAGATCACACCCAAATCAAGCCCGAATGCGACTCGGGCGGCTGATAGAGCCGCTAATGAGCCCGAAACGGGGTCCAACGGGGCTGCGGTCGGTATAGGAGAGGAGCTCGATGGAGGGGACGGAGGCAGCTATTTAAGCCGCTCGTCGCGTCCCCCGGCTTCCGAGGTGGGACTAAATTTACCTAGTCGCGTCGCGCCCCGCGCTGCACACGGTCACAGGCCGGCCCCTCCCCCGGCCAGCACAGTTCGGCCCACGTCGCCTTCCCCGGCCCACGCCCCCGCCCGCTCCCGTCGCCCAACGGAAGCAGCCGGCTACAAGTTTAGTCCCACCTCGCCCGCCGAAGGTCGTCGAGACCTGTTTATATACGACTGCATACGCATATAAGAAAACAGTTACTAATAATGTTTAGTATATGTGATTTGACTACTGGCTAATTGTTATTATTGTGACAATTAGGGTGTAGTCAAATCATGTATATTAAATCTCATTATTAGCTGTCTTTTTTTATTTATTAATTTTTAATTATTAATTTTTTTATTTTTCTAATCTTTTATTTTTTATGTTTATTTTTTTTATTTTTTTTTATTTTTTTCTTATTTCTTTTATTTTTTTTATTTCTTTTTTTCCTTTATCAGTCAATTTTTCATTTCTTTATCTTTCGCGGTCGGGGGCGTGGTCCGGAGAAGCTGGGCCGGGGGAGGACGTGGGCCGAACTGGGCTGGCCGGGGGAGTGGGCGGCCTGGTGACCGCTTGCAGCACGGGGCGCGACGCGTCGAGGGAATTTAGTCCCACCTCGGAAGCCGGGGGACGCGACGACCGGCTTAAATAGCTGCCTCCGCCCCCTCCATCGAGCTCCTCTCCTATACCGCCCGCAGCCCCGTTGGACCCCGTTTCGGGCCCATTAGCGGCTCTATCAGCCGCCCGAGTCGCCTTCGGGCTTGATTTGGGTGTGATCTGGACGCCACTGTGGGCCCCGTTGCGGTGGTCGGGCATATTTTTTTGTGTAAGTTTTATTTTTAAATATACGTAAGCTTTGTTTTTCACTTAAACAAAGCCGTCGTCCAGATTACAGCACATAGCAAAACCATATTAAAAATAACTGCCAATGATGCATACAATAGTGACACCCAGATAAATAATATAGCAAATACCGATCACGACATGTTTATTTAGTTGCGGAACATGCTAAACCATGCCGCATTACAATAAATAGATGTCTTACTATGAAGAAAATAGTATCTAGTGCCGACAACGGCACGTTTATTTAAAGCAGATAATAGCCAACACCCCATCCTCAGACTCGTTTGTTCTCCATGATCTTGAGAATCTTTCTTTCACTTACAAGCTTCTTCTCTACGCCCAATTCCTGAACAAAATATGAACAATATGAGTGAGAAGATATATTCGGTGCAATCAAATTGGCAAGATAACCAAAATAAGAAAGTTGCAACTCACTTCTCATTCTTCTTACATGTAGCCTTGTTATGACCTGGGAGACCACACAGACTACATAAAGGACCACTTTTCTTCTCTGTAAAATCTTTTGGCCTACCATTCTTCGTAATATCGGGGCCCCCCTTTGACCGCCCCTTCTTAGGTGCACCCTTCGTCGAAACTTTTTCAGGATCACCAATACCAGGTTGAACTTGGGGTGCCTGATTTGCCACCTTCTTAAGCTTAGCGTACCTCCTACTTCCTATAAGTTCCTCCTCTGAAATCTTTTTCTGCGCAATTATGGAGTCCAGAGCCTTCATCAACTCATCAAACAAGAAGGGATCATTTGCTGCAACATGAGCAGCTTCCGCGGTTTTTATGGTTATTTCACTATAGCGTTCTCTCTCCAATGGTCCTGACCAACCCCATCCAAACATATCACTCTTCCGTTGCACAGGCAACCCATCTCTCGCATTTTTCGACAGCCGATGTAGGACACAACATTTTGGTATCTCAGTTATGTTCAGATGATGAAGAACAAATAGAATGTGTTTGCATGGCAGCCCTTTACGAACCATCCTAAGACAACTGCATGTTATAGTTTGTTCTGAGTTACCTGGTTCATAAACAACATTGTACCTGAATTTGTGGTTGTCCTTCCATGTCACCATGAATGTCTGACGATCAATTCCCACGAGCGTCTCAAATATCTCCAGCTGACCCATCTTATGCAAATCATCTTGCAGTATGTAGAAATTAGCAGGTGTGAATACTTTGGCTGCATGCTCCTCAAGGGCCTTATATTCAGTAACCGACGGCGGTGATTTCTGACGTGCCTCGTGGTCATCGTACGCCTCGTTCTCACGGAGGCGAACTATACAGTTCTCATAATGCACTACCAAATCAACTATTGTCATACCGTAGTCCAGGTGAAGGTGATGGCAGGAGTTGAGGCTTTCGCTTCTCTGGTTACTTCGCATACCAAGGAAAAAACCATCTGAAAGATATGAAGCTGCCCAAAGTGTTCTCTTTCTGTACATCCTGTTAAGCCACTCTTCTGTTTTTTCCGTCTTCCACTTAACATAGAAAGCGGTCCATCTCTGCTCAAAGTTCGCCTGAGAGGTGGCATAGTACAAGAGCGATCTAAACTCATCCAGTGACTTGTAGTGCAGGTGCCGCTGCATATTTTTTTCAATATGCCAGGAGCAAAGACGATGTATGACATCTGAAAGAACAGACCGAATAGCCCGGATCATTGCCGCGTCACCGTCTGTGATTATGGACTTTGGCTTCACCTGACAGTTTGCTTTCAGAAAAGTCTGCAGCAGCCAAACGTATGTCTCTTCGGTCTCATCAGCAATGATAGCACAACCAAACACTGTGGTGCAACGGTGGTTGTTAACTCCAACAAAGGGGACGAACGGCATGCCATATCTGTTCATTTTATAAGTGCTATCAAACACTACCACATCTCCGTAGTCCTGATAGTCCCTCCGCGACTGTGCATCGCACCAGAACATACTCTTCAGTCGCCCTTCCTTGTCAAGCACATACTCAAAAAAAAAACTCAGGGTCCTTCTCCTTTCTGCTCCTCATTATGCCAACTGCTGTCTCAGCATCACCCTGTGCCATAAGCTTCATCTTCTCTCTGCAACATAAATTGTAAATGTCCCTTCTGATAAGCCCACACTTATCGTACGAACCATATCTGCTGATGAAATTGTCCATTATTATATGCTTTCTTATCCCGACCGCTTCCATCACCAATATCTCGGCCCTCGTGCCATATCCAATCCGTCGGTGTGACCACAAAAAACAAACCTCATCGGGCGGAGCCATCATGTGGTTGTGATCATCAACGAATGACGCGACGAACCAAACGCCACGCTCTCTGTCCAGCTTCACCACCATATGTGCACCACAGTCGCAACGAGTCTCCGGTCTAAGCCTCCGCTTGCGGCCCTCCATGGTTATGAACTTGCTCTGCCTTCTCCCTGCCCTGGAGCAAAGAAACCGCCGGTACTGAATCATTCCTGAAGCACCTCGTTTGACCTTCTGTTTCCTGATGCTGAACCCGTGCTCTTTAGCGTGATTGTTGTAGAATATGTATGCATCCCCTTGCGATCGGAAGGTCATAGCCATGACCTTCCAATGTGTCTCCACCATCTTCTGCTGCCTTCGAGCCTCCTGAATGTCGATCCCTCCCTCATCCTGATCATCACTAGGATCATATGACTCCCCCTACAAAATTCAGTTGAAAATATATAAGTCAATTAATACCATTTAATTAATGCTGTTGATCGATATACATCAACTATGAACTAACCTGGCTCAAGTTATCTGCGAATGATTCCTGAAAACTATTTTGCACATTGTCTACATCCACATCTTCCTGCAAATTTGTACACAAAAAAAAAAGTTAGCCATGCCATACTTTGCAAAATCAAAAATAAAATCAACGGTTATGCCACTTACGTTTTCACTATTTGCGCCATGTTCATTATTATCAAAATCCTCCGGAGGTAAGATATCATATGACGAGACGGAATCATTGTCGCTGCTGTCATCATCTTCGTTCAAATTATCGTTATCCGTTTTAGTCACCTTATCAGTATCATTCTTCTCCCTCCCACATGCGGATTCTTCATCCATGTCAACACGCCTACCTCACAGAACTGCAGAATATCGTGTGTTAGGTCTAGTACGTACATGAGGCGCTGCGGCGGGAGGTTTTGATGAACCCTAAACTAGACCTAACTTCTACGCATCATGCTGTTGGAAATATGCCCTAGAGGCAATAATAAAAGAGTTATTATTATATTTCCTTGTTCATGATAATCGTTTATTATCCATGCTATAACTGTATTGATTGGAAACTCAAATACACGTGTGGATGAATAGACAGACTTTGTGTCCCTAGTGAGCCTCTACAGGACTAGCTCGTTGATCAAAGATGACTGCGGTTTCCAGGTCATAGACATGAGTTGTCATTTGATAACGGGATCACATCATTAGGAGAATGATGTGATGGACGAGACCCAAACGTAAACATAGCTTTTGATCGTGTCAGTTATCGCTATAGTTTTCTGCATGTCAAGTATAAGTTGCTATGACCATGAGATCATGTAACTCACTGACACCGTAGGAGTGCTTTGTGTGTGCCAAACGTCACAACGTAACTGGGTGACTATAAAGGTCCTCTACAGGTATCTCCGAGGGTGTCTGCTGAGTTGACATGGATCGAGACTGGGATTTGTCACTCCGTGTGACGGAGAGGTATCTCCGGGCCCACTCGGTAATACGTCATCTCAATGAGCTCAAGGTGACTAAGTAGTTGGTCACGGGATTATGTATTACGGTAACGAGTAAAGAGACTTGCCGGTAACGAGATTGAACTAGGTATAGAGATACCGACGATCGAATCTCGGGCAAGTAACATACCGACGAGACAAAGGGAACTGTATACGGGATTACCTGAATCCTTGACATCGTGGTTCGTCCGATGAGATCATCGAGAAACATGTAGGAGCCAATATGGGTATCCAGATCCCGCTATTGGTTATTGACCTGGGAGTGTCTCGGTCATGTCTACATGGTTTCCGAACCCGCAGGGTCTACACACCTAACGTTCGGTGACGCTAGGGTTGTTAGTGAGAAGAGTGCATGGTTACCGAAGGTTGTTCGGAGTCCCGGATGAGATCCCGGACATGACGAGGGTCTCCGGAATGGTCCGGAGACGAAGATTGATATATAGGATGAAAGGTTTCGGAGTACCGGAAGTGTTCCGGGGAGTATCGGGAAATCGGCGGAGTACCGGAAGGGTTTTCGGGGGGTCCGGAAGTTGTTCTGGGCCTATTGGGCCACAAGGGGGAACACCACAGCCCTCAGGGGGCTGTGCGCCCCCCCTGGGCCCTCTTCCCATGCGGCTAAGGGGGTGGGACCCCCTAGGGCTGGCCGCACCCCTTGGCCTTGGGGGGCAAGGCACCTAGGGGGGAAACCCTAGGGCCTGGGCGCCCCCCCTGCCCTGGCCGCTGCCCCCTCCCCTTGCCCTGGCCGCCGGCCCCTAGGGGGAAACCCTAGGGCGCCCTCACCTCTCCACCCCCCCTATATATAGTGGGGCAAAGGGAGGGCAGCCAACACAGTTTGTGCCTCGGTGCTGCCCTCCCTCTCCCGTTACATCTTCCTCTCCCGCGGTGCTTAGGCGAAGCCCTGCTGGAGTTCTTCTCCACCATCACCACCACGCCGTCGTGCTGCCGGTTCTCCATCAACCTCTCCTCCACCCCTTGCTGGATCAAGAAGGAGGAGACGTCCCCGAGCCGTACGTGTGAAGAACGCGGAGGCACCGTTGCTTCGGTGCTAGGTCTTCGGCGATCTGAATCGCGACGAGTACGACTCCATCATCCGCGTTCATAACGCTTCCGCTTAGCGATCTACAAGGGTACGTAGATCACACTCCCCTCTCGTAGTTGCATCTACTAGATTGATCTTGGTGAACGGTAGGAAAATTTTTTTGTTTCCCATGCAACGTTCCCCAACAGTGGCATCATGAGCTAGGATCTTGCGTAGATGCTTTCTCGAGTAGAACACAAAAGGGTTTGTGGCGTTGATGTTTAAATTGCTGCCCTCCTTAGTCTTTCTTGATTCAACGGTATTATAGGATGAAGCGGCCCGGACCAACTTTACATGTCCACGTACATGAGACCGGTTCCATCGACAGACATGTGACTTTTGTTGCATAAGATGGCTGGCGGGTGTCTGTCTCTCCTATCTTAGTTGAATCGGAATAGAACAAGGCGGTCCTTGTAGAAGGTTAAATAGCAACTTGAATATCACCGTTGTGGTTTTGCGTAGGTAAGAAGCGTTCTTGCTAGATACCCATAGCAGCCACGTAAAACATGCAACAACAAATTAGAGGACGTCTAACTTGTTTTTGCAGGGTATGTATGTGATATGATATGGCCAATGACATGATGAAATATATTTTGATGTATGAGATGATCATGTTGTAATAGTTAACATCGACTTGCATGTCGATGCATACGGCAACCAGCAGGAGCCATAGGGTTGTCTTTATTTTTTGTATGACCTGCGTGTCAATCATTAAGCGCTTTGTAATGCTTTACTTTATCGCTAAACGGTAGCAATAGTAGTAAGAGCATGGTGGGGCGCCGACAACCCCGATGGCAACACGATGATGGAGATCATGATGATGGAGATCATGGTGTGGCGCCGGTGACGATGGAGATCATGCCGGTGCTTTGGAGATGGAGATCAAAAGCACGAGTTGATGGCCATATCATGTCACTTATGATTTGCATGTGATGTTAATCCTTTTATGCATCTTATTTTGCTTAGGACGACGGTAGCATTATAAGGTGATCCTTCACTAAAATTTCAAGATAAAATTGTGTTCCCCCCGAGTGTGCGCCGTTGCGAAGGTTCGTCGTTTCGAAGCACCACGTGATGATCGGGTGTGATAGACCCTACGTTCGCATACAACGGGTGCAAGCCAGTTTTGCACGTGCAGAACACTCGGGTTAGACTTGACGAGCCTAGCATGTACAGACATGGCCTCGGAACACGGAGGACCGAAAGGTCGAGCATGAGTCATATAGTAGATATGATCAACATGTTGATGTTCACCATTGACACCACCTCATCTCACGTGATGATCGGACTTGGGTTGGTGAATTTGGATCATGTCACGCTCGAATGACCGGAGGGATGTCAATTTGAGTGGGAGTTATAATTAATTTGATTAGGTAATAACTCACTTATCATGAACAATAGTCTAAAAATGTCTTTGCAAATTTATGTTGTAGATGGCTCGCGCAGGAGTTCCCCTGAATTTTAATGCGTTCCTAGAGAAAGCTAAACTGAAAGATGATGGGAGCAACTTTGTGGACTGGCTCCGCAATCTGAGGATCATCCTCACAGCTGCCCAAAAGGTTTATGTCCTAAATGCACCGCTAGGCCAACCCCCCGCTCCTGGAGCCTCTGCGGACGATATGAACGTCTGGCAGACGCGTTCGGATGACTATTCGATAGTACAATGTGCCATGTTGTACGGCTTGGAAGGAGGACTCCAAAGGCGTTTTGAACGTCATGGTGCATATGAGATGTACACGGAGTTGAAATTCATCTTTGAGAAGAATGCTAAGATCGAGAGGTATGAGACCACCGATAAATTCTTCGCTTGCAAGATGGAGGAGAATTCGTCTGTCAGTGAGCACTTGCTGAAGATGTCTGGGTACTATACCCGCATAGCTGATCTGGGACTTGTGTTCCCGGATGAGGCTATCATTGACAGAATTCTCCAGTCACTCCCTCCAAGCTACAAGAGCTTCGTGCAGCAGTATAACATGCAAGGGATGAACAAAACCATCGCCGAGCTGTTCTCGATGCTGAAAGTCGCTGAGGCAGACATCCAGAAGGAGTATCAAGTGTTGATGGTCAATAAAACCACCAGTTTCAAGAAGAATGGCAAGGGCAAGAAGGGTAACTCTAAGAAGGGTGGCAAATCAGTTGCTAATCCAGTGAAGAAACCCAAGGCTGGACCCAAGCCAGAAACTGAGTGCTTCTATTGCAAGGGGAACGGCCACTGGAAGCGGAACTGCCCCAAGTATCTGGCGGACAAGAAGGGGGCCAACAACAACAAAGGTATATGTGATATACATGTTATTGATGTGTACCTTACCAACTCTCGTTGTAGTGCCTGGGTATTTGATACCGGTTCGGTTGCTCACATTTGCAACTCTAAACAGGAACTGCGGAATAAACGGAGGCTGGCGAAGGACGAAGTGACGATGCGCGTGGGAAATGGTTCCAAGGTTGATGTGATCGCCGTCGGCACGCTCGCTCTTCGATTACCATCGGGATTAGTTATGAACCTGAATAATTGTTATTTAGTGCCTGCGTTAAGCATGAACATTATATCTGGATCTTGTTTATTGCGAGACGGTTACTCATTTAAATTAGAGAATAATGGTTGTTCTATTTATATGAGTAATATCTTTTATGGTCATGCACCCGAAGTTAGGGGTTTATTCTTATTGAATCTCGATAGTGATGATACACATGTTCATAACATTGATGCCAAAAGATGTAGAGTTGATAATGATAATACCACTTTCTTGTGGCACTGCCGTCTGGGTCATATCGGCGTGAAACGCATGAGGAAGCTCCATGCTGATGGACTTTTGGAGTCTCTTGATTTTGAATCACTTGACACGTGCGAGCCGTGCCTCATGGGCAAGATGACAAGGACCCCGTTTTCAGGGACAATGGAACGGGCAAGTGACTTATTGGAAATCATACATACTGATGTGTGCGGTCCGATGAGTGTAACGGCGCGCGGTGGATATCGTTATTTTCTCACCTTCACTGACGACTTAAGTAGATATAGGTATATTTACTTGATGAAGCATAAGTCTGAAACTTTTGAAAAGTTCAAGCAATTTCAGAGTGAAGTTGAAAATCATCGTAACAAGAAGATCAAGTTCCTACGATCTGATCGAGGGGGAGAATATCTGAGTTATGAGTTTGGTGATCACTTAAGAAAATGTGGAATTGTTTCACAGTTGACGCCACCTGGAACACCACAGCGTAATGGTGTGTCCGAACGTCGTAATCGAACCCTATTAGATATGGTACGTTCTATGATGTCTCTTGCCGATTTGCCGCTATCGTTTTGGGGATATGCGTTAGAGACAGCTGCATTCACTTTAAATAGGGCTCCATCTAAGTCCGTTGAGACAACACCGTATGAACTGTGGTTTGGTAAGAAACCTAAGTTGTCTTTTCTCAAGGTTTGGGGTTGCGATGCTTATGTCAAAAGGCTTCAGCCAGAAAAGCTCGAACCCAAAGCGGACAAATGTGTCTTCATAGGATACCCAAAAGAAACAGTTGGGTACACCTTCTATCTCAGATCCGAGGGCAAAGTGTTTGTCGCTAAGAACGGGTCCTTTCTCGAGAAAGAGTTTCTCTCGAAAGAATTGAGTGGGAGGAAGGTAGAACTTGATGAGGTTATTGAACCTCTGCTTCAACCAGAGAGTAGCGCAGCACAGAAAGATGTTTTTGTGGAACCTGCAGAGGTTGAAGAGGAAGCCAATGATGATGATCAAGGAGCTTCTGATCAAGTTACTACCGAACCTCGTAGGTCGACAAGGGTACGCACTGCACCTGAGTGGTATGGTAACCCTGTCTTGGAGGTCATGTTGTTAGACAACGGTGAACCTACGAGCTATGGAGAAGCGATGGTGGGCCCGGATTCCGACAAATGGTTAGAGGCCATGAAATCCGAGATGGGATCCATGTATGAAAACAAAGTATGGACTTTGGAAGTATTACCTGAAGGGCGGAAGGCCATTCAGAATAAATGGATTTTTAAGAGGAAGACGGACGCTGACGGTAATGTCACCGTGTATAAAGCTCGACTTGTGGCAAAGGGTTTTTCACAAGTTCAAGGAATTGACTACGATGAGACTTTCTCACCCGTAGCGATGCTTAAATCCGTCCGAATCATGTTAGCAATAGCTGCATATTTCGATTATGAAATTTGGAAGATGGATGTCAAAACAGCGTTACTTAACGGTTTTCTTAAGGAAGAGTTGTATATGATGCAACCGGAAGGTTTTGTCGATCCAGAGAATGCTGACAAAGTATGCAGGCTCCAGCGTTCCATTTATGGGCTGGTGCAAGCATCTCGGAGTTGGAATCTTCGCTTTGATGAGGTGATCAAAGCGTTTGGGTTTGTACAAGTTTACAATGAAGCTTGTATTTACAAGAAAGTGAGTGGGAGCTCTATAGCGTTTCTAATATTATATGTGGATGACATATTGCTGATTGGAAACAATATAGAATTTTTGGATAGCGTGAAGGGGTATTTGAACAAGAGTTTTTCGATGAAGGATCTCGGTGAAGCTGCTTTCATATTGGGCATCAAGATCTATAGAGATAGATCAAGACGCTTGATAGGACTTTCACAAAGTACATACCTTGATAAAGTTTTGAAGAAGTTCAAAATGGATCAATCCAAGAAGGGGTTCTTGCCGGTATTGCAAGGTACAAGTTGAGTAAGACTCAATGCCCAGTGACTGCGGAAGATAGAGAAAAGATGAGTGTCGTCCCCTATGCTTCAGCCATAGGCTCTATCATGTATGCAATGCTGTGCACAAGACCAGATGTCAGCCTTGCCATAAGTATGGCCGGAAGGTTTCAAAGTAATCCTGGTATGGATCACTGGACAGCGGTCAAGAATATCCTAAAGTACCTGAAAAGGACTAAGGAGATGTTTCTCGTTTATGGAGGTGATCAAGAGCTCGTCGTAAAGGGTTACGTCGATGCAAGCTTTGACACTGATCCGGATGACTCTAAGTCTCAAACCGGATACGTATATATTCTCAACGGGGGAGCGGTAAGCTGGTGCAGTTCCAAGCAGAGCGTGGTAGCTGATTCTACATGTGAAGCGGAGTATATAGCTGCCTCGGAGGCGGCAAAGGAAGGTGTCTGGATGAAGGAGTTCATGACAGATCTTGGAGTTGTGCCTAGTGCACTGAACCCAATGACTCTGTTCTGTGGCAACACTGGTGCCATTGCTCTAGCCAAGGAACCAAGGTTTCACAAGAGGACCAGACACATAAAGCGACGCTACAATTCCATCCGCGATTCAGTCAAGGAGGAGGACATAAACATTTGCAAAGTACACACGGATTTGAATGTTGCAGATCCGTTGACTAAGCCTCTTCCACGGGCTAAGCATGATCAACACCAAGACTCTATGGGTGTTAGATTCATTACCTTGTAATGCTAGATTATTGACTCTAGTGCAAGTGGGAGACTGTTGGAAATATGCCCTAGAGGCAATAATAAAAGATTTATTATTATATTTCCTTGTTCATGATAATCGTTTATTATCCATGCTATAACTGTATTGATTGGAAACTCAAATACATGTGTGGATGAATAGACAGACTTTGTGTCCCTAGTGAGCCTCTACAGGACTAGCTCGTTGATCAAAGATGACCGCGGTTTCCAGGTCATAGACATGAGTTGTCATTTGATAACGGGATCACATCATTAGGAGAATGATGTGATGGACGAGACCCAAACGTTAAACATAGCTTTTGATCGTGTCAGTTATCGCTATAGTTTTCTGCATGTCAAGTATAAGTTCCTATGACCATGAGATCATGTAACTCACTGACACCGTAGGAGTGCTTTGTGTGTGCCAAACGTCACAACGTAACTGGGTGACTATAAAGGTACTCTACAGGTATCTCCGAGGGTGTCTGCTGAGTTGACATGGATCGAGACTGGGATTTGTCACTCCGTGTGACGGAGAGGTATCTCCGGGCCCACTCGGTAATACGTCATCTCAATGAGCTCAAGGTGACTAAGTAGTTGGTCACGGGATTATGTATTACGGTAACGAGTAAAGAGACTTGCCGGTAACGAGATTGAACTAGGTATAGAGATACCGACGATCGAATCTCGGGCAAGTAACATACCGACGAGACAAAGGGAACTGTATACGGGATTACCTGAATCCTTGACATCGTGGTTCGTCCGATGAGATCATCGAGAAACATGTAGGAGCCAATATGGGTATCCAGATCCCGCTATTGGTTATTGACCTGGGAGTGTCTCGGTCATGTCTACATGGTTTCCGAACCCGCAGGGTCTACACACTTAACGTTCGGTGACGCTAGGGTTGTTAGTGAGAAGAATGCATGGTTACCGAAGGTTGTTCGGAGTCCCGGATGAGATCCCGGACATGACGAGGGTCTCCGGAATGGTCCGGAGACGAAGATTGATATATAGGATGAAAGGTTTCGGAGTACCGGAAGTGTTCCGGGGAGTATCGGGAAATCGGCGGAGTACCGGAAGGGTTTTCGGGGGGTCCGGAAGTTGTTCTGGGCCTATTGGGCCACAAGGGGGAACACCACAGCCCTCAGGGGGCTGTGCGCCCCCCCTGGGCCCTCTTCCCATGCGGCTAAGGGGGTGGGACCCCCTAGGGCTGGCCGCACCCCTTGGCCTTGGGGGGCAAGGCACCTAGGGGGGAAACCCTAGGGCCTGGGCGCCCCCCCCTGCCCTGGCCGCCGCCCCCTCCCCTTGCCCTGGCCGCCGGCCCCTAGGGGGAAACCCTAGGGCGCCCTCACCTCTCCACCCCCCCTATATATAGTGGGGCAAAGGGAGGGCAGCCAACACAGTTTGTGCCTCGGTGCTGCCCTCCCTCTCCCGTTACATCTTCCTCTCCCGCGGTGCTTAGGCGAAGCCCTGCTGGAGTTCTTCTCCACCATCACCACCACGCCGTCGTGCTGCCGGTTCTCCATCAACCTCTCCTCCACCCCTTGCTGGATCAAGAAGGAGGAGACGTCCCCGAGCCGTACGTGTGAAGAACGCGGAGGCACCGTTGCTTCGGTGCTAGGTCTTCGGCGATCTGAATCGCGACGAGTACGACTCCATCATCCGCGTTCATAACGCTTCCGCTTAGCGATCTACAAGGGTACGTAGATCACACTCCCCTCTCGTAGTTGCATCTACTAGATTGATCTTGGTGAACGGTAGGAAAATTTTTGTTTCCCATGCAACGTTCCCCAACACATGCCCGCCTCATGCCCGCTAGGGTTTAGATGACAAACCTTGGCCCGCGGTGTAGACGTCGCCGGCGTTCGACGACGGACTTCAGGTGGCGACGTGCACGACGAGCAACCGGCGAGGGCGGCGTCGACGGGTTATCAGCGGCGGCGGACGGGGGAAGGACGGCGGCGATCGGCCACTTTGCACAGCGGGCGGGCGTTGACGTTCAGACGGCGGCCAGGACGTTGGGACGGCGAGGGCGGCGGCGGACCGGGTAAGTACGGCGGCGATCCGCCGCCGTACAGACGGGGGAAGGACGGCGGCGATCCGCGGCGGCGGCGATCTGTCACTTGGAACGGCGGGCGGGCGTGCGAACAGATGGGGCTGGCGAGTAGATGGGGCGGGCGTAGATTGTGCAACTGCCCTTTTTTTTCGTGCTATACGTATGCGGGCATGGGGAGTGTAACTGTATAATACGAGGTGGGTATACGTTTCTTCCGTATGACCGTTCTGCCCTTATACGTTTTGTTGGGGGGGGGTCTACCGAAGCAAGCCTCTTAGAAATTTAGAAGACGACACATCCGACCACATGGAGAGATGCCTCCCTCTAGACCCCATCTCCTCTCCCGAGATATTCTGTCTAGTTATGTCGAGATATACATATACCACATGCAGTCCTGACGCCAACTTGAGCGCGCGACCCATCCTGTACTGTGCGTTCGTTTGGGGTAGAACGGACGAATAGCGCGGCTCAGCGTGCAGTCCTAAACGGACAAATGTCCAGATTTCGTCCATTTTCGACTCATTCCCGGCCCAAACTTGCGCCGAGTTTGGGGTTAAACGTACATCGCACGGACGGGCTCGACGCACGCCCTTGTCCCCCCGTGGCCCGCCTGTCGGGACACAAGTCCATTCGTTTCCAACGCCTCCGGCCCGCTCTCCCCCGCCCCACCCCGCCGCCGGCGTCGCCACTATTCTCCGGCCGCCTCCTCACTGCTCACCCCCCGACCGTCCATACCAGCGCCGTCGCTTGGAGGAGATTTGGCCATCGCTTGAAGGATATTTGACCGTGGCCGTCGCTTGGAAGAGAATTGGCCGTGGCCATCATAGCCGGTGGGAGAGGGAAAACGAGCGCCGGCGACGTTTATGGACCACGACGGCCATGACAGCTTCCGACGAGTGCTCCAGAGCGGCCATTAACCGGCCGCCAACCATCCCTGCTGCATCAAGGTGATCATCGCAGCCTCTTTGCCACCGCAACCGCAAGGTGTTCGACACTTTGCCTATAAAGGTATGGACAGTGGAGATGAATTTTTCTTCCACCACTTCATTTATTCATCGGACGATTCGTCCTCGGATGATGAAGATCTTGTGGTGGCTACACTGGTCGTTCACGACCACATTCAACGGCAGCTTCCTCGGTACAGGGGTTCGCTTCCTGGGCGTGCTCCCAACCTGAACCGCAACAGAGAGAGAGGTCACACCCTGCTCTATGCTGATTACTTTGCGAACACCCCGCTCTTCAAGCCGGATAAATTCCGTCGCCGTTTTCGTATGGCAAGACATGTGTTTAATCATATCCGAGAGGGAGTGGTATCAACGATAAGAAGCAGCAGAGTGGAAAGGAGAACACAACAGATAACAGATGACTCTTGCTCAAAACACAAGCCCGGAACCCTGGAGCTTGTCCTGGACGATGCGGTCAAGCTTCTCCGCCATCTCGCGGCTCATGTGGTTCACCCAGTCCCCTACCTCGCCCTTCCTGTAGAACACGGAGTTATCGACGTGAACCTTACTCCCGTGACTGACGCCGCCGACCTGGTTCACCTCTAGGCCGGTGAGCGTCTCGAAGCTGCACATCCTCGCCACCTCCTCCGCCACGCCGGACCTCTCCTCCTCCTCCTCGGTCAGCGGGACGTCGAGGAAGCTCGCGAGCCTCCTCACGACCCGCGCCGGGTCCGACTTGATCTCCTCGTACTTGAGGAAGAGGACGGTGTCCGGCCTCGCCACGCTCTCCTCCCAGTACTCGAGGCAGTGGTCCCAGAAGGGGCCGTAGGGCGAGAACCCCTCGCAGAACATGCGGAAGGCGTCGTCCATCGACGGGCCGGCGCCGCCTCGCCGCGCCGCCAGCTTGTTCTCGAAGTGCAGCCTGGAGACGAGCGTGTCCTTAGGGTCCCGGCACAGGTACACCACACGGCAGCCCAGCGACCGCGTCTCCGGCGGGAGCAGCGACATGAGCATGTGCGTGGCGAGGAGCCTCGGGGACGGGAGCGCGCCGAGGTCGACTACATGGCTGCCGGCGGCGCCAGAGATCTCGACGTAGGGCACGAGATGATGCGGGTGGCGGGTGAGGAGCGGGTGGTCGGCGACGCCGTGGCCGTGGCGGGACCGTGTGGCGACGGTGAAGGCGAGGGCCTTGAGCCAGGTGGTGCCGCACTTGGGCTGCGTGGCAAGGAGGACGTCGTCGCCGCGGGGCGCGAAGGCTCGGCCGGCGCGCAGGACCCCATCCAGGATCTTCCGCTTGAACCAGTAGCCATTGTAGTGGATGAGCGGCTGCGCCCACCCCTCCCTTGATGAGAGCGAGGATACCAAGTCTTTCAGGCCCTCTTCGTCTACCGGTGAGCTCTCGGTGTCGGTGGCTGCTGCCGCCGGTTTGTCCATGGCTGGTGAGGGGGAGGAGGCCATCTTGGCTTGGCTATGAAAAATGGATGGCCAAGAAGCCGGTTGGTGCGATCTCCGATGGCGACATCGGACGGGCCATCATACTTTACGGAGGGAGCAGGATCTCGTGGCGCCCAAAGTAATTACTACTCCTTTCGTTCCTAAATATTTGTCTTTCTAGATATTTTAAATAGTTACAACATATGAATGTATGTAGATATGTTTTAAAATGTAGATTTACTCATTTTGCTTCGTATGTAGTCACTTGTTAAAATCTCTAAAAAGACAAATATTTAAGTACGGAGGGAGTAGAAATTTACAACACTACTGATCCGAACACATGGAGGGGGTGAGATGCCTCCCTCCAGACTCCCTCTCCCTGCACATATATATATATATATATATATATATATATATAAATGAAGCAACAACCGGCAATGTCCCTTGAGATTGTACCGAAAATAATGCTACTCTATGCCAACCACGCAAGCTCCTTTTTACCGATGGCGGGAGGTACCGGTTAATCATCTGCCATTCGTTCACTTTACGATTCGTGCACTACTGGCCCACATCTCACCTATATTATTATATTCCCAATGAGTATGACGTATGTCACATCAGATGGCAGGTCGGTAGTGCTTAATACATGCATCATTCATTCTCTCTTCCCATTCATGTATAGGTGCATCCACATGCGTGATTAAATCCTGTATTTAATTTTCTCTTTAGCAATTTCATTCGTTCGTATCTTTAAAACTATAATCCCATTGCCTCCACGATCCCGCAACCACGGCGACTCCACGCCTCCCGCTCGCCATTGCCCCCACCGCAGATCTAGCCGCTCCGACCACGCGGCGTGCCTCCATGGCGGCGAAGCCTGCGGTCGGCGGCAGAGGCCGATCCCCCTCACCCTCCCCCTTCCCCCCTTGTTTCCCCCACACATTTACGAAGCCTTCCCGGAGATGGTGAGATTGATCTCGCCGATTCCGCAGGTGGTGCTCATGGCGACGGGGGCCCCGGGGTGGGTGGAACGGGCGTCCAGGATCCGCGACGCTGCGGCGAAGTGGATCCAGCGCGTTCAGGAGTGGAAGGCGGCGGATCAGGCGGTGACGGCGACGGGAGTTTTGGAAACGAGAGCTGCGGCGACCAGGTATGCAGAGGTTTGTCAGAGGAGAGCGGAGTTGGAGCAGCGAATCCTGGCGAAGCGGATCTACGACGAGGCCACGGTGGAGGAGAGACTGAGGATGCCCCCCTATCCGCACTCATCGCCGGCGGCGTTCGTGGTGAGGGCAAGGGCAGAAGCAAAATCAGAGGATCCTCGGAGGGCGCTGCGATGGGAATGCTTGCTGGGGGTGATGCCGTCAGATGCACCGCTGCGAATCTCGTCCTGGCCGCCGACGTCCATTCGCGATTGAGCTCCACGCCACCAGGTTCGCCAATTCAGTTTGCTGGCCGGGTTCGGATTCAGCAGATTGAGGGGAGGGAGTCCTCGCCGGCTAGTAGGCGGGCTTCGCCGCCGCCATTGGTGATGACCTCACCAAGCAGAAAAGTCGTCGGCAAAGCCAGGAGGACGTTGCTGCTAGGAGGAGGTGATATCGAACGGGGCATGTTGGGGCCACGTGGCGAGATAGAGGCCGTCGATGCTATTGTGGTACCGTGGAAGGCGCATTTTGGTAATACGTCTTCGAGTGGCAGACCTTGTGGAGCTGATAAATCCCCCCGTGCTAGGGTTTGCCGCCAGAGTAACAATAATCGAAATCTGGTCTGGATCAGGAAAGAATTGGTGGAGAGGGGTGATTTCTCTGCTGACGATTGCCACCCCATAGGGAGATCCGATCAACTACCACCACCAAAGCAATTCAGTTTCTCGAGGGTCGAGGCAGACTGGGCGGATTCCGTTTGTGGAGGTGGTGAAGAAGATGGCTGGAGGAGGAGGTCGTGAAAATTCAAGAGGTGGAGGCAGATATGCGTCAGGAAGGGGAAGGAATGAGACGGGGAGGCCTACAGCTCCGACTATCGTCCCCGCTGTTCCTCTAGCTAGCCCCCTGCGCAAAATTCAGGCCCCCCCTTGAATATCTTCGCTAGGCCTCCGATTGTTCCGATGATGTCTGGACCGAATATGGCCCCTCCGGGCCAAATGTTTTATGGATACCATGGAGGAGGCTGGGGCAACCACTACAATCAGGTGCGCAGTGGCCTCAACAGATGCAATTCCTGTTCTAATACATTCCGTCGCCGGCTGGCCTTCCAATTAACTATCAGCAGCAACCCGCGGGGAGCAGAAGTGGGCAGACAGGGGGGAGCATGCAGTCTGTGCAGTTGGGACACCCTGGAACTAGCAAGTCCAAGAAGAAGCAGAAGGCCAAGAATTTGAAAAATCAAGAAGCTGGTGTTGGGACCAATCAAACTTCGGACTCTGTTGATGAAACTGGTAGCTACCAGGTGGATCCTAAGTTCATTGGTGCTATCTGCTACAACTCTGGAGTGCTGGCTCAATTTGTTGGAATGTGAAGGAAATATGCCCTAGAGGCAATAATAAAGTTATTATTTATTTCCTTATATCATGATAAATGTTTATTATTCATGCTAGAATTGTATTAACCGGAAACTTAGTACATGTGTGAATACATAAACAAAACAGAGTGTCCCTAGTATGCCTCTACTGGACTAGCTCATTTATCAAAGATGGTTATGTTTCCTAACCATAGACATGAGTTGTCATTTGATCAATGGGATCGCATCATTAGGAGAATGATGTGATGGACTTGACCCATCCTTTAGCTTAGCACTGTGATCGTTTAGTTTTATTGCTATTGCTTTCTTCATGACTTATACATGTTCCTATGACTATGAGATTATGCAACTCCCGAATGCCGGAGGAACACCTTGTGTGCTATCAAACGTCACAACGTAACTGGGTGATTATAAAGATGCTCTACAGGTGTCTCCGAAGGTGTCCGTGGTGTTGGCATAGATCAAGAATAGGATTTGTCACTCCGAGTGTCGGTGAGGTATCTCTGGGCCCTCTCGGTAATACACATCATAATAAGCCTTGCAAGCAAATGACTAATGAGTTAGTCACGAGATGATGTATTATGGAACGAGTAAAGAGACTTGCCGGTAACGAGATTGAATTGGTATTGAGATATCGACGATCGAATCTCGGGCAAGTAACATACCGATGACAAAGGGAACAACGTATGTTGTTATGCGGTTTGACCGATAAAGATCTTCGTAGAATATGTAGGAGCCAATATGAGCATCCAGGTTCTGCTATTTGTTATTGACCGGAGATGAGTCTCGGTCATGTCTACATAGTTCTCGAACCCGTAGGGTCCGCACGCTTACGTTTGATGATGATCGGTATTATGACTTTATGAGTTTTGATGTACCGAAGGTAGTTCGGAGTCCCGGATGAGATCACGGACATGACGAGGAGTCTCGGAATGTCCGAGACGTATATATTGATATATTGGACGACTATATTCGGACACCGAAAGTGTTCCGGAAAATTTCGGATTTAACCGGAGTGCCGGAGGGGGTTACCGGAACCCTCCCGAGGGAGTATGGGCCATAGTGGGCCATTGAGGGAAAGAGAGAGGCAGCCCATAGGGATGGCCGCACCCTTCCCCTAGGAATCCTAGTTGGACTAGGAAAGGGGGGGAGACGCCCCACTTCTTCCTTCTTCTCCCCCCTTCCTTTTCTACTCCTAGTAGGAATAGGAAAGGGGATTCCTATTCCTACTAGGAGTAGGAATCCTACTCCCTGGCGCGCCCTAAGGGCCTAGCCGCACCTCCCCCTTGCTCCTTTATATACGGGGGCAAGGGGGCACCCAAAGACACAGAAGAAACATTGTTCTAGCCGTGTGCGGTGCCCCTCTCCACAGAAACACACCTCGTCATACCGTTGCAGTGCTTAGGTGAAGCCCTACGCCGGTAGCTTCATCATATCCGTCACCACGCCGTCATGCTGACAAAACTCTCCCGCAAAGTTCTACTGGATCAAGAGCTCGTGGGACGTCATCAAGCTGAACATGTGCAGAACGCGGAGGTGCCGTACGTTCGGTGCTTGATCGGTTGGATCGCGAAGAAGTTCGACTACATCAACCGCGTCACTAGACGCTTGCGCTTTCGGTCTACGAGGGTACGTAGACACACTCTTCCCTCTCGTTGCTATGCATCTGGTAGATAGATCTTGCGTGATCGTAGGAAATTTTTGAAATAGTACGTTACCTAACAGTGGCATCATGAGCCAGGTCTATGCGTAGATGATATGCACGAGTAGAACACAAGTGAGTTGTGGACGATACTAGTCATATTGCTTACCAGCATGTCATACTTTGGTTCGGCGGTATTGTGAGATGAAGCGGCCCAGACCGACATTACGCGTACGCTTACGCGAGACTGGTTTCACCGTTATGAGCACTCGTTGCTTAAAGGTGACTGGCGGGTGTCTGTCTCTCTCACTTTAGCTGAATCGAGTGTGACTACGCCCGGTCCTTGTGAAGGTTAATACATCACATACTTGATGAAAAATCGTTATGGTTTTTCTATGCGTAGGTAAGAACGGTTCTTGCTAAGCCCGTAGCAGCCACGTAAAACTTGCAACAACAAAGTAGAGGACGTCTAACTTGTTTTTGCAGGGCATGTTGTGATTTGATATGGTCAAGACATGATGAGTTATACGTTATTGTATGAGATGATCTTGTTTTGTAAAGTTATCGGCAATTGGCAGGAGCCATATGGTTGTCGCTTTATTGTATGAAATACAGTCGCCATGTAATTGCTTTACTTTATCACTAAGCGGTAGCGATAGTCGTGGAAGCAATAGTTGGCGAGACGACAACGATGCTATGATGGAGATCAAGGTGTCGCGCCGGTGACGAAGGTGATCATGACGGTGCTTTGGAGATGGAGATCAAAAGCACAAGATGATGATGGCCATATCATGTCACATATTTTGATTGCATGTGATGTTTATCTTATTATGCTTCTTATTTTGCTTAGTACGGCGATAGCATTATAAGATGATCCCTTACAAAATTTCAAGGTATAAGTGTTCTCCCCGAGTATGCACCGTTGCGAAAGTTCGTCCTGCCGAGACACCACGTGATAATCGGGTGTGATAAGCTCTACGTTCACATACAACGGGTGTAAGCCAGTTTTGCACACGGAGAATAGTCGGGTTAAACTTGACGAGCCTAGCATATGCAGATATGGCCTCGAAACACTGGAGACCGAAAGGTCGAGCGTGAATCATATAGTAGATATGATCAACATAAGATGTTCACCATTGAAAACTACTCCATCTCACGTGATGATCGGACATGGTTTAGTTGATTTGGATCACGTGATCATTTAGATGACCAGAGGGATGTCCATCTAAGTAGGAGTTCTTTAGTAATATGATTAATTGAACTTTAATTTATCATGAACTTAGTCCTGATAGTATTTGCAAATTATGTTGTAGATCAATAGCTCGTGTTATAGCTCCCCTATGTTTTTTGATATGTTCCTAGAGAAAACTAAGTTGAAAGATGTTAGTAGCAATGATGCGGACTTGTTCCGTGATCTGAGGATTTTCCTCATTGCTGCACAGAAGTATTATGTCCTTGATGCACCGCTAGGTGACATATCTATTGCAGGAGCAGATGTAGATGTTATGAACGTTTGACAAGCTCGGTATGATGACTACTTGATAGTTTAGTGCGCCATGCTTTACGGCTTATAACCGGGACTTCAAAAACGTTTTGAACGCCACGGAGCATATGAGATGTTCCAAGAGTTGAAATTAGTATTTCATACTCATGCCCGTGTCGAGAGGTATAAGACCTCTGACAGTACTTTGCCTACAAGATGGAGGAGAATAGCTCAACCAGTGAGCATGTGCTCGGATTGTCTGGGTACTACAATTACTTGAATCAAGTGGGTGTTAATCTTCCAGATAAGATAGTAATTGACAAAGTTCTCTAGTCACTATACCAAGTTAGTAGAACTTCGTGATGAACTATAATATGCAAGGGATGACGAAAGTAATCCCCGAGCTCTTCACGATGCTGAAATCGGCAAAAAGGTAGAAATCAAGAAAGAGCATCAAGTGTTGATGGTTAACAAGACCACTTGTTTCAAGTAAAGGGCAAAGGGATAGAAGGGGAACTTCAAGAAGAATGACAAGCAAGTTGTCACTCCCGTGAAGAAACCCAAAGCTAAACTCAAGCCTGAAACTAAGTGCTTCTACTGCAAAGGAAATGGTCACTGGAAGTGGAACTGCCCTAGATACTTGGCGGATAAGAAGGATGGCAAAGTGAACAAAGGTATATTTGATATACAGATTATTGATGTGTATTTTACTAGTGTTCATAGCAACCCCTGGGTATTTGATAGCAGTTCAGTTGCTAAAAATTAGTAACTCGAAACGAGAGTTGCAGAATGAACATGGACTAGTTAAAGGTGAAGTGACGATGTGTGTTGGAAGTGGTTCCAAGATTGATATGATCATCATCGCACACTCCCTATACTTTCGGGATTAGTGTAGAACCTAAATAAATGTTATTTGGCATTTGCGTTGAGCATAAATATGATTTGATCATGTTTGTTACAATACAGTTATTCATTTAAAGTCATAGAATAATTGTTATTCTGTTTACATGAATAAAGCCTTTGATGGTCAAACACCCAATGAAAATAGTTTGTTGGTTGTAGTGATACACATATTTATAATATTGAAGCCAAAAGATGCGAAGTTAATAATGATAGTGCAACTTATTTGTGGCACCGCCGTTTAGGTCATATTGGTGTAAAACACATGAAGAAACTCCATAGTGATGGACTTTTGAAATCACTTGATTATGAATCACTTGGTGCTTGCGAACCATGCATCATGGGCAAGATGACTAAAACTCCGTTCTCCGGAACAATGGAGCGAGCAACAGATTTGTTGGAAATCATACTGTATGTGGACCGATGAGTGTTGAAACTCGCGGCGGGTATCGTTATTTTCTGACCTTCACTGATGATTTGAGTAGATATGGGTATATCTACTTGATGAATCACAAGTCTGAAATATTTGAGAAGTTCAAAGAATTTCAGAGTGAAGTAGAGAACCATCGTAACAAGAAAATAAAGTTTCTACGATCTAATCGTGGAGGTGAATATTTGAGTTACGAGTTTGGTCTTCATTTAAAACAATGTGGAATAGTTTCACAGCTCACGCCACCCGGAACACCACAGCGTAATGGTGTGTCCGAATGTCGTAACCGTACTTTACTAGATATGGTGCGATCTATGATGTCTCTTACCGATTTACCACTATCGTTTTGGGTTATGCATTAGAGACATCTGCATTCACGTTTAAAAAGGGCACCATCTAAATCCGTTGAGACGACGCCTTATGAACTGTGGTTTGGCCAGAAACCAAAGTTGCCGTTTCTTAAAAGTTTGGGGCTGCGATGCTTATGTGAAAAAGCTTCAACCTGATAAGCTCGAACCCAAGTCAGAGAAATGTGTCTTCATAGGATACCCAAAGGAGACTATTGGGTGCACCTTCTATCACATATCCGAAGGCAAGATATTCGTTGCTAAGAATGGATCCTTTCTAGAGAAGGAGTTTCTCTCGAAAGAAGTGAGTGGGAGGAAAATGGAACTTGATGATGTAATTGTACCTTCTCCCGAATTGGAAAGTAGTACATCACAGAAACTAGTTCCAGTGATTCCTACACCAATTAGTGAGGAAGCTAATGATGATGATCATGAAACTTCGGATCAAGTTACTACTGAACTTCGTAGATCAACCAGAGTACGTTCCGCGCCAGAGTGGTACGGCAACCCGGTTCTGGAGGTCATGTTACTAGACCATGATGAACCTACGAACTATGAGGAAGCGATGATGAGCCCAGATTCCGCAAAATGGCTTGAGGCCATGAAATCTGAGATGGGATCTGCTAGGCTTCTCGCCCCTCGTTGGTTACCCCAAGTGGAAGGTGTGAGATATAGTGTTGCGGAAGTTTTTCCCTTGGCAAAGATACCAAGGATCGAATCCCCAGAGACTCCTAGGTTCAACAAGAAGGTGTCAACTGCTACAGCGCCAGATATTAGCAATCAACGTGTGATGGGCCTCTAACCCCTCGTTGGTTACCCCAAGTGGAAGGTGTGAGATGCAGTGTTGTGGAAGTTTTTCCCTTAGCAAAGATGCCAAGGATCGAATCCCCAGAGACTCCTAGGTTCAACAAGTAGGTGTCAACTGCTAACGGCGCCATATATTAGCAATCAACGTGGACCTGCAAACAGATACAAATAACTTTGCTCCCAACGAGTACAGAGAGGTTGTCAATCCCTCCGGCCTTGTAGTTCACAAAGGATTAAACGCAAATGATAGTAGTGATAGATAATGTTTGCAATAGTAAGTAAAAGCGAAAAGTAAATAGCGGACGTGATCAATGATGGTAATATGGACCGGAGTCTCATGATGTTCACTAGTGATGTCTCTCTCCCAAAAGACGATAAAACAGCTATGTGAGGTAAACGAATTACAGCTGGGCAATTGACAGGACCACGAACGCAAACCAATGCTGACTACATTGCAAGAAAGGTTGAGGTTCAAAGCATGGGCGGTACGCCAAAGTAAGTAGAACGAAATCCATCAATATCTACTACTAATCATCCACCTTGAGATATCTATCCAGAACATCTCGCTGGTATTAAGTTGCGAGTCCCACCCATAGTGTAAACTCAAAGCAACAGACAACTGCATTAAAAGAACTTTGCGTAAAGTAAACAATCCTTGCACCCGCGGGCACAAGCACCGTTGTTTTCCCCCTTGTGGCAACATCACATCCCCTAGACTCATGTTTCTGTCACTCAAGCTAGTCATCGAGGGGCATGAACCCACAATCGAGCATAACGTTCCCTCTTGGAGTCACTACCTACTATTTGGCCAAAGCAATAAATAACAACGGAGAACATGCAAGAATTACTTATGAACATAAATATAAAAGAGGTAGATCAAATATATTACTCAATCACAATCTGAACATAATCTCATAATCCATCGGATCCCAGCAAACTCATCATAGCAACAGCATAAGGATTACATATGTGCCTCGATCATGTAGGGCAGCTCACGAGGACTAATTAGTGAAGCACAAGAACGGGAGGAGAACATCACATAGCTACTGGTCATGGACTCATGGTCCAAGGTAGACTACTCACAACTCATCCGGGAGGCGTCCATGGTGGTGGAGAGGCTCCCGATGGTGATCCTCCCCTCCGGCAGGGTGCCGGGAGGAGTTCTCCTGGTGCTCCCGATCTTGGAAGCGGCGGCGGCGGCGGAACAGAGATGAGATCGCGAAAAAGAGTTCCCCGTCCCGAGGGTTTCGAAGGACGCTCTAAATATATGCCAAAGGGGGGCACCAGACGGGGCTCGGGGGGCCCAGGCGCCCCCCCGGCGCGGCCCAGGGGGGCGCGCCGCCAGGGCGCCTGGGGCCCTGGTGCCCCCCCGGCTGTACTTCGGGCGCAAGGTAGGTTCTGGAACGCTGATTTTTTATATAATTTTTCTGGATTTTTCCTGACAGTTCTCGTAATGTGAAAACCTGAAATACAAAAACAGCCGAAAACAGAAACTGGCACTGGGGTGCACTGGATTAGTAGGTTAGTCCAAATATGATCAAAAGTGTATGGAAGTGTATAAATATCATAGCAATATCACCCAAAAGTGGCATGGAGCAAGCAGAAATTATAGATACGTTTTGGACGTATCAACATCCCCAAGCTTAATTCCTGCTCGTCCTCGTGTAGGTAAATGATAACAAGAATAATTTCTGTGGTGACATGCTATTAACCATATAGGACTTTTTATAGTCATATGACAAAAGCATACTGAGACAATGATTCTATAGTAATCAAGTTGCCTCATGAGAAAATCACAAATGACTGAAAGTTTTACAACATGACATTGAAGCATCAAATAGATTTGCAATGAACATGATGTGCAAATATGATAAAGTGATATCTAGCTTGCCCCCTTTAGTGAAGCAAAACATAAATGCAGGGGCACCTTCAAGGTTTAAGTGATGACTAGATACAACGATTTCAAAATAAACGATATCACAATCATGCAAAAGACAATGCTACTTTGGAACAATGCACATTACACTTAGAATGACAATCTTGCTCTCAGTAGTTGGTGCTTGAAGAAAGAAGGTGGAGACTCAAAAAGTAAAAGAATGGTTATGTGCTAGAGCTTTTTATTTTGAAAACATAGAAGCAATTTTGTCAACGGTAGTAGTACTTCATATGTGTCATGCATAAGACATCCTATAAGTTGCAAGCCTCATGCATCGAATACCAATAGTGCTCGCACCTTGTCCTAATTAGCTCGGATTTCCATGGGTTATCATTGCATTACATATGTTTCAACCAAGTGTCACAAAGGGGTACCTCTATGCCACCTGTACAAAGGTCCAAGGAGATAAATCGCATTTGATTTCTCGTTTTTGATAGATCTCAACTTGAGGACATCCATATCGGGACAACATAGAAAATAGATGATGGACTCCTCTTTAATGCTTAAGCATATTCTCATAAGAGATTGAGGATTAATGTCCAAGCTAAAACTTCCACCATGATACATGGCTTTGGTTGGCGGCCCAATGTTCTTCTCTAACAATATGCATACTCATTCAACCCATGGCAAATCACCCTTACTTCAGACAAGACGAACATGCATAGCAACGCACATGATATTCAACAAAAGTGTGACAGTTGATGGCGTCCCCAGAAACATGGTTACCGCTCAGCAAGCAACTTATAAGAAATAAGATACATAGGCAACATATTCTTTACCACAATAGTTTTTAAGCTACTTTCCCATGAGCTATGTATTGCAAAGTTAGTCCGCTTAGTACAGGTGGAGGTTAGCAAAAGACTGGGAGCGACCAACTAAGAGAGCAATGACGGTCATAATCATGCAGAGCGACAAAGCAACATTGAATCAGGCATGGAAGTTATATCGCTACTCAGAAATAAAAGATCATCAAGGCTTGACAGACTTTCTTTAGAGTCTTAAATATGCGTGAGCATACGCCAAGTCAATCAAAATAAATTCTCGAAGGAAGATATTACTAAACCATACCACATCATAGGCAAACAAATCAAGTTGGTACTCCAATAACACATTGGGAATCCCCCAGCTATTTGAGACTAACCATAAGAAAACCAGAACTACTAAGCGCCATTATGCACGTAGCATCTTTATCATAGACATATCAACCAATGCAACGGAAGCAAACTCTCTTAATACGATAAGCATGATAATTAAAGAGAGTTCAAGCAACCAACTAAACACAAGCTCTTTGAAAAGATAAGCATGAATACTAAGAGCTGAACATGATAGTAGCTATTAAAAGACAAAGAACACACACAACAAAGATAGTCATGAAAATTCTATGTTATGTTCTAGGTAGAAGTGGAGCGTGTTTCTCTCCCACATAAAGAACGCAGAGTTCCGACTCGTTATGGAAAACTAAAAAGAAAACTAAAAGCAAGACGCTCCAAGCATAGCACATAACACATTAAGTGATAAAAATATAGCGGAAAGAAAGACGAACTGATAATGTTGATGGAGAAGGGGATGCACGGGGGCATCCCCAAGCTTAGACGCTTGAGTCTCCTTGAATATTTCTTGGGGGTGCACGGGGGCATCCCCAAGCTTGAGCGCTTGACACTCCTGAATCTTTTTATCATCTTCCCTCGCACACTTGAAAACTCCCTTCATACATAACTCATCATAATCTGATTAGCGAGGTTAGTACCCTTAATAAAATTATTGCACCTTGCTGGAAATAAAGATATTCTTGAAGTTCTACTGTTTCTCAAGATTTCCAAAAGGTTTTTCCAAAGAAAAAGCAAGCTCTTGGTTTGCAAAATGAAGGAAAGGCAAAACAGGACAGAATCTGTGAAAAACAGAACAGCAGGTAGTAATTGATTTGTTCGGGGCACTTCTGCAACTCAAATCAAAAAACTCAGAACAGACGCACGAAAGACAATTATATAGAGAACGTGTCAAAAAAATTCAGATCAAAAAGATGATCTGGTGATTTTATACGAATTTTTCTATCCAAGGACAGAATCTGTTTCCTGGACAGCACCTCACAACTTTTGAACTTTCTAGCAATCAGAGGCTATAATTGATATAATGATGATGCTACTGTAGTAAACAACATCAAGACACAACAAAAGCAAAATATAAAAATTTATTCATGTGGGCTGCCTCCCAAAAGCGCTTTCTTTTATGCCTTTAAGCTAGGCATAATGCATATAGATCAAGTTTTATCAAGAGTAAAAGAATAGCTAGCCCGTACAACGGACTCAAAAGGTAACTTGATCTTCTTTCGAGGGAAGTGTTCCATCCCTTTCTTGAGAGGAAACTGAAATTTTATATTACCCTCTTTCATGTCAATGATAGCACCAACGGTGCGTAAAAAGGGACGTCCCAAAATAATTGGACATGAAGGATCACATTCAATATCCATAATAGTAAAATCAACGGGAACGTAGTTGTCATTGACAACGATAAGAAGATCGTCGATCCTCCCCAAAGGTTTCTTTATGGAAGAATCAACGAGACGAACACCAAAAGAACAAGAATCATAAGGTTTCAATTTAAGCATATCATATAGTTATTTGGGCATAACAGAGGTACTAGCTCCAACATCACATAATGCATAGCAAGAGAAGCCATTCAATTTAATTTTTATCATAGGATCCCAACCATCTTCTAGCTTTCTAGGTATGGAGGCTTCTACTCTAAGTTTCTCCTCCCTAGCTTTGATGAGAGCATTAGTGATATGCTCCGTGAAGGCAAGGTTAAGCGTGCTAGTGCGGGGGTCTCTAGACATCTTGTGAAGGAAATCAATAACTTCGGTAAGAGTGCAATTATCAAAATCAAGGTCACGAGCATCAAGTAAAGTGGTAGTGGTGTCCTTTAGGTTCACTTGTTTGGTACTTTCTATAGTCATAGCATCACCATTAATAGGTCCATTGGGACCAGGAGTACATTGGGTGCTAAGAGTTTGGATATCCTCAACAACTTGGATGGTAGCAACAGTGTGGTGGGTAGGAAGGCTCTTAATTCTATCCTCTTCCTCCCTTAGGGATGCAACCACTTCGGGTTTAGCTGCCATTTGGTTTATCAAACTGGCTTGTGTGTGGGACATATTGGAAACTTGGGTCTTAGTGATAGTGAGTCTAGTCTGGAGGTTAGAAATCTCAATATTCATGTTCTCTAATCGTCTACTAATGTATTGCAAGATAGCAGTATGCTCATTTAATTGCCTCGAGAAGGTTTTGTTTTGTTCATATTGGGTGTGCATGTAATTCTTAGTGGCCTTCTCTATTTCTAGCAGTTTCTCATAGCCAGGCAAATCTCTATCTTTTTGGATGGAGTTCTTGGTGCTAGGATAAGCATTGTTGTTCCCATAGGAATTAGAGGGGAACGGTCTAGGATTACTACCAAAGTTACTCCTATAAGCATCAGCAATCACATAATCTAAAGGATCATAACGAGGATCAACAGAAGATTGCTTCGAAAGTAGAGACATGATCAAGTCAACTTTTTCATTTAAGGAGGAAATCTCCTCGACAGAGTTTACCTTCCTACCTGTTGGAGCGCGTTCAGTGTGCCATTGGGAATAGTTGGTCATCATCTCATCGAGAAGCTTTGTGGCAGCACCAAGTGTAGTTGACATAAAAGTTCCTCCCGCGGTCGAATCTAACAAGTTCCGCGAGGTAAAGTTCAAGCCTGCATAAAAAGTTTGGATAACCATCCAAGTAGTCAAACCATGAGTAGGGCAGTTCTTGATAAGAAATTTCATACGTTCCCAAGCTTGGGCAACGTGTTCATTATCCAATTGTTTAAAATTCATTATGTTACTTCTAAGTTGGATAATTTTAGCAGGTGGATAGTATTTTCCAATAAAAGCATCTTTGCACTTGTCCCATGAATCTATGCTATTTCTAGGCAAAGACTGAAACCAAATTTTAGCTCCTCCTCTCAAGGAGAAAGGAAAAATCTTAAGCTTAACAATATTACCATCTATTTCTTGGTACTTTTGCATATCACAAAGTTCAACAAAGTTGTTTAAGTGTAAAGCAACATCATCTCCAGCACCGGAGAATTGATCTTTCATGACTAAGTTCAGTAAAGCAGGTTTAATTTCATATGAAGGTGCTGAAGTGGCAGGTGTAGTGATAGGTGTGCTGATAAAGTCATCGTTGTTGTGACTAGTGAAGTCACACAACTTGGTGTTCTCGGTGGAACCCATAGTAGCAAGCAAGCAAGATAACTATTTTTGTGATTTTCGATAAAAGGTACTAAAGCAAAAACTGAAAGGTAAACTAACAAGACTAAAAAGCAAAGGTAAAAGATAGCATGCAACTCCCCTATCCTGAAGAGTGGAGTCCCCGGCAATGGCGCCAGAAAAACTCCTTGATGGGCCTCTAACCCCTCGTTGGTTACCCCAAGTGGAAGGTGTGAGATGCAGTGTTGTGGAAGTTTTTCCCTTAGCAAAGATGCCAAGGATCGAATCCCCAGAGACTCCTTTGTTCAATAAGTAGGTGTCAACTTCTAACGACGCCAGATATTAGCAATCAACGTGGACCTGCACACAGATACAAATAACTTTGCTCCCAACGAGTACAGAGAGGTTGTCAATCCCTCCGGCCTTGTAGTTCACAAAGGATTAAACGCAAATGATAGTAGTGATAGATAATGTTTGCAATAGTAAGTAAAAGCGAAAAGTAAATAGCGGACGTGATCAATGATGGTAATATGGACCGGAGTCTCATGATGTTCACTAGTGATGTCTCTCTCCCAAAAGACGATAAAACAGCTATGTGAGGTAAAAAAATTACAGCTGGGCAATTGACAGGACCACGAACGCAAACCAATGCTGACTACATTGACAGAAAGGTTGAGGTTCAAAGCATGGGCGGTACGCCAAAGTAAGTAGACCGAAATCCATCAATATCTACTACTAATCACCCACCTTGAGATATCTATCCAGAACATCTCGCTGGTATTAAGTTGCGAGTCCCACCCATAGTGTAAACTCAAAGCAACAGACAACTGCATTAAAAGAACTTTGCGTAAAGTAAACAATCCTTGCACCCGCGGGCACAAGCACCGTTGTTTTCCCCCTTGTGGCAACAGCACATCCCCTACACTCATGTTTCTGTCACTCAAGCTAGTCATCGAGGGGCATGAACCCACAATCGAGCATAACGTTCCCTCTTGGAGTCACTACCTACTACTTGGCCAAAGCAATAAATAACAACGGAGAACATGCAAGAATTAGTTATGAACATAAATATAAAAGAGGTAGATCAAATATATTACTCAATCACAATCTGAACATAATCTCATAATCCATCGGATCCTAGCAAACTCATCATAGCAACAGCATAAGGATTACATATGTGCCTCGATCATGTAGGGCAGCTCACGAGGACTAATTAGTGAAGCACAAGAACGGGAGGAGAACATCACATAGCTACTGGTCATGGACTCATGGTCCAAGGGAGACTACTCACAACTCATCCGGGAGGCGTCCATGGCAGGGTGCCGGGAGGAGTTCTCCTGGTGCTCCCGATCTTGGAAGCGGCGGCGGCGGCGGAACAGAGATGAGATCGCGAAAAAGAGTTCCCCGTCCCGAGGGTTTCGAAGGACGCTCTAAATATATGCCAAAGGGGGGCACCAGACGGGGCTCGGGGGCCCAGGCGCCCCCTGGCGCGGCCCGTGGGGGGGGGGGCGCCGCCAGGGCGCCTGGGGCCCTGGTGGCCCCCCCCCCCCGACTGTACTTCGGGCGCAAGGTAGGTTCTGGAACGCTGATTTTTTATATAATTTTTCTGGATTTTTCCTGACACTTCTCGTAATGTGAAAACCTGAAATACAAAAACAGCCAAAAACAGAAACTGGCACTGGGGTGCACTGGATTAGTAGGTTAGTCCAAATATGATCAAAAGTGTATGGAAGTGTATAAATATCATAGCAATATCACCCAAAAGTGCCATGGAGCAAGCAGAAATTATAGATACGTTTTGGACGTATCAACGTGGACCTGCACACAGATACAAATAACTTTGCTCCCAACGAGTACAGAGAGGTTGTCAATCCCTCCGGCCTTGTCGTTTACAAAGGATCAAACACAAGTGATAGTAGTGATAGATATAATTGCAATAGTAAATAATAGCGAAAAGTAAATAGCGGATGTGATCAATGATGGTAATATGGACTGGAGTCTCATGATGTTCACTAGTGATGTCTCTCTCCCAACAAACGATAAAACAGCTATGTGAGGTAAACGAATTACAGCTGGGCAATTGACAGGACCACGAACGCAAACCAATGCTGACTACATTGCAAGAAAGGTTGAGGTTCAAAGCATGGGCGGTACGCCAAAGTAAGTAGACCGAAATCCATCAATATCTACTACTAATCATCCACCTTGAGATATCTATCCAGAACATCTCGCTGGTATTAAGTTGCGAGTCCCACCCATAGTGTAAACTCAATGCAACAGACAACTGCATTAAAAGAACTTTGCGTAAAGTAAACAATCCTGGCACCCGCGGGCACAAGCACCGTTGTTTTCCCCCTTGTGGCAACAGCACATCCCCTAGACTCATGTTTCTGTCACTCAAACTAGTCATCGAAGGGCATGAACTCACAATCAACCATAACGTTCCCTCTTGGAGTCACTACCTACTACTTGGCCAAAGCAATAAATAACAACGGAGAACATGCAAGAATTACTTACGAACATAAATATAAAAGAGGTAGATCAAATATATTACTCAAGCACAATCTGAACATCATCTCATAATCCATCGGATCCCAGCAAACTCATCATAGCAACAGCATAAGGATTACATATGTGCCTCGATCATGTAGGGCAGCTCACGAGGACTAATTAGTGAAGAACAAGAACGGGAGGAGAACATCACATAGCTACTGGTCATGGACTCATGGTCCAAGGGAGACTACTCACAACTCATCCGGGAGGCGTCCATGGTGGTGGAGAGGCTCTCGGTGGTGATCCTCCCCTCCGGCAGGGTGCCGGGAAGAGTTCTCCTGGTGCTCCCGATCTTGGAAGCGGCGGCGGTGGCGGAACAGAGATGAGATCGCGAAAAAGAGTTCCTCCCTCAAGGGTTTCGGGAGACGCTTTAAATATATGCCAAAGGGGGCATCGAAGGAGCCTCGGGGGGCCCAGGCGCCCCCCCGGCGCGGCCCAGGGGGGGCGCCGCCAGGGCGCCTGGAGCCCTGGTGGCCCCCCCAGCTGTCCTTCGGCCGCACGGTAGTTTCTGGAACGCTGATTTTTTATATAGTTTTTCTGGATTTTTCCTGGCAGTTCTCGTAATGTGAAAACCTGAAATACAAAAACAGCCGAAAACAGAAACTGGCACTGGGGTGCACTGAGTTAATAGGTTAGTCCAAATATGATCAAAAGTGTATGGAAGTGTATAAATATCATAGCAATATCACCCAAAAGAGGCATGGAGCAAGCATAAATTATAGATACGTTTTGGACGTATCAACATCCCCTTGCTTAATTCCTGCTCGTCCTCGAGTAGGTAAATGATAACAAGAATAATTTCTGTGGTGACATGCTATTAACTATATAGGACTTTTTCATAGTCATATGACAAAAGCTTACTGAGATAATGAATCTGTAGTAATTAAGTTGCCTCATGAGAAAATCACAAAGAACTGAAAGTTTTACAATATGACATTGAAACATCAAATAGATTTGTAATGAACATGGTGTGCAAATATGATAAAGTGATATCTCGCTTGCCCCCTTTAGTGAAGCAAAGCATAAATGCAGGGGCACCTTCAAGGTTTAAGTGATGACTAGATACAATGATTTCAAAATAAACGATATCACAATCATGCAAAAGACAATGCTACTTTGGGACAATGCACATTACACTCAGAATGACAATCATGCTCTCAGTAGTTGGTGCTTTTAAAAGAAGGTGGAGACTCTCGAACCGTGTCTTTTGTTGGCAAGGTTGAAAACCCGTAGTCGGAAACAAAGACAAAACATGTACCAGAGCTCTTGGTTTTAAAACAGAGGTAATAATTATTATTTTTCTTTCTTAGATCATGCATGTTTCGTCAACGAATGCTAGCAGACAACTCAATCACTTTTCGAGATGGACAAGTTTCGAGGAACGGCTCCCGAATGAGGACGATCACATCCTCTTAATCTCCTTTGTTTATCACTGCCAAAGTTTTCTGATTTCTCATGAACAAAGCGTGAAGAAGGGTTTGTTTGTTATATTATCTTTTTGAGCCGAGCGCACTCAATGCCAGTTCCTTCTCGTGTTATGGCTTTGCAAATTATACATGCATTCCCGGGGTGAAGCTTGTCCAACTTAAAAAGATTATGAATTAACTACTACTTCCTCATGAACTTACAACAGAGGCACAAAATAGGAATACTTTTTCTTTGAATAATTTCGAGGTGGCACATGCAAGTCTCCGTTGGGAATGGCAGGTAAATACCATGTAGGAAGGTATGGTGGACTCATATGGCATAACTGGATTAAAGGAATGTGGATGCACAAGCAGTCAGTCCGCTTAGTACAGGCGAAGGTTAGCAAAAGACTGGGAGCGACCAACTAAGAGAGCAATGACGGTCATAATCATGCAGAGCGACAAAGCAACATTGAATCAGGCATGGAAGTTATATCGCTACTCAGAAACAAAAGATCATCAAGGCTTGACAGACTTTCTTTACAGTCTTAAATATGCGTGAGCATACGCCAAGTCAATCAAAATAAATTCTTAAACTTAAAGCATAGCACATAACACATGAAGTGATTAAAATATAGTGGAACGAAAGACGAACTGATAATGTTGATAGAGAAGGGGATGCACGGGGGCATCCCCAAGCTTAGACGCTTGAGTCTCCTTGAATATTTCTTGGGGGTGCACGGGGGCATCCCCAAGCTTGAGCGCTTGACACTCCTGAATCTTTTTATCATCTTCCCTCGCACACTTGAAAACCCCCTTCATACATAACTCATCATAATCTGATTAGCGAGGTTAGTACCCATAATAAAATAATTGTACCTTGCTGGAAATAAATATATTCTTGAAGTTCTACTGTTTCTCAAGATTGCCAAAAGGTTTTTGCAAAGAAAAAGCAAGCTCTAGATTTGCAAAATGAAGGAAAGGCAAAACAGGACAGAATCTGTGAAAAACAGAACAGCAGGTAGTAAATGATTTGTTCGGGGCACTTCTGCAACTCTAATCAAAAAACTCAGAACAGACGCACGAAAGACAATTATATAGAGCATGCTGTTGAAAAAATTCAGACCAAAAAGATGACCTTGTGATTTTATACGAATTTGTCTATCCAAGGACAGAATCTGTTTCCTGGACAGCACCTCACAACTTTTGAACTTTCTAGCAATCAGAGGCTATACTTGGCACAAAATTGAAAAGTAAAGATACAATCATGATGCTACTGTAGTAAACAACATCAAGACACAACAAAAGCAAAATAAAAATTTATTCATTGGGCTGCCTCCCAAAAGCGCTTTCTTTTATGCCTTTAAGCTAGGCATAATGCATAGAGATCAAGTCTTATCAAGAGTAAAAGAATAGCTAGCCCGTACAACGGACTCAAAAGGTAACTTGATATTCTTTCGAGGGAAGTGTTCCATCCCTTTCTTGAGCGGAAACTGAAATTTTATATTACCCTCTTTCATGTCAATGATAGCACCAACGGTGCGTAAAAAGGGACGTCCCAAAATAATTGGACAAGAAGGATCACATTCAATATCCATAATAGTGAAATCAACAGGAACATAATTATCATTGACAACGATAAGAACATCGTCGATCCTCCCCAAAGGTTTCTTTATAGAAGAATCAACGAGACGAACACCAAAAGAACAAGAATCATAAGGTTTCAATTTAAGCATATCATATATTCTTTTGGGCATAACAGAGGTACTAGCTCCAACATCACATAATGCATAGCAAGAGAAGTCATTCAATTTAAATTTTATCATAGGATCCCAACCATCTTCTAGCTTTCTAGGTATGGAGGCTTCTACTCTAAGTTTCTCCTCCCTAGCTTTGATGAGAGCATTAGTGATATGCTCTGTGAAGGCAAGGTTAAGCGTGCTAGTGCGGGGATCTCTAGACATCTTGTGAAGGAAATCAATAACTTCGGTGAGAGTGCAATTATCAAAATCAAGATCACTAGCATCAAGTAAAGTGGTAGTGGTGTCCTTTAGGTTCACTTGTTTGGTAGTTTCTATAGTCATAGCATCACCATTAATAGGTCCAATGGGACCAGGAGTACATTGGGTGCTAAGAGTTTGGATATCCTCAACAACTTGGATAGTAGCAACAGTGTGGTGGGTAGGAAGGCTCTTAATTCTATCTTCTTCCTCCCTTTCTCTAGCCCATCTTTCTTTAAGTTTAGCCATCATCCTAATGTTTTCATTAATTTGCACTTGAATAGCATTCATAGGAGTGACCTTCCTCTCGTCAAGAGGAGAAGTTTTAATTTTAAGCAATTCTATCTCATTGGCTAAATGGTCTACCTTCAAAGAGAGATCATCTAGTTTATGTAGTTTTTCTTCTACACTCTTATTAAAGGCTTTTTGGGTAGTGATGAAATCTTTAAGCATAATCTCTAGTTCAGTATTGGAGTTCTTGGTGCTAGGATAAGCATTGTTGTTCCCATAAGAATTAGAGGGGAACGGTCTAGGATTGTTACCAAAATTACTCCTATAAGCATTGTTGTTAAAATTGTTTCTAGAGATAAAATTCACATCTACTTGTTCTTGAGCAATCAAAGAATTTAAAGGAACATCACGAGGATCAACAGAGGATTCCTTCGAAAGTAGAGACATGATCAAGTCAACTTTTTCATTTAGGGAGGAAATCTCCTCGACAGAGTTTACCTTCCTACCTGTTGGAGCGCGTTCGGTGTGCCATTGGGAATAGTTGGTCATCATCTCATCGAGAAGCTTCGTGGCAGCACCAAGTGTAGTTGACATAAAGGTTCCTCCCGCGGCCGAATCTAACAAGTTCCGCGAGGTAAAGTTCAAGCCTGCATAAAAAGTTTGGATAACCATCCAAGTAGTCAAACCATGAGTAGGGCAGTTCTTGATAAGAGATTTCATACGTTCCCAAGCTTGGGCAACATGTTCATTATCCAATTGTTTAAAATTCATTATGTTACTTCTTAGTTGGATAATCTTAGCAGGTGGATAGTATTTTCCAATAAAAGCATCTTTGCACTTGTCCCAAGAATCTATGCTATTTCTAGGCAAAGACTGAAACCAAATTTGAGCTCCTCCTCTCAAGGAGAAAGGAAAAAGCTTACGCTTAACAATATTACCATCTATTTCTTGGTACTTTTGCATATCACAAAGTTCAACAAAGTTGTTCAAGTGTAAAGCAGCATCATCTCCAGCACCGGAGAATTGATCTTTCATGACTAAGTTCAGTAAAGCAGGTTTAATTTCATATGAAGGTGCTGAAGTGGCAGGTGTAGTGATAGGTGTGCTGATAAAGTCATCGTTGTTGTGACTAGTGAAGTCACACAACTTGGTGTTCTCGGTGGAACCCATAGTAGCAAGCAAGCAAGATAACTATTTTTGTGATTTTCGATAAAAGGTACTAAAGAAAAAACTGAAAGGTAAACTAACAAGACTAAAAAGCAAAGGTAAAAGATAGCATGCAACTCCCCTATCCTGAAGAGTGGAGTCCCCGGCAACGGCGCCAGAAAAACTCCTTGATGGGCCTCTAACCCCTCGTTGGTTACCCCAAGTGGAAGGTGTGAGATGCAGTGTTGTGGAAGTTTTTGCCTTAGCAAAGATGCCAAGGATCGAATCCCCAGAGACTCCTTTGTTCAATAAGTAGGTGTCAACTTCTAACGACGCCAGATATTAGCAATCAACGTGGACCTGCACACAGATACAAATAACTTTGCTCCCAACGAGTACAGAGAGGTTGTCAATCCCTTCGGCCTTGTAGTTCACAAAGGATTAAACGCAAATGATAGTAGTGATAGATAATGTTTGCAATAGTAAGTAAAAGCGAAAAGAAAATAGCGGACGTGATCAATGATGGTAATATGGACCGGAGTCTCATGATGTTCACTTGTGATGTCTCTCTCCCAAAAGACGATAAAACAACTATGTGAGGTAAACGAATTACAGCTGGGCAATTGACAGGACCACGAACGCAAACCAATGCTGACTACATTGCAAGAAAGGTTGAGGTTCAAAGCATGGGCGGTACACCAAAGTAAGTAGACCGAAATCCATCAATATCTACTACTAATCACCCACCTTGAGATATCTATCCAGAACATCTCGCTGGTATTAAGTTGCGAGTCCCACCCATAGTGTAAACTCAAAGCAACAGACAACTGCATTAAAAGAACTTTGCGTAAAGTAAACAATCCTTGCACCCGCGGGCACAAGCTCCGTTGTTTTCCCCCTTGTGGCAACAGCACATCCCCTACACTCATGTTTCTGTCACTCAAGCTAGTCATCGAGGGGCATGAACCCACAATCGAGCATAACGTTCCCTCTTGGAGTCACTACCTACTACTTGGCCAAAGCAATAAATAACAACGGAGAACATGCAAGAATTAGTTATGAACATAAATATAAAAGAGGTAGATCAAATATATTACTCAATCACAATCTGAACATAATCTCATAATCCATCGGATCCTAGCAAACTCATCATAGCAACAGCATAAGGATTACATATGTGCCTCGATCATGTAGGGCAGCTCACGAGGACTAATTAGTGAAGCACAAGAACGGGAGGAGAACATCACATAGCTACTGGTCATGGACTCATGGTCCAAGGGAGACTACTCACAACTCATCCGGGAGGCGTCCATGGTGGTGGAGAGGCTCCCGATGGTGATCCTCCCCTCCGGCAGGGTGCCGGGAGGAGTTCTCCTGGTGCTCCCGATCTTGGAAGCGGCGGCGGCGGCGGAACAGAGATGAGATCGCGAAAAAGAGTTCCCCGTCCCGAGGGTTTCGAAGGACGCTCTAAATATATGCCAAAGGGGGGCACCAGACGGGGCTCGGGGGGCCCAGGCGCCCCCTGGCGCGGCCCAGGGGGGGGGGCGCGCCGCCAGGGCGCCTGGGGCCCTGGTGGCCCCCCCCCCCCGACTGTACTTCGGGCGCAAGGTAGGTTCTGGAACGCTGATTTTTTATATAATTTTTCTGGATTTTTCCTGACACTTCTCGTAATGTGAAAACCTGAAATACAAAAACAGCCGAAAACAGAAACTGGCACTGGGGTGCACTGGATTAGTAGGTTAGTCCAAATATGATCAAAAGTGTATGGAAGTGTATAAATATCATAGCAATATCACCCAAAAGTGCCATGGAGCAAGCAGAAATTATAGATACGTTTTGGACGTATCAACGTGGACCTGCACACAGATACAAATAACTTTGCTCCCAACGAGTACAGAGAGGTTGTCAATCCCTCCGGCCTTGTCGTTTACAAAGGATCAAACACAAGTGATAGTAGTGATAGATATAATTGCAATAGTAAATAATAGCGAAAAGTAAATAGCGGATGTGATCAATGATGGTAATATGGACTGGAGTCTCATGATGTTCACTAGTGATGTCTCTCTCCCAACAGACGATAAAACAACTATGTGAGGTAAACGAATTACAGCTGGGCAATTGACAGGACCACGAACGCAAACCAATGCTGACTACATTGCAAGAAAGGTTGAGGTTCAAAGCATGGGCGGTACGCCAAAGTAAGTAGACCGAAATCCATCAATATCTACTACTAATCATCCACCTTGAGATATCTATCCAGAACATCTCGCTGGTATTAAGTTGCGAGTCCCACCCATAGTGTAAACTCAATGCAACAGACAACTGCATTAAAAGAACTTTGCGTAAAGTAAACAATCCTGGCACCCGCGGGCACAAGCACCGTTGTTTTCCCCCTTGTGGCAACAACACATCCCCTAGACTCATGTTTCTGTCACTCAAACTAGTCATCGAGGGGCATGAACCCACAATCAACCATAACGTTCCCTCTTGGAGTCACTACCTACTACTTGGCCAAAGCAATAAATAACAACGGAGAACATGCAAGAATTACTTACGAACATAAATATAAAAGAGGTAGATCAAATATATTACTCAAGCACAATCTGAACATCATCTCATAATCCATCGGATCCCAGCAAACTCATCATAGCAACAGCATAAGGATTACATATGTGCCTCGATCATGTAGGGCAGCTCACGAGGACTAATTAGTGAAGAACAAGAACGGGAGGAGAACATCACATAGCTACTGGTCATGGACTCATGGTCCAAGGGAGACTAATCACAACTCATCCGGGAGGCGTCCATGGTGGTGGAGAGGCTCTCGGTGGTGATCCTCCCCTCCGGCAGGGTGCCGGGAAGAGTTCTCCTGGTGCTCCCGATCTTGGAAGCGGCGGCGGTGGCGGAACAGAGATGAGATCGCGAAAAAGAGTTCCTCCCTCAAGGGTTTCGGGAGACGCTTTAAATATATGCCAAAGGGGGCATCGGAGGAGCCTCGGGGGGCCCAGGCGCCCCCCCGGCGCGGCCCAGGGGGGGCGCCGCCAGGGCGCCTGGAGCCCTGGTGGCCCCCCCAGCTGTCCTTTGGCCGCACGGTAGTTTCTGGAACGCTGATTTTTTATATAGTTTTTCTGGATTTTTCCTGGCAGTTCTCGTAATGTGAAAACCTGAAATACAAAAACAGCCGAAAACAGAAACTGGCACTGGGGTGCACTGAGTTAATAGGTTAGTCCAAATATGATCAAAAGTGTATGGAAGTGTATAAATATCATAGCAATATCACCCAAAAGAGGCATGGAGCAAGCATAAAATATAGATACGTTTTGGACGTATCAACATCCCCATGCTTAATTCCTGCTCGTCCTCGAGTAGGTAAATGATAACAAGAATAATTTCTGTGGTGACATGCTATTAACCATATAGGACTTTTTCATAGTCATATGACAAAAGCTTACTGAGATAATGAATCTGTAGTAATTAAGTTGCCTCATGAGAAAATCACAAAGAACTGAAAGTTTTACAATATGACATTGAAACATCAAATAGATTTGTAATGAACATGGTGTGCAAATATGATAAAGTGATATCTCGCTTGCCCCCTTTAGTGAAGCAAAGCATAAATGCAGGGGCACCTTCAAGGTTTAAGTGATGACTAGATACAATGATTTCAAAATAAACGATATCACAATCATGCAAAAGACAATGCTACTTTGGGACAATGCACATTACACTCAGAATGACAATCATGCTCTCAGTAATTGGTGCTTTTAAAAGAAGGTGGAGACTCTCGAACCGTGCCTTTTGTTGGCAAGGTTGAAAACCCGTAGTCGGAAACAAAGACAAAACATGTACCAGAGCTCTTGGTTTTAAAACAGAGGTAATAATTATTATTTTTCTTTCTTAGATCATGCATGTTTCGTCAACGAATGCTAGCAGACAACTCAATCACTTTTCGAGATGGACAAGTTTCGAGGAACGGCTCCCGAATGAGGACGATCACATCCTCTTAATCTCCTTTGTTTATCACTGCCAAAGTTTTCTGATTTCTCATGAACAAAGCGTGAAGATGGGTTTGTTTGTTATATTATCTTTTTGAGCCGAGCGCACTCAATGCCAGTTCCTTCTCGTGTTATGGGTTTGCAAATTATACATGCATTCCCGGGGTGAAGCTTGTCCAACTTAAAAAGATTATGAATTAACTACTACTTCCTCATGAACTTACAACAGAGGCACAAAATAGGAATACTTTTTCTTTGAATAATTTCGAGGTGGCACATGCAAGTCTCCGTTGGGAATGGCAGGTAAATACCATGTAGGAAGGTATGGTGGACTCATATGGCATAACTGGATTAAAGGAATGTGGATGCACAAGCAGTCAGTCCGCTTAGTACAGGCGAAGGTTAGCAAAAGACTGGGAGCGACCAACTAAGAGAGCAATGACGGTCATAATCATGCAGAGCGACAAAGCAACATTGAATCAGGCATGGAAGTTATATCGCTACTCAGAAACAAAAGATCATCAAGGCTTGACAGACTTTCTTTACAGTCTTAAATATGCGTGAGCATACGCCAAGTCAATCAAAATAAATTCTCGAAGGAAGATATTACTAAACCATACCACATCATAGACAAACAAATCATGTTGGTCTTCCAATAACACATTGGGAACCCCCCCAGCTATTTGAGATTAACCATAAGAAAACCTGAACTACTAAGCGCCATTATGCACGTAGCATCTTTATCATAGACATATCAACCAATGCAACGGAAGCAAACTCTCTTAATAAGGTGAGCATGGTAATTAAAGAGAGTTCAAGCAACCAACTAAACAAAAGCTCTTTGAAAAGATAAGCATGAAAGCTAAGAGCTGAACATGATAGTAGCTATTAAAAGACAAAGAACACACACAGCAAAGATAGACATGAAAATTCTATGTTATGTTCTAGGTAGAAGTGGAGCGTGTTTCTCTCCCACATAAAGAAAGTTGAGTTCCGACTCGTTATGAAAAGCTAAAGAAAACTAAAAACAAGACGCTCCAAGCATAGCACATAACACATGAAGTGATTAAAATATAGTGGAACGAAAGACGAACTGATAATGTTGATAGAGAAGGGGATGCACGGGGGCATCCCCAAGCTTAGACGCTTGAGTCTCCTTGAATATTTCTTGGGGGTGCACGGGGGCATCCCCAAGCTTGAGCGCTTGACACTCCTGAATCTTTTTATCATCTTCCCTCGCACACTTGAAAACCCCCTTCATACATAACTCATCATAATCTGATTAGCGAGGTTAGTACCCATAATAAAATAATTGTACCTTGCTGGAAATAAATATATTCTTGAAGTTCTACTGTTTCTCAAGATTGCCAAAAGGTTTTTGCAAAGAAAAAGCAAGCTCTAGATTTGCAAAATGAAGGAAAGGCAAAACAGGACAGAATCTGTGAAAAACAGAACAGCAGGTAGTAAATGATTTGTTCGGGGCACTTCTGCAACTCTAATCAAAAAACTCAGAACAGACGCACGAAAGACAATTATATAGAGCACGCTGTTGAAAAAAATCAGACCAAAAAGATGATCTTGTGATTTTATACGAATTTGTCTATCCAAGGACAGAATCTGTTTCCTGGACAGCACGTCACAACTTTTGAACTTTCTAGCAATCAGAGGCTATACTTGGCACAAAATTGAAAAGTAAAGATACAATCATGATGCTACTGTAGTAAACAACATCAAGACACAACAAAAGCAAAATAAAAATTTATTCATTGGGCTGCCTCCCAAAAGCGCTTTCTTTTATGCCTTTAAGCTAGGCATAATGCATAGAGATCAAGTCTTATCAAGAGTAAAAGAATAGCTAGCCCGTACAACGGACTCAAAAGGTAACTTGATCTTCTTTCGAGGGAAGTGTTCCATCCCTTTCTTGAGCGGAAACTGAAATTTTATATTACCCTCTTTCATGTCAATGATAGCACCAACGGTGCGTAAAAAGGGACGTCCCAAAATAATTGGACAAGAAGGATCACATTCAATATCCATAATAGTGAAATCAACGGGAACATAATTATCATTGACAACGATAAGAACATCGTCGATCCTCCCCAAAGTTTTCTTTATAGAAGAATCAACGAGACGAACACCAAAAGAACAAGAATCATAAGGTTTCAATTTAAGCATATCATATATTCTTTTGGGCATAACAGAGGTACTAGCTCGAACATCACATAATGCATAGCAAGAGAAGTCATTCAATTTAAATTTTATCATAGGATCCCAACCATCTTCTAGCTTTCTAGGTATGGAGGCTTCTACTCTAAGTTTCTCCTCCCTAGCTTTGATGAGAGCATTAGTGATATGCTCTGTGAAGGCAAGGTTAAGCGTGCTAGTGCGGGGATCTCTAGACATCTTGTGAAGGAAATCAATAACTTCGGTAAGAGTGCAATTATCAAAATCAAGATCACTAGCATCAAGTAAAGTGGTAGTGGTGTCCTTTAGGTTCACTTGTTTGGTAGTTTCTATAGTCATAGCATCACCATTAATAGGTCCAATGGGACCAGGAGTACATTGGGTGCTAAGAGTTTGGATATCCTCAACAACTTGGATAGTAGCAACAGTGTGGTGGGTAGGAAGGCTCTTAATTCTATCTTCTTCCTCCCTTTCTCTAGCCCATCTTTCTTTAAGTTTAGCCATCATCCTAATGTTTTCATTAATTTGCACTTGAATAGCATTCATAGGAGTGACCTTCCTCTCGTCAAGAGGAGAAGTTTTAATTTTAAGCAATTCTATCTCATTGGCTAAATGGTCTACCTTCAAAGAGAGATCATCTAGTTTATGTAGTTTTTCTTCTACACTCTTATTAAAGGCTTTTTGGGTAGTGATGAAATCTTTAAGCATAATCTCTAGTTCAGTATTGGAGTTCTTGGTGCTAGGATAAGCATTGTTGTTCCCATAAGAATTAGAGGGGAACGGTCTAGGATTGTTACCAAAATTACTCCTATAAGCATTGTTGTTAAAATTGTTTCTAGAGATAAAATTCACATCTACTTGTTCTTGAGCAATCAAAGAATTTAAAGGAACATCACGAGGATCAACAGAGGATTCCTTCGAAAGTAGAGACATGATCAAGTCAACTTTTTCATTTAGGGAGGAAATCTCCTCGACAGAGTTTACCTTCCTACCTGTTGGAGCGCGTTCGGTGTGCCATTGGGAATAGTTGGTCATCATCTCATCGAGAAGCTTCGTGGCAGCACCAAGTGTAGTTGACATAAAGGTTCCTCCCGCGGCCGAATCTAACAAGTTCCGCGAGGTAAAGTTCAAGCCTGCATAAAAAGTTTGGATAACCATCCAAGTAGTCAAACCATGAGTAGGGCAGTTCTTGATAAGAGATTTCATACGTTCCCAAGCTTGGGCAACATGTTCATTATCCAATTGTTTAAAATTCATTATGTTACTTCTTAGTTGGATAATCTTAGCAGGTGGATAGTATTTTCCAATAAAAGCATCTTTGCACTTGTCCCAAGAATCTATGCTATTTCTAGGCAAAGACTGAAACCAAATTTGAGCTCCTCCTCTCAAGGAGAAAGGAAAAAGCTTACGCTTAACAATATTACCATCTATTTCTTGGTACTTTTGCATATCACAAAGTTCAACAAAGTTGTTCAAGTGTCAAGCAGCATCATCTCCAGCACTGGAGAATTGATCTTTCATGACTAAGTTCAGTAAAGCAGGTTTAATTTCATATGAAGGTGCTGAAGTGGCAGGTGTAGTGATAGGTGTGCTGATAAAGTCATCGTTGTTGTGACTAGTGAAGTCACACAACTTGGTGTTCTCGGTGGAACCCATAGTAACAAGCAAGCAAGATAACTATTTTTGTGATTTTCGATAAAAGATACTAAAGCAAAAACTGAAAGATAAACTAACAAGACTAAAAAGCAAAGGTAAAAGATAGCATGCAACTCCCCTATCCTGAAGAGGGGAGTCCCCGGCAACGGCGCCAGAAAAACTCTTGCTAGGCTTCTCGCCCCTCGTTGGTTACCCCAAGTGGAAGGTGTGAGATGTAGTGTTGCGGAAGTTTTTCCCTTGGCAAAGATACCAAGGATCGAATCCCCAGAGACTCCTAGGTTCAACAAGAAGGTGTCAACTGCTACGGTGCCAGATATTAGCAATCAACGTGGACCTGCACACAGATACAAATAACTTTGCTCCCAACGAGTACAGAGAGGTTGTCAATCCCTCCGGCCTTGTCGTTTACAAAGGATCAAATGCAAGTGATAGTAGTGATAGATATAATTGCAATAGTAAATAATAGCGAAAAGTAAATAGCGGATGTGATCAATGATGGTAATATGGACCGGAGTCTCATGATGTTCACTAGTGATGTCTCTCTCCCAAAAGACGATAAAACAACTATGCGAGGTAAACGAATTACAGCTGGGCAATTGACAGGACCACGAACGCAAACCAATGCTGACTACATTGCAAGAAAGGTTGAGGTTCAAAGCATGGGCGGTACACCAAAGTAAGTAGACCGAAATCCATCAATATCTACTACTAATCATCCACCTTGAGATATCTATCCAGAACATCTCGCTGGTATTAAGTTGCGAGTCCCACCCATAGTGTAAACTCAATGCAACAGACAACTGCATTAAAAGAACTTTGCGTAAAGTAAACAATCCTTGCACCCGCGGGCACAAGCACCGTTGTTTTCCCCCTTGTGGCAATAGCACATCCCCTAGACTCATGTTTCTGTCACTCAAACTAGTCATCGAGGGGCATGAACCCACAATCAAGCATAACGTTCCCTCTTGGAGTCACTACCTACTACTTGGCCAAAGCAATAAATAACAACGGAGAACATGCAAGAATTACTTACGAACATAAATATAAAAGAGTTAGATCAAATATATTACTCAAGCACAATCTGAACATAATCTCATAATCCATCGGATCCCAGCAAACTCATCATAGCAACAACATAAGGATTACATATGCGCCTCGATCATGTAGGGCAGCTCACGAGGACTAATTAGTGAAGCACAAGAACGGGAGGAGAACATCACATAGCTACTGGTCATAGACTCATGGTCCAAGGGAGACTACTCACAACTCATCCGGGAGGCGTCCATGGTGGTGGAGAGGCTCCCGGTGGTGATCCTCCCTTCCAGCAGGGTGCCGGGAAGAGTTCTCCTGGTGCTCCCGATCTTGGAAGCGGCGGCGGCGGCGGAATAGAGATGAGATCGCGAAAAAGAGTTCCTCCCTCAAGGGTTTCGGGAGACGCTTTAAATATATGCCAAAGGGGGGCATCGGACGAGCCTCGGGGGGCCCAGGCGCCCCCCCGGCGCGGCCCAGGGGGGCGCGCGCCGCCAGGGCGCCTGGAGCCCTGGTGCCCGCCCCCGGCTGTCCTTCGGGCGCACGGTAGTTTCTGGAACGCTGATTTTTTATATAATTTTTCTGGATTTTTCCTGGCAGTTCTCGTAATGTGAAAACCTGAAATACAAAAACAGCCGAAAACAGAAACTGGCACTGGGTTGCACTGAGTTAATAGGTTAGTCCAAATATGATCAAAAGTGTATGGAAGTGTATAAATATCATAGCAATATCACCCAAAAGAGGCATGGAGCAAGCAGAAATTATAGATACGTTTTGGACATATCAGGATCCATGTATGAGAACAAAGTGTGGACTTTGGTTGACTTTCCCGATGATCAGCAAGCCATCGAAAATAAATGGATCTTCAAGAGGAAGACCGACGCTGACGGTAATGTTGCTGTTTACAAAGCTCGACTTGTTGCAAAAGGTTTTTGACAAGTTCAAGGAGTTGACTACGATGAGATTTTCTCACCCATAGCGATTCTTAAGTCTGTTCGAATCATGTTAGCAATTGCTGCATTTTATGATTATGAAATCTGGCAAATGGATGTCAAAACTGCATTCCTGAATGGATATCTTAAAGAATAGTTGTATATGATGCAACCAGAGGGTTTTGTCGATCCTAAAGGTGCTAACAAAGTGTGCAAGCTCCAGCGATCCATCTATGGACTGGTGCAAGCATCTCAGAGTTTGAATATACACTTTGATAAGTTGATCAAAGCATATAGTTTTATATAGACTTGCGGTCAAGCCTGTATTTACAAGAAAGTGAGTGGGAGTACTACAGCCTCTCTGATAAGTATATGTGAATGACATATTGTCGATCAGAAATGATGTAGAATTTTCTGGAAATCATAAAGGAGTGTTTCAAAGGAGTTTTTTCAAAGAAAAACCTCGGTGAAGCTGCTTACATATTGAGCCTCAAGATCTATAGAGATAGATCGAGATGCTTGGTAAGTTTTTTCAATGAGTACATACCTTGACAAGTTTGTGAAGTAGTTCAAAATGGATCAGTTAGAGAAGGAGTTCTTGCCTGAGTTGTAAGGTATGAAATTGAGTAAGACTCAAAGCCCGTCCTTGGCAGAAGATAGATAAAGAATGAAAGTCATTCCCTATGCCTCAGCCATAGGTTCTATAAAGTATTCCATGCTATGTACCAAACTGTTGTGTACCTTACCATGAGTTTGGCAAGGAGGTACAAAAGTGATCCAGGAGTAGATCACTGGACATCGATCAAAATTATCCTTAGTTACTAGATGACTAAGGAAATGTTTTCTCGATTATGGAGGTGATAAAGAGTTCATCGTAAAGAGTTACACCGATGCAAGCTTTACACTAATCTAGATGACTCTAAAGTATCAATCTGGATGCATATTGGAAGAGGGAGCAATTAGCTAGAGTAGCTCCATGAAGAGCATCGTAGACATAGAAATTTGCGAAATACATACGGATCTGTATGTAACAGACCTGTTGACTAAACTTCTCTCACAAGCAAAACATGATCACACCTTATTACTCTTGGGTGTTAATCACATAGCGATGTGGACTTGATTATTGACTCTAGTAAACCTTTTGGGTGTTGGTCACATGGCGATGTGAACAATGGGTGTTATTCACCTAAGGATGTGATCTACCGGTATTAAATCACATGGAGATGTGAACTAGATTATTGACTCTAGTGCAAGTGGGAGACTGAAGGAAATATGCCCCAGAGGCAATAATAAAATTATTATTTATTTCCTTATATCATGATAAATGTTTATTATTCATGCTAGAATTGTATTAACCGGAAACTTAGTACATGTGTGAATACATAGACAAAACAGAGTGTCCCTAGTATGCCTCTACTAGACTAGCTCATTGATCAAAGATGGTTATGTTTCCTAACCATTGACATGAGTTGTCATTTGATCAACGGGATCACATCATTAGGAGAATGATGCGATGGACTTGACCCATCCGTTAGCTTAGCACTATGATCATTTAGTTTTACTGCTATTGCTTTCTTCATGACTTAGACATGTTCCTATGACTATGAGATTATGCAACTCCCGAATGCCGGAGGAACACCTTGTGTGCTATCAAACGTCACAACGTAACTGGGTGATTATAAAGATGCTCTACAGGTGTCTCCGAAGGTGTTTGTGGTGTTGGCATAGATCAAGAATAGGAATTGTCACTCCGAGTGTCGGAGAGGTATCTCTGGGCCCTCTCGGTAATACACATCATAATAAGCCTTGCAAGCAAATGACTAATGAGTTAGTCACGAGATGATGTATTACGGAACGAGTAAAGAGACTTGCTGGTAACGAGATTGAACTAGGTATTGAGATACCGACGATCGAATCTCGGACAAGTAACATACCGATGACAAAGGGAACAACGTATGTTGTTATGCGGTTTGACCGATAAAGATCTTCGTAGAATATGTAGGAACCAATAAGAGCATGCATGTTCCGCTATTGGTTATTGACCGGAGATGAGTCTCGGTCATGTCTACATAGTTCTCGAACCCGTAGGGTCTGCACGCTTAACGTTTGATGACGATCGGTATTATGAGTTTACGAGTTTTTATGTACCAAAGGTAGTTCGGAGTCCCAGATGAGATCACGGACATGACGAGGAGTCTCAAAATGTCCGAGACGTAAAGATTGATATATTGGACGACTATATTCGGACACCGGAAGTGTTCCGGAAAAGTTTCGGATTTAACCGGAGTGCCGGAGGGGTTTACCGGAACCCTCCCGAGGGAGTATGGGCCATAGTGGGCCATTGAGGGAAAGAGAGAGGCAGCCCATAGGGCTGGCTGCACCCTTCCCCTAGGAATCCTAGTTGTACTAGGAATGGGGGGGAGGCGCTCCTCTTCTTCCTTCTTCTCTCCCCCTTCCTTCCTACTCCTAGTAGGAATAGGAAAGGGGATTCCTATTCCTACTAGGAGTAGGAATCCTACTCCCTAGCGCGCCCTAAGGGCCTAGCCGCACCTTCCCCTTGCTCCTTTATATACAGGGGGCAGGGGGGCACCCAAAGACACAGAAGAAACATTGTTCTAGCCGTGTGCGGTGCCCCCCTCCATAGAAACACACCTCGGTCATACCGTTGCAGTGCTTAGGTGAAGCCCTGCGCCGGTAGCTTCATCATATCCGTCACCACGCCGTCGTGCTGACGAAACTCTCCCGCAAAGTTCTACTGGATCAAGAGCTCGTGGGACGTCATCAAGCTGAACGTGTGCTGAACGTGGAGGTGCCGTACGTTCGGTGCTTGATCGGTTGGATCGCGAAGAAGTGCGACTACATCAACCGCGTCACATGACACTTCCGCTTTCGGTCTATGAGGGTACGTAGGCACACTCTTCCCTCTCGTTGCTATGCATCTGGTAGATAGATCTTGCGTGATCGTAGGAAAATTTTGAAATACTACGTTACCCAACAGAATGTGCCCTGTGCCCAAGGTTTGCTTCATATGCAAGACTCCTGGTCATCACATGGATGCCTGTCCCTCTTGGTACAAGAACTACCCTGCTGCTCAATATTGGGGGAGTGCAAATGCAGGTTTGGGTTTCTTCCATGTGGAGACAGGGGGATCAAATGACAATGAATGGTTGAATATTGGTAATGTGGGGCTGGTAATTGTTGAAGAGGGAGTTATCACTGCTGAGGAGTTGGGTCAATGTTTTTCAGATATGTGGAAAACTAACTGACCATGGCAAATAAGACCATTCAGCGATAGCAAATTCCTGGTGAGATTTCCTCCCAACAAAAAGATTTCAGAGTTGGTGGAATATGACTCGATTAACCTGAAGAAGAAAGGTGTTACAATTTCCTTTGAAGCCTGGCTGGGCGATTTACCCTCATATGATTCCCTGACAGAGACCTGGGTGGTGATTGAGGGGCTGCCTCCTAAATGGTTCAGCTGGAACACTTTTGTGCAGATAGCCACGATTTTGGGAGTCCTGGTTAATGTGGACTGGCACCTAATCTTCAGAAGTTTCTATGAAAAAGTGAGGATACAGGTGGCCGTCAGAGACCCTAAGAAAATCCCTACTGACAGAGTAGTGGAACTAAATCATGAACTATACTTGCTGAAGTTTACTGTGGAGGAGGAAGCAGTGGCTGGATATAGTGCTGATGACCAATCTGATCCAAAGAAAAAGGACTGATCAGGGAGGAGAGGACGAGTTTGAGAATGATGATCTCCTAGGGGAAGATATGGATACTGGACATGATAATAATGCCAGTAAGACAAATCATACCCCCATGCCTTCTGCTACTCCCAGACACAAGTCAAAGAACAACAACGTGTGCAATGATGGGGTGAAATCAAGCCTAGAGAAAATAGTGTTTAACAAACTACAAGGGGCCCCTATGCCCAAGAGTTATGTAGAGATAGTGAAGAAGAAGCTGTGGAGAACATTGGTGTCCGCCTCTTGCAGCAGTTTGAGACTTCAAGTGGGGAGGATGGGCAAATTTCTGATGCTGATATGAAAAGGAAAAAAGGAAAGTGGGGGCCAATAGCAGGTACCGGGATGAGTGACAGGGTGAAGAGAGATGGCAAACCTGCCTTGCAAAAAGCTCAAGAGCTGAAAAGAATGAGGGACTTGGAGATACCCTAATACAAGCAGGATAAAGGTATGGCTAACTCCTTTGCTTGCTTAGATAATGAGCATTTAATTAAAATTGCTAATGGATCTGGAATAGATCTAGGAAATACTGCTTCTGCCTCTAATAATGTAGATATCATTAAAGAGGTGGAGAGAGGGAGATTAGGTATTTTCCATGAAAACAATCCGGATCTGTTTCTCCCTCATGATATTGATATCACTGGAGAGGAGTTTAATATGTGCTCACGAAAGGGAGAGAGTATGGTTTCACATGGTACACAAATAGAAGTGGACCAGGACCTTGATAACTCTTGGACTGAGGTGGTGAATAGTAAGAAAAATAGAGGTAGGAGAAAAATTGACTTTGGTATCAAATGATAGTAATCTTTTGGAATATCAGAGGCTTGAATAGCCCTAGAAAAGTTCTGAGAGTGCAAGAGTTAATTAGAACTCAATGCCCTGATATTATTTGTTTTTCTGAAACTAAGAAGGATACTTTCACTACCTTACAGCTGGAAGCCATTGACAATAGGTGTGGTTTCCTGTGGAAGTGGCTACCTGCTGATAATACAGCAGGGGGTCTACTGGTGGGAGTGAAAGAAGACCTGTTTGATATTAGTTTTTGTAATATTCATAATTTTTGTATCTCGATGTCTTTGAAAAATAAACTAGATCAAAAAGAATGGAGGCTTGTTTCTGTTTATGGGTCTACTTATGATGCTCTTAAACTGGATTTTATTAATGAATTGCATAATATCCTAGCTAGTTGGGATGGTCCAACTATTATAGGAGGGGACTTTAATCTCACTAGAGAAGCTAAGGAGAAAAGCACGAGGCAGATCAACCATCATTGGGCTGATATGTTTAATGATTGGATCAATAAATTTGGCCTGATGGAACTTAAAAATTCTGGCAGGAAATATACTTGGGGTAATAACCAAGACAATATGATCATGGCCACCCTTGACAGAGTTTTAATGTCTGTTGGCTGGGATGCCATGTTTCCTTCTACCCAATTAAAAGCTTTGCATAGAGTGGGCAGTGATCACACCCCCATGGTGGTTGACACTAAAGCTATCTCTATTCCTAAGAGCAAGATGTTTAGGTTTGAGAAGTGGTGCTTAGAGGTGGAAGGTTTCAGAGAGATAGTCTGTAAAGCCTGGAATACTAAGTGTAAATTCACCAAAGCCATTGATATATGGCAGTTTAAAATTAAAATTACTAGGAATGCTATCAAAGGGTGGATGCTTAACTATGAGGCTGCCCAGAATAGCTAGAAGCAAGCCCTGGTAGCTGAATACAATTGTTTAGACATTGCTGCGGAAACTAACCCTCTTTCTCCTGGTTCTAAACATAGAATAAAATGCATTTCAGGTGAACTGGATGAGATATGGAGGAGGGAAGAGATTAAATCCACACAGAGATCCAGGGACAGAGACATCCTGGAAGGAGAGCAAAACACTCAGTATTTCCAGGCGGTGGCTAACCAAAAAAGAAGAAAGAAACATATACTGATGTTGGAAAATGATGAAGGTATGGTCACAAACACCCCAGGTATTCTGAAAACTTATGTGGATTTTTACCGCAAGCTGTTCGGTTTCCAAGATAAACTTGATATTAATTTGAGTGATGATTTTTGGGACCATGGTAGTATAGTAACAGATGCTCATAATACTAAGCTGGATGCTCCCTTCTCTGAAAAAGAGATCAAGGAGGCAGTTTTGGCTCTTATGCTGAAGGAACTCTGGGTCCTGATGGGTTCCCTTTTTTGTTCTATCAACAATTCTGGGAGGTCATCGGGGGGGG
>LR738715.1:881426815-881505994 GCA_902687465.1 Secale cereale | reverse complement strand
GGTAGTTTTTGGAACGCTGATTTTTTATATAATTTTTCTGGATTTTTCCTGGCAGTTCTCGTAATGTGAAAACCTGAAATACAAAAACAGCCGAAAACAGAAACTGGCACTGGGGTGCACTGAGTTAATAGGTTAGTCCAAATATGATCAAAAGTGTATGGAAGTGTATAAATATCATAGCAATATCACCCAAAAGAGGCATGGAGCAAGCAGAAATTATAGATACGTTTTGGACGTATCAACATCCCCAAGCTTAATTCTTGCTCGTCCTCGAGTAGGTAAATGATAACAAGAATAATTTCTGTGGTGACATGCTATTAACCATATAGGACTTTTTCATAGTCATATGACAAAAGCTTACTGAGATAATGAATCTGTAGTAATTAAGTTGCCTCATGAGAAAATCACAAAGAACTGAAAGTTTTACAATATGACATTGAAACATCAAATAGATTTGTAATGAACATGGTGTGCAAATATGATAAAGTGATATCTCGCTTGCCCCCTTTAGTGAAGCAAAATTAAATGCAGGGGCACCTTCAAGGTTTAAGTGATGACTAGATACAATGATTTCAAAATAAACGATATCACAATCATGCAAAAGACAATGCTACTTTGGGACAATGTACATTACACTCAGAATGACAATCATGCTCTCAGTAGTTGGTGCTTTTAAAAGAAGGTGGAGACTCTCGAACCGTGGCTTTTGTTGGCAAGGTTGAAAACCCGTAGTCGGAAACAAAGACAAAACATGTACCAGAGCTCTTGGTTTTAAAACAGAGGTAATAATTTTTTCTTTCTTTCTTAGATCATGCATGTTTCGTCAACGAATGCTGGCAGACAAGTCAATCACTTTTCGAGATGGACAAGTTTCGAGGAACGGCTCCCGAATAAGGACGATCACATCCTCTGAATCTCCTTTGTTTATCACTGCCAAAGTTTTCTGATTTCTCATGAACAAAGCGTGAAGGAGGGTTTGTTTGTTATATTATCTTTTTGAGCCGGGCGCACTCAATGCCAGTTTCTTCTCGTATTATGGGTTTGCACATTATACATGCAATCCCGGGGTGAAGCTTGTCCAACTTAAAAAGATTATGAATTAACTACTACTTCCTCATGAACTTACAACAGAGGCACAAAATAGGAATACTTTTTCTTTGAATAATTTCGAGGTGGCACATGCAAGTCTCCGTTGGGAATGGCAGGTAAATACCATGTAGGAAGGTATGGTGGACTCATATGGCATAACTGGATTAAAGGAATGTGGATGCACAAGCAGTCAGTCCGCTTAGTACAGGCGAAGGTTAGCAAAAGACTGGGAGCGACCAACTAAGAGAGCAATGACGGTCATAATCATGCAGAGCGACAAAGCAACATTGAATCAGGCATGGAAGTTATATCGCTACTCAGAAACAAAAGATCATCAAGGCTTGTCAGACTTTCTTTACAGTCTTAAATATGCGTGAGCATACGCCAAGTCAATCAAAATAAATTCTCGAAGGAAGATATTACTAAACCATACCACATCATAGACAAACAAATCATGTTGGTCTTCCAATAACACATTGGGAACCCCCCAGCTATTTGAGATTAACCATAAGAAAACCTGAACTACTAAGCGCCATTATGCACGTAGCATCTTTATCATAGACATATCAACCAATGCAACGGAGGCAAACTCTCTTAATAAGGTGAGCATGGTAATTAAAGAGAGTTCAAGCAACCAACTAAACAAAAGCTCTTTGAAAAGATAAGCATGAAAGCTAAGAGCTGAACATGATAGTAGCTATTAAAAGACAAAGAACACACACAACAAAGATAGACATGAAAATTCTATGTTATGTTCTAGGTAGAAGTGGAGCGTGTTTCTCTCCCACATAAAGAAAGTTGAGTTCCGATTCGTTATGAAAAGCTAAAGACAACTAAAAACAAGACGCTCCAAGCATAGCACATAACACATGAAGTGATTAAAATATAGTGGAACGAAAGACGAACTGATAATGTTGATGGAGAAGGGGATGCACGGGGGCATCCCCAAGCTTAGACGCTTGAGTCTCCTTGAATATTTCTTGGGGGTGCACGGGGGCATCCCCAAGCTTGAGCGTTTGACACTCCTGAATCTTTTTATCATCTTCCCTCGCACACTTGAAAACTCCCTTCATACATAACTCATCATAATCTGATTAGCGAGGTTAGTACCCATAATAAAATAATTGTACCTTGCCGGAAATAAAGATATTCTTGAAGTTCTACTGTTTCTCAAGATTGCCAAAAGGTTTTTGCAAAGAAAAAGCAAGCTCTAGATTTGCAAAATGAAGGAAAGGCAAAACAGGACATAATCTGTGAAAAACTGAACAGCAGGTAGTAAATGATTTGTTCGGGGCACTTCTGCAACTCTAATCAAAAAACTCAGAACAGACGCACGAAAGACAATTATATAGAGCACGCTGTCGAAAAAATTCAGACCAAAAAAGATGATCTGGTGATTTTATACGAATTTTTCTATCCAAGGACAGAATCTGTTTCCTGGACAGCACCTCACAACTTTTGAACTTTCTAGCAATCAGAGGCTATACTTGGCACAAAATTGAAAAGCAAAGATACAATGATGATGCTACTGTAGTAAAAAACATCAAGACACAACAAAAGCAATAAAAATTTTATTCATGTGGGCTGCCTCCCAAAAGCGCTTTCTTTATAGCCATAAAGATAGGCTTAAGACTTTAATGATGCTCTCGTAGGAATAAGAGTTGAAGAACAAAAGAGAGCATCAAGAAGCAAATACCAAACATATTTAAGCCTAACATGCTTCCTATGCATAGGAATATTGCAAGAAAATAGATTATTGAAGCATAAAGCAACTAGCATAGGAAGGCAAAACAAGCATAACTTCAAAACATGCAACATAAAGAGAGGGAACTTAATATTATTGAAATATCTATAAGCATATGTTCCCTTCTCATAATAATTTTCAGTGGGATCACGAATAAACTCAACAATATAAGCATCACAAAAAGCATTGTTACCATGATCCACATGCAAAAAAGGTACTCTTACTCTCCACATAAGCATCATGAAGAGGATAAAACTTAGTATAAAAGAGAGACATAAGCTCTTGCCAATCAAGCAAGTGCGAGTTATCGAGAAGCTTATACCAATCTGAAGCTTTATCTATAAGTGATACGGCGAACAATGTCCTCATGACAAACTCCCTTGATACACCTGCAAGCTTAAATAATGAACATAATTGTGACAGATATAGCAAGTATTCACCGGGATGTCTGTCTCCTGCATAACGATTAACCAAAACATAATTGATAATACCAGCTGGTATTTTATAGGGCACAATTTCAGTAGGGGGAGGAGCAACCACCACAGGTGTGGGGCGTCTTCCCACAAGCAACGATCCAATAGCAAGGTTGTCCATAAGCATAACTAGTGAAGAGACATAAAGAAAACTGAAAGGTAAACTAACAAGACTAAAAGCAAAGGTAAAAGATAGCGTGCAACTCCCCTATCCTGAAGAGTGGAGTCCCCGGCAACGGCGCCAGAAAAAATCTTGCTAGGCTTCTCGCCCCTCGTTGGTTACCCCAAGTGGAAGGTGTGAGATGTAGTGTTGCGGAAGTTTTTCCCTTGGCAAAGATACCAAGGATCGAATCCCCAGAGACTCCTAGGTTCAACAAGAAGGTGTCAACTGCTACGGCGCCAGATATTAGCAATCAACGTGGACCTGCACACATATACAAATAACTTAGCTCCCAACGAGTACAGAGAGGTTGTCAATCCCTCCGGCCTTGTCGTTTACAAAGGATCAAACGCAAGTGATAGTAGTGATAGGTATAATTGCAATAGTAAATAATAGCGAAAAGTAAATAGCGGATGTGATCGATGATGGTAATATGGACCGGAGTCTCATGATGTTCACTAGTGATGTCTCTCTCCCAAAAGACGATAAAACAGCTATGTGAGGTAAACGAATTACAGCTGGGTAATTGACAGGACCACGAACGCAAACCAATGCTGACTACATTGCAAGAAAGGTTGAGGTTCAAAGCATGGGCGGTACGCCAAAGTAAGTAGACCGAAATCCATCAATATCTACTACTAATCATCCACCTTGAGATATCTATCCAGAACATCTCGCTGGTATTAAGTTGCGAGTCCCACCCATAGTGTAAACTCAATGCAACAGACAACTGCATTAAAAGAACTTTGCGTAAAGTAAACAATCCTTGCACCCGCAGGCACAAGCACCGTTGTTTTCCCCCTTGTGGCAACAGCACATCCCCTAGACTCATGTTTCTGTCACTCAAACTAGTCATCGAGGGGCATGAACCCACAATCAAGCATAACGTTCCCTCTTGGAGTCACTACCTACTACTTGGCCAAAGCAATAAATAACAACGGAGAACATGCAAGAATTACTTACGAACATAAATATAAAAGAGGTAGATCAAATATATTACTCAAGCACAATCTGAACATAATCTCATAATCCATCGGATCCCAGCAAACTCATCATAGCAACAGCATAAGGATTACATATGTGCCTCGATCATGTAGGGCAGCTCACGAGGACTAATTAGTGAAGCACAAGAACGGGAGGAGAACATCACATAGCTACTGGTCATGGACTCATGGTCCAAGGGAGACTACTCACAACTCATCCGGAAGGCGTCCATGGTGATGGAGAGGCTCCCGGTGGTGATCCTCCCCTCCGGCAGGGTGCCGGGAAGAGTTCTCCTGGTGCTCGCGATCTTGGAAGCGGCGGCGGCGGCGGAACAGAGATGAGATCGCGACAAAGAGTTCCTCCCTCAAGGGTTTCGGGAGACGCTTTAAATATATGCCAAAGGGGGGCATCGGAGGAGCCTCGGGGGGCCCAGGCGCCCCCCCGGCGCGGCCCAGGGGGGGGCGCCGCCAGGGCGCCTGGAGCCCTGGTGGCCCTCCCGGCTGTCCTTCGGGCGCCCGGTAGTTTCCGGAATGCTGATTTTTTATATAATATTTCTGGATTTTTCCTGGCAGTTCTCGTAATGTGAAAACCTGAAATACAAAAACAGCCGAAAACAGAAACTGGCACTGGGGTGCACTGAGTTAATAGGTTAGTCCAAATATGATCAAAAGTGTATGGAAGTGTATAAATATCATAGCAATATCACCCAAAAGAGGCACGGAGCAAGCAGAAATTATAGATACGTTTTGGACGTATCAGATGGGGATTATCAAATTTCCTAAATGGGTTTTAAAGATGATTAATTCCCCACTTTCCCATTGCTTTTGGGATAACTAAGAGGGACACCACAAGTACCACTTGGCTGCTTGGGGGTCTGTTGCTCTTAGGAAGGAATATGGTGGATTGGGTATAACCAATCTAGATGACTTAATCTCTGTATGCTAGCCTCCTGGGTAAATAGATATGCATTGGGTGAGGGTAAAATTTGGAAACAGATTATTGATGATAAGTATGATACACGTAACCCTAATATTTTCGGTTGTACCACAGAGGGTGCTTCCCTTTTCTGGAAAAATGTAATGTGGGCTGCTAGAGCAGCCAACATTGGGTATTCCTGGAAGGTGGGTAATGGAGAATCGGTTAGATTCTGGGAGGACAAATGGTGTGGCCAAATTAGCCTGGCCACCCAGTTCTTGGATCTTTACAGTATAGCGGTCGAGCATGAGGTGACAGTTGCAAGTGTGTGGGATGGTAATAACCTGAAAATTAATTTCAGGAGATGTTTCTCCTCGGACATGATGCAGTCCTGGAATGCGTTGTTTGAGTGCGTTAAAAATGTTCGACTAGTGAGTGAGGCTGATACCTTAGTTTGGAACTATGCAACTAATGGTATCTACTCAGTTAGTTCCTTTTATACGATAGTTAATTTTAGAGGGGTTGTTCCTGGTAAAGGGCCTAAAGTGTGGGAAGTTAAAATCCCACCTAGGGTTCAGATTTTTATTTTGCTTGCTTTTAATAATAAGCTACTTACTAGAGACAATCTCAATAAGAGGCAGTCTGTAGATGACCTATCCTGTCTGTTTTGCTCTGAACATGAAAACGGGAGGCATCTATTTTCTGAGTGTGTGGTTGCGAAGGAAATATGGAGAAGTATTAATGATCTAGCAGATACAACTAGTATAACTGACATTGCTTCCATGCTAGAGTGGTGGCATAGTAATTCAGATACTTCTCTTAAGATTTACCAGGCTACAGCTATGTGGGCCTTGTGGAAACTTCGCAATGAAATGTATTTTGGCCGTGCTATGTGGTCTGGTATGCAGGAGGTGTGGAGAAGGATGGCAACTATGTTGTCTGCGTGGGAGATCCTGTACTTAGGGCCTGTCAAAGACAGAGTGAGGTGGCTTGTGGCAAGGCTGGAGCAAAAAGCAAGAGATGCAAGATGATGATACCTGCGCATGTGGGACAAGAGGCGCACGAAGAGCACGCTCTTACCCCCTGGAGGCCCGCTACATTTGGCCATCAGGCCTGAAGAGGGTGATGTGACACCTTGAGCGATGTTGATGATTGTGTGTAAGCTCAGGTCTTGAATAATTAAAATGTAGTTGAACGCATGGATGCGCCCCGATGGTTCTATACTTTGCTTGTTTTAGATTCTGCTTTAGGGAGTAGTTTGGAAAGGGTTACCTCTATAGCTACTGCCTAGTCGAGACTTGGAGAGTTTGTAATTCTGAACTTGGTTAGGTTTCATTGATCAATACAATGGAGCCGGGGCTTCGAGCCCTTTTCCTCTAAAAAAACTATAATCCCATGTTAGAAACATTTTATATATTTGAACTCATGGCGACAAGACCTTTAGAACAGGATAAATCTTGAATACATTTAAACATGATTAAATTTCAATGTTTCAAATGAGTGAAATCATTTTTTTGAAATAAGTGAAATAAGTTCTTTGAATTGAGTGAAACCATTTTTCTTAAATGGGAAATTTTTGGTTTTCATGTATACGAAACATATTTCAGTGCAAAATATGTGAAACTTGTTATTTAAAAAAATGTGAAACTTGTCATTTAAAAATTGTGAAGCTGATCACTTCCAATCTGTTTTAGAAATAAGTGAAATCTATCTCTGAACTAGTGAAATTTATTGTTTCAATTTAGTGACTTTAATGTGTTTTCTGAAACTAGTGAAATGAGTGAAATCTATCTTTTGTAATTAGTGTGATCAGTTTTTTGAAACAAGTGGAATATAGTATTTTAATCGAGTGAGTGTAATGCGTTTTCTGAAATGGGCGAAATGTGAGAAATTAGATACTTGAAAAAAAGGAAATATATCTATTGTTTTGTTAGACTTTCTTCAATGTTTGAAACTGATTTTTGTGATGAGTGAAATACATTTCAAGATACTCGAAAAAAATGAAATATATCAATTAGTATTTAGAGATTTTTTTTTTTGGTAAAGAGTGAATTAGTTTTCCAAACCAGCGAAATGTGTTTTCTCAAACTAGTGAAATACTGATTTTGGAATGAGTGGAATTATATATTCTTTGAAATGAGTGAAATCTATCTTTTGTAAATGAGTGTAATTTGTTTTCTGAAACTAGTGGAATGAGTGAAATCTATCCTTCGGAATGAGTGAAATCAGTTTTTTGAAACAAGTGAAACATAGTATTACAACCGAGTGAGTGTAATGTGTTTTTCTAAACTGAGTGAAATTTAATTATGTAATTGAGCGTAATGTGTTTTCTTAAACGAGTGAAAATAGTTTTGAGATCAATATTTTTTAATGAGTGAAATCAAATTTTTAAATGAGTGAAATATAGTATAGTATTTCAATTGAGTGAGTGTAATGTGTTTTCTTAAATGATTGAAATATACCTTCTGGAGATGAGTGTAATGTGTATTTTGAAACTAGTGAAATCTATTTTTGGAACGAGTGATTTTTTTCTTAACTAATATTTTTTTAAATGAGTGAAATCATTTTTTGGGTGTGTGGAAATATGTTGAATGAGTTATTTCAAATATGTTCAGATGATTATTTAAAATATATGAAAATGGTATTTATGAAATACATGAAACATATTTCAATGTGTTTGTCAAGTTGTTTATTCAATGTGTGAAACTGATGTTTGTGAAATACAATTAGAACTGAAATATGAAAACTATAAAATTCAAATTGTTCAAAATATATTCAAGATCCGTCTTGTTTCAAAGGTCTTGTCGCCCTGAATTCAAATATAGAATTAAAAAACAGTGTTTAGATTCAAAGCATATTTATCATCCAAAATTTTCCCGAAGAAATTAAATAGAGGTCTTGCATGGGGAGACAGAGATAATATAAGTACCATGCATGCAAGTGTTCTTTTCTTTGACAAAGCCTGTTCAAGCAAAGGGACCCACACTTGTATTACTAGTGTATAGAGTTAAGGCTGCAATTAATAGTTTATACGGATGAAGATCGCACGGATTTTGATGAAATGGATGAAGGATGGATCCAACGAAGATACATCCTGGCTCCGGTAAAATTACTTAGTCGATGCCAACCAAAATATATATCCGAAATGCCGCTTGGAGGGCGAGCTGCATGGCGCTCGTTACCGTGCCCGTCGGGTTTTGTAGCAATGAGGCGCAGACTAGTACAATATTACTCTCACGTATTCCACCACTGAGCTATTTAAAAGCCATTGTATTCTCTTTTATCAATGGGCAACGCTAGCAATCAGACTACTGATAGTTGCCTTCCCATCAGACTAGTGCTGCATCGTTGGATTGAAGTCTCCTAGAACGTCTGATCAGTGAAGTGGGCCTAAGTGGTTTGCATGTGGTGCACTAATTAAGATTTATTTCCGTCAATTACTCCCTAGCACTAACTGCTTTCTTAATGCTTCCTCCTTGCTTACAAATCTGTACTAGGGAAACGATGCATCTAGCGAACCGGGTCCATCTACTGGTCAGTTTCCATGATGGGAAGCACCATGCATGCTGTATTAACAGTTAACGCATACCAATTCATTTTGCTTCTACCAGCAAGAAATTTGCTTCCATAACAATCAGGGATTGTTTCAATTTGGTGTGATTTGTATCCAACATGACAATTTATTTTGCATTGTCTAAGTACAATGCGGACATCTTGCTTCAATTTCATGCTTCCATCAAACCTTTTTTCACCATTGTTACAGACTCTTTTAGACCAATTAGTCTGGGAGTCGTCTTCCAAAGAATTCGGTATATGCATCCTAATAAATAGTATTTTGCTTCCAAAGAATTTGGAATTTGCATCCAAAGAAATTAGCATTTTTTTTTCATAGAATTTGGAATTTGCATCCAAAGAAATGACCATTTTCTTCCATAGAATTTGTAATCTGAATCCAAATAAACTAGAATGTGCTTTCATACAAAAAAAATGAAGTCTTTATTCCATATATATATACATATTTTTTGCATCCAAATCGTTATGGTACTCTTTTCATAGACTAGTGAATTGCTTCCATACAAATATAGTCTTGTTTCATTACAAAGAAGAAAAACATCACTTCAAATAACATGGGGAATGTTCCCACGGTGATGAACACGTGTCTCCGTTAAATATAGGATTTGCTTCTGTGTGGTAGGAAGCATCACCCCATCTGTCATGATGACACGAATTGTGAGGACCCTGTCAGCTACAACGTGCCACATGGACATCCGTGCTACTTCTTGCTGACTTCTTATGTTCTTCCTGCACTTGGAGTACACAATCATGCGCCGAAGTTGGCACAATCCAATGAACAAATCCAAGAGATATGGAGAAGAACTATAGAACTACAATGCTTCAAGCAATGGAAATATCCCTCGCATGGTTGTTTGGCAAACTACCCTATTACCCGGAGGCATGGTGCTTCTTCTTACTAACTTCCAATGTGCTTCCTGCAATTAAAGTACATAATCATGAGTCGGAGTTAGCAAAATCCGATGAACAAATACAAGAGAGAAGGAGAAGAACTCCACAACTACAATGCTTCGAACACTCGTATAGAACTCACGGTGTGGGGGTGGTTCATTCTTAGTTGTGAGAATCACATGCCTATAACCCAGAGGAAGACCTAGAGCTTCATCAATCATATTTTGTAGGAGCTGTGGTTGGATGAAAATATGCTATATACAAGATACATACAAGATATGCTATACACAGGGTTCAAATTGAAGCATAGAACTCAAGAAAACTAAAAAATGTTTGGCCAGCAAGGTTGGGATATTTTGACTCACCAACATATAGATTGATCTGTATTATTATTTTAAGCATTTGGAAGCAAAAAAAAAAGTTCATAATCATTTGAATAGCATTATTTATTTATTTATGCTACATACTATACTAACTAAGAAGCACAAACATATTAGTTTGGAAACGTATATATAGTTTGATGGAAGCATGGAAATTATAAATCATGTCGATAACTAATATTGCTGCCAACATTGGGAATCAGAATATTGTGATCTGCATAAGAAATGAACTAAAATTCAGAGATGACATAGTGATCCATTGCACATCGGGTATAACATAAATACACTCAACAAATTTAATCGAAGCAAGCATTGAAGGAAATATGCCCTAGAGGCAATAATAAAGATGTTATTTGTATTTACTTATATCAAGATAAATGTCTTTTATTCATGCTAGAATTGCATTAACCGGAAACTTAGTACATGTGTGAATACATAGACAAAACAGTATGTCCCTAGTATGCCTCTACTAGACTAGCTTATTGATCAAAGATGGTTATGTTTCCTAGCCATAGACATGAGTTGTCATTTGATCAACGGGGTCACATCATTAGGAGAATGATGTGATGGACAAGACCCATCCGTTAGCTTAGCACTATGATCGTTTAGTTTTACTGCTATTGCTTTCTTCATGACTTATACATGTTCCTATGACTATGAGATTATGCAACTCCCGAATACCGGAGGAACACCTTGTGTGCTATCAAACGTCACAACGTAACTGGGTGATCATAAAGATGCTCTACAGGTGTCTCCGAAAGTGTTCGTGGTGTTGGCATAGATCAAGAATAGGATTTGTCACTCCGAGTGTCGGAGAGGTATCTCTGGGCCCTCTCGGTAATACACATCATAATAAGCCTTGCAAGAAAATGACTAATGAGTTAGTCATGAGATGATGTATTACAGAACGAGTAAAGAGACTTTCCGGTAACGAGATTGAACTAGGTATTGAGATACCGACGATCAAATCTCGGGCAAGTAACATACCGATGACAAAGGGAACAACGTGTGTTGTTATGCGGTTTGACCGATAAAAGATCTTCCTAGAATATGTAGGAGCCAATATGAGCATCCAGGTTCCCCTATTGGTTATTGACCGGAGATGAGTCTCGGTCATGTCTACATAGTTCTCGAACCCGTACCGTCCGCACGCTTAACGTTTGATGACGATCGGTATTATGAGTTTATGAGTTTTGATGTACCGAAGGTAGTTCGGAGTCCCGGATGAGATCACCGACACGACGAGGACTCTCGTAATGTCCGAGACGTAAAGATTGATATATTGGACGACTATATTCGGACACCGGAAGTGTTCCATAAAGTTTCGGAATTAACCGGAGTGCCGGGGGGTTACCGGAACCCCCCCGTGGAAGCAATGGGCCTTAATGGGCCATAGGAGAAAGAGAGAAGGAGGGCCAGGGCTGGGCCGCACGCGCCCCACCCCTTGGTCCGAATTGGACAAGGAAAGGAGCGGGGCCGGCGCCCCTTTCCTTCTCATTCTCCCTCTCTTTCCTTCCCCCCTTCTCCCTCTTGGTGATTCCTACTAGGAATAGGATTGCAAATTCTATTCCTAGTAGGATTGCTCCTCCTAGGCGCACCAATAGGGGCCGGCCGGCCTCCCCCTTGCTCCTTTATATACGGGGGCAGGGGGGCACCCTAGAACACACAAGTTGATTTGTTTTAGCCGTGTGCGGTGCCCCCCTCCACAGAAACACACCTCGGTCATACCGTTGCAGTGCTTAGGCGAAGCCCTGCGTCGGTAACTTCATCATATCCGTCACCACGCCGTCGTGCTGAGGAAACTCTCCCATGAAGCTTAAATGAATCAAGAGCTCGTGGGACGTCATCAAGCTGATCGTGTGCTGAACGCGGAGGTGCCGTACGTTCGGTGCTTGATTGGTTGAATCGCGAATAAGTTCCACTACATCAACCGCGTCACTTGACGCTTCCGCTTTCGGTCTACAAGGGTACTGCTACCTCTTGAGCTTGCATTGTATTCCCTCGAAGAGGAAAGGGAGATGCAGCACAGTAGGGTAAGTATTTCCCTCAGTTTTTGAGAACCAAGGTATCAATCCAGTAGGAGACCACGCGCCAGTCCCTCGCACCTGCACAAACAAATAAGAACTTCGCAGCCAACGCGATAAGGGGTAGTCAATCCCTTTACGGTCACTTACGATAGTGAGATCTGATAGAGATGATAGTTTATATTTTTGGTATAGAAACAAAAAGTAAAGAAAGCAAATAAACAACGGCAACAGAAATTGGCTAGTTGACGGGAAAGTAATATGATAAAGATAGACCCGGGGGCCATAGTTTTCTCTAGTGGCTTCTCTCATGATAGCGATATTCTACGGCGGGTAAACAAATTACTGTCGAGCAATTGATAGAAAAGCGAATAATTATGAGACTATCTAGGCATGATCATTGTATATAGGCATCACGTCCGAGACAAGTAGACCGACTCCTGCCTGCATCTACTACTATTACTCCACACATCGACCGCTATCCAGCATGCATCTAGTGTATTGAGTTCATACGAACAGAGTAACGCCTTAAGCAAGATGACATGATGTAGAGGGATAAAATCAAGTAATATGATGAAAACCCCATCTTTTTATCCTCGATGGCAACAATACAATACGTGCCTTGCTGCCCCTACTGTCACTGGGAAATGACACCGCAAGATTGAACCCAAAGCCAAGCACTTCTCCCATTGCAAGAACTATAGATCTAGTAGGCCAAACCAAAACAATAATTCGAAGAGACTTGCAAGGATATTATGAGCACACATAAAAAGTTCAGAGAAGAACCAAATATCTTTCATAGATAACCTTGATCATAAACTCACAATTCATCGGATCTCGACAAACACACTACAAAAAGAGATTACATCGAATAGATCTCCTCGAAGACCGAGGAGAACTTTGTATTGAGATCCGGAGAGAGAGAGAAGAAGCCATCTGGATACTAGCTATGGACCCGAAGGTCTGTGGTAAACTACTCACAACTCATGGTGAGGGCGATGATGATGATGATAAAGGCCTCCGTGATGGATCCCCCTCCCGGAACAGGCTCCAAGATGGGATCTCCATGGGAACAGCAGCTACGGCGGTGGAATTAGGGTTTTCTCTGCTCGTACGGAATTTCTGGGGTACCTAGGTATATATAGGAATAAGAGGGGCACCAGGGGCCACAGGGGCTGCCCTCGAGGCAGGGGGGCGTGCCCCGATCCTCTGGCTTGGCCCCAAAGTTTATCTTGCATGATTTCCTCCAAAAATATCTCCTGCGAAGGTTTCATTCCGTTTGGACTCCGTTTGATATTCCTTTTCTGCAAAACCCTGAAATAGGCAAAAAAAACAGCAATCTGGATTGGGCCTTTGGGTTAGTAGGTTAGTCCCAAAAATGATATTAAAGTGAATGATAAAGCCCATTAAGCATCCAAGACTTCATAAATAATAGCATGGAACAATAAAAAAATTATAGATACGTTGGAGACGTATCAAGCATCCCCAAGCTTAATTCCTGCTCGTCCTCGAGTAGGTAAATTATAAAGAAAGAATTTTTGATGTGGAATGCTAACCAATATAGTTTTTCAATGTAATTCTCTTAATTGTGGCATGGATGTTCAGATCTGAAAGATTCAAGATAAAAGTCTATATTGACATAAGAAATAACAATACTTCAAGCAATACTAACAAAGCAATCACGTCTTCTCAAAATACTATGGCTAAAGAAAGTTATCCCTACAAAATCATATAGTGTTGGCTATGCTCCCTTGCTATCACACAAAATATTCATATCATGCACAACCCCGATTTCAGCCAAGCATTTGTTTTCATGCTCTATCTTTTCAAACCTTTCAACTTTCACGCAATACATGAGCGTGAGCCATGGATATAGCACTATGGGTGGAATAGAGGTGGTTGTGGAGAAGACAAAAAGATGGAGATAGTCTCACATCGACTAGGCGTATCAACGGGCTATGGAGATGCCCATCAATAGATATCAATGTGAGTGAGTAGGGATTGCCATGCAACGGATGCACTAGAGCTAAATATGAATGAAAGCTCAACAAAAGAAACTAGTGGGTGTGCATCCAACTTGCTTGCTCACGAAGACCTAGGGCATTTGAGAAAGACCATCGTTGGAATATACAAGCCAAGTTCTATAAAGAAAATTCCCACTAGTATATGAAAGTGACTAAACATGAGACTCTCTACAATGAAGAACATGGTGCTACTTTGAAGCACAAGTGTGGAAAAAGATAGTAGCAATTGTCCCTTTTTTGGGGGCCTTTTTTTTCTTTGGCCTTTCTTCTTTTTTCTTTTTTTTGCGGAGGGGCTTTATAGATTCAGCCTTTTGTCGGAGTACTAGAGTAGGGGTACCTTAGTATCCCGACTTGTGCACGGGCGGTAGTAGCGTCCCGTGGTCTGGCTGTCCACGTGCCCGCCAAAGCCCACTCTGGACCCCTCTGAAGCCATTCAAGAACAAAGTATACAAGTCAGAAGATCAAGGCCCCGGCAAGAGGAGCTTGCCGGGAAGGCTGCTCCAAGCACAAGACCACTCTATTCTCACAAGACCCTGGCAAGAGGAGCTTGCCAGGAAGGCCGAAGAATAACACTTCAGAAGATATATCGTGGCGCATCATGCGCCCCGGCAGGACCCGGAGAACGACAAACTCCCGGGCCCGGCAAGATAGCAACCCAGGCAAGGTGCTTGCCGGGGGAAGCTCACGCGGTGTGCCTGCGCTCCAGCTCATCTGACCACGCGTCGCCCTGGGGCTCTTCCAGGGGCACGTGGCAGATGGCTGTGCAGCCTGAGGGACACGCTGGCGAGCCGCGGTGACGAAGCCATCGCCGTGGCGAACGGAGACGCATGGACAGACGCTTTTGGGGCGACGGCGACGGGCATTCAATGCTCTTGTCCCCCACCGTCAGAGTTAGGTGAAGACCACTGTTCATATACTGTTCATGCACTGTTACAACCACCACCAAATTTACACTTTTACCCTCCTCTACGTTGACACCTGTCGGTGACCCCTATGAGCTATAAAAGGAGGCCCATGCACAACGTAGAGGGGGTTCGATCCCAGAAACTCGATCACTCCCTCGCTCAGTGTAGCTAGTACTGTAGATCTTCAAGCTCCCGAGCCCAAGGACTCAATACAACCACAGCAGGAGTAGGGTTTTACGCGTCCGCGCGGCCCGAACCTGGGTAAACTGCCCGCGTGTGCTCCTCGATCTGCTCTCCGTGCTTCCTCCGCTCCCTTACCGCAACGTAGAAGGGGCTCCGGTCCCATAGGTGTTCGTGGGTGGTCAGTTTCCCCGACATCTTTGGCGCGCCAGGTAGGGGCGTCGAGGTTGTGCGAACCTCATCCGGCGCTCATGCGGGCGCAATCTTCAACAACTCTTCCAGCTTCATCAACCTCATCGACTACATCAACATGCCTCCGAAGAAGAAGGCTTCGGAGGTCGGAGGCCCGTCTGCGTCGATCCCGCCACCACCAGAACCAACGGTTGGTGGGGTAGACGCTGGTGGAGGGGTGGACGCCGACGAGGACACTCGCGGCGCCGCCAAGTCTAAAGACAAGACGGACGACCGGGCGAACTCCAAGACCTCGGCGTCCGTGCACGCACCACGTCCCTCTCAGGAGGTGCCGGACCAGCAGCGACGTGGTACCGGAGGTACCATACGCTTGCTGGGATGCGGACAAGCCAGCGGGTCGCGGGATGCTCAAGGCCAGCGCGCTGGCACGAGCAAGGCGCGGTCGCCGGGGCGGGACCCTGCTCCTTCTAACCCTGTTAGAAGTCCGAGCATATCCCGCTCCTCGCATCGCTCGCCACCGTTTCCCTCCTCTCCAGCAGAAGCTCTTGCTAGAGCCCAACTGCTCCTCGACTTCCCTCCAGCGGCGGACAAGGCCGAAGACTGGAGGGCTACAATCCAGAGCCTCATCGCCTTTGCCAACAACGACACGCCACAGCAGCCGGCAACATCACGGCCGCGGCAAGTCGACCAAGCGAAGGCCGATGGAGACAAGACCGCCGGAGGTGCAACTACCGTGCACTCCCCGCCGCGGAAACAGAAATCGCCACCCCGCTGGATCAACGTCGACGACGACTCCACGGCGTCGTCGGATCCGCGGGCTCGCCGCGATCAGCGCCAAGTCCTAGACGACAGGCGACAAGAGGATGCTCGAACTCGCATCGAGCGTCGAAGAGAAGCCCGAAGACAGTCAGATCAGCGCGCTGGGACTGCTGTCGACATGCACGCGCCCGGTGAACCAGGCGACTTGCCGTACGCGGCAGGCTGCCCTGCGTTCACCCGAGAGCTGCGGCAAGTCCAGTGGCCCAGCATGAAGAACTTCAAGCCCGACGTACCCGAGAAGTACGACGGCAAGACGCACCCCTCGGAGTTCCTCAGCATCTACACCATTGCGGTGCAGGCTGCCGGGGGACGCGACGAGAAGATTCTAGCCAACTACTTCCCACTCGTACTTAAGCCAAACGTCAGATCTTGGCTTATGCACTTGCCGGAGAACTCCATCTCTTCTTGGGCAGATTTGTGCCACCAGTTTGTTGGCGCCTTCACGGGCGGCCACAAACCCCACGGCCAGGAGAGCGATCTCCACATCCTTGCCTAGAAAGAAGGAGAATCCCTGCGAAAGTACATCCAGAGGTTCAGCCGCGTTCAGCACAACATCCCCGATGTCCACCCTGCCGCGGTTATCAGCTCGTTCCACCAGAACGTGCGTAACCGCCGGATGAGGGAGGAGATGGCGATGACCAAGATCCGGGACGTCAGCGAGCTTAACGCTCTGGCTGACAAGTGTGCCCGTGCTGAAGAGGGGAGGAGGCTCCCCGGAGAGGATACTGGAGCAGGAGGAACAGACAGCGAGGATGCTGCCCCGGCAAGGAAAAACCGGCGGCGGAACAATAGAAAGAAGAAGAACAAGGAGGTACTGGTTGTCGAGAAGTCCGGCAAGGAGGCTCCCGCCAAGAAGACACAGGCTGGTGGCTCCGGCAAGGAGTCCGCCCCTGTAGCAGCAGCCGACAATCAGGACGGCTCCGACAAGCAGTACTGTAAGATCCACCGCACCAAGGGCCATGATCTCCAGAACTGCAAAAGAGTAGAGTACCTCGTAGAGCAGCAGAAGGCTGAATACGAGCGACGCGACAAGGAGAAGGCCCAAGGAGGCGGAGGAGAGCCAAGCAAGATGCGGCCATTCAATGGCCGGGGAGGACGCCGCGGCAAGGCCAAGCAGCGGCAAGGTGACAGACCTCCCCGGGGCCGCGACAAGGATGAGGACGAAGACGATGATGAAGACATGGAAGAAGGAGACAACAGTGAGCAGGAGTTCCAGAAGACCACAGAGGTTCTGTGTGTCGACGGAGGTGCCTCTCTGCACACTTCCCACCGCCAACTCAAGCAATGGGTGCGGGAAGTGAACGCAGCTGAGCCACCCGTCGAGTCACGCAGGCTGCTGAAATGGTCCGGCACGCCCATCATCTTCAACCTTGAGGACCACCCTGACCGCACAACAGCGGTCGGGTGTTTGTCGATGTTGGTTTCACCAACTATCCGCAACCTCAAGGTCACCAAGATGTTGGTTGACGGCGGGGCCGGCCTCAACTTGATCTCCTCTGCTGTGATTAAGAAATTGCAGATTCCCGACAGCGAGCTCGAGGAAACCGGGTCGTTCCAAGGGATCAACCCGGGAAGGAGCAAGCCGAAGGGGAAGATCACGTTGCCAGTGACCTTTGGCGGAGAGCTCAACTTCAGGACAGAGAGGATCACGTTCGACGTTGCCGATATCCCATTGCCATACAATGGGATACTTGGCCGTCCTGTGCTCGCCAAGTTCATGGCAGCCTCCCACAACGCGTACAACATGCTCAAGATGCCGGGGCCGATAAGTGTCATCTCTGTCCCCGGCGACAAGAAGGATGCACTTATCTGCACCGACAAGATCTACCGGGATGCAGCAGCCGCAGCAGACAGCGAGTCACTTGCCGCTGAAGCTCCCGGGGGGAAGACCAAGACCAAGTCCGGCAAGAGCTCTGGAGCCCACTCCGGCAAACGCACCTCTTCGGAGTGCTGCGCTGCCGTCGAGGACGCACCATCGAGCTCCACCGGCAAGTGCAAGAAAGGAATGGCAGCTCCACCGGCAACCAAGAAGGTGTCCGCCAAGGAGGACGGCACTGGTGGTACCTTCACCATCAGTGCTACGCTCGACCCCAAATAGGAAAGCGCGCTCGTTGCCTTCCTGCGGGCGGATGTCGACGTGTTCGCATGGCAACCGTCTGACATCCCCGGCGTTCCCAGGAAGGTAATTGAGCACAAGCTTGCTATTTGTCCTCACGCGCGGCCCGTCAAGCAGAAGGTCAGGAAGCAAGCTGTGGAGCGCCAAGAGTTCATTGCCGAGGAGATAAGGAAGTTGGAAGCAGCCGGCCTGGTTAGAGGTGTACTCCACCCTACATGGTTAGCCAATCCAGTTGTCGTGCGAAAGGCTAATGGGAAATGGAGACTTTGTATAGACTTCACTGATGTGAATAAAGCTTGTCCCAAGGATCATTTTCCCTTGCCGCGCATCGACCAGATTGTTGACTCCACGGCTGGATGTGAGTTGCTTTCATTTCTCGATGCATACTCAGGCTACCACCAGATATTCATGGCTGAGGAAGATGAAGAGAAGACTGCATTCATTACTCCATCTGGCACATACTGCTTCATACGCATGCCCTTTGGATTGAAGAATGCAGGCTCAACATTTGCAAGGGTGGTACACACTGCTTTTGAGCCATAGATACACAGAAATGTAGAAGCCTACATGGATGATATAGTGGTCAAGAGCAAGAGCAAGGATACCCTGATTCAAGACCTAGGAGAAACGTTTGAGAATCTGCGCAAGATACAACTCAAGCTGAACCCCGAGAAGTGCGTCTTCGGAGTCCCCTCCGGCAAGCTTCTCGGATTCTTTGTGTCCCAGAGGGGGATTGAAGCCAATCCCGACAAGATAAAAGCCATCGAGCAGATTGAAGCCCCGAAGCGCGTCAAGGACGTGAGGAGACTTGCTGGTTGTGTGGCTGCCCTCAGCAGGTTCATTTCAAAGTCTGCAGAACGCGCCCTGCCTTTCTTCAAAATCTTGAAAAAGGCAGGTCATATGAAATGGACCCCGGAAGCGGAGGCAGCGCTGCAAGACTTGAAAGGATACCTGTCCTCCACTCCAATACTTGCCGCACCTAGGCCACAAGAGAAGTTGCTGCTGTACCTAGCGGCAACCAATCAAGTGGTTAGTGCTGCGTTAGTAGCGGAGAGGGAGGCAGATGAGGAACCCGCATTCCCGGCAAGCGCATCCAGCGACAAGCAGGGGCCTTCCCCGACAAGCTCTGGCCCCGACAAGGACAAGTCTGCGCAGGAACAAGGAGAAGTGCGAAAGAAGATGGTGCAGCGCCCAGTTTATTTTGTAAGTTCCCTCTTGCAGGGGGCTAGATCAAGATACTCTGGGGTGCAGAAGTTGCTTTTCGGCCTCCTCATGGCCTCAAGAAAGTTGCGCCATTACTTCCAGGCACACGAGGTAACAGTGGTCACTCGCTTTCCGTTGAAGAGGATATTGCAAAATCCGAAAGCAACAGGCAGGATCGTCGAGTGGGCGCTGGAACTGTCAAGCTTTGGGCTCAAGTTTGAGAGTACTTCAACCATACAGAGCAGAGCTTTGGCAGAATTCATAGCAGAATGGACACCAACACCAGACGAAGAAGTTCCAGAGACAAGCATCCCCGTCCAAGAAACAAGCAGAGAGTGGGTAATGTACTTCGATGGTGCCTTCTCGCTGCAAGGCGCCGATGCTGGCGTATTACTTATAGCGCCCACCGGAGAACACCTCAAGTATGTTGTTCAAATGCACTTTCCCAAGGAACAAACGACAAACAATACTGCTGAGTATGAAGGTTTGCTTGCCGGTCTCAGAATTGTGGCCGAACTTGGGATCAAGAAGTTGATTGTGCGGGGAGATTCACAATTGGTGGTCCGACAAGTAAACAAGAGTTACCAGAGTCCTTTGATGGAGGCTTATGTCGATGAAGTGAGGAAGCTTGAAGAACACTTTGAAGGCCTGCAGATGGAGCATGTCCCAAGAGCTCAGAATGATATCGCAGATGGCCTCTCAAAGTGTGCTGCAATGAAGTTACCTGTGGAACCAGGAACCTTCGTGCTCAAGTTAACTCAACCATCCGTTACACCATCAGTCGGGCAAAGCAAGAAGAGGAAGTTGGTCTCCGGCGACTACTTGCCGGCGGATCTTCCTGAAGCCGCCGCCAAGGTCCCCAAGAGCAACAACCAAGATGCTGAGGAACAGTCTGCTCCTACGGACCCAAGGGTCTGTGCAGTTGAAGCAGGCGTTCTCGACAAGCCTTGCCCCGGCAGGCTTGCCGGGGAACCCTCAGCTCCGGCAGAGCCGCAGGTTCTTGCCGTAGAAGCTGAGGTTCCCGCAGCAGCACTGATGCCTTTAGCCCTTGTTGTTGAGCCTCAGGCTCCAGCATGGGCACAGCAAATCATCCGTTTTCTTCAAACTGGAGAACTTCCCGAAGAACCAGAACAGATAGAAAGGATAACCAGACAGGCAAGTATGTACCAGTTCGTTGGCAACGAACTGTACAGAAGAAGACTCAACGGTGTCAGGTTGAAGTGCATTTCCAGGGAAGATGGACAGAAGCTGTTGGCAGAGATACACGGAGGCATATGTGGCCACCACATTGGCGCAAGAGCACTTGCCGGGAAGGCGTTCCGACAAGGGTTCTTTTGGCCAGAAGCCCTCCAAGATGCAACTGCACAAGTAACCAAGTGTGAAGCGTGCCAGTTCCATGCCAAGCAAATACATCAGCCAGCTCAAGCTCTCCAGACGATCCCTTTGTCCTGGCCCTTCTCGGTCTGGGGGCTCGATATCCTCGGCCCCTTTCCCCGCGCAGTCGGGGGCTTTGAGTACTTGTACGTTGCAATCGACAAGTTCACAAAGTGGCCAGAAGTGGAACCAGTGAGAAAGGTGATAGCACAGTCAGCAGTGAAGTTCTTTAGGTCAACTGTTTGCCGTTTCGGAATCCCTAATAGGATCATCACCGACAATGGTACACAGTTCACAAGTCGCACCTTCATGCAGTACGTCCAAGACCTTGGCGCCAAGGTCTGCTTTGCTTCTGTTGCTCACCCGAGGAGCAACGGTCAAGCAGAGAGGGCAAACGCTGAAGTGCTGCGCGGACTCAAGACAAGAACCTTCAACAGGCTGCACAAGTGCGGAAGAAACTGGATAGAGGAGTTGCCGGCGGCTCTTTGGTCAATCAGGACGACACCAAGTCGAGTCACCGGACAGACACCCTTTGCTCTCGTCTATGGAGCAGAGGTAGTTCTCCCCACGGAACTCGTATACGGGTCTCCTCGAGTGCTCGCTTACGATGAGCTCGAGCAAGAGCAACTGCGGCAAGATGATGCATTGCTCCTCGAGGAGGAACGTCTCCAGGCTGCTGTACGAGCTGCTCGATACCAGCAAGCCTTGCGACACTATCATAGCCACAAGGTCAAGGCCAGGAGTCTCGAGGAAGGCGACCTTGTTCTTCGGCGCGTTCAGTCCGCCAAGAGCTCCAACAAGTTGACGCCGAAGTGGGAAGGCCCTTATCGGGTGAGACAAGTCACAAGGCCCGGCGCTGTCCGGCTTGAGACCGAAGAAGGCTTACCGGTGAGCAACTCCTGGAACATAGAGCATCTTCGCAAGTTTCACCCATAAGGCGCGGTTGCCGTGATCCGCTCCGGCAACCACCTTTTGTACAAGTCTTGCCGCTGTTGCATGTAAACCTTTGTACAAAGCCGGGCGCAGATCCCGTGCATCAGTAAAACTTTTGTGCTTCACACTGTTTGTCATTTCATGCTTTTCTTTTTACTTGCATGCATCATCTGACACCTTGTGCAGCACACATTCCCGGTAAGCAATAACAAGCCGCAAGGCCCCATACTAGTGTTTCCTCCTCTTTTCCTTTCCCTCTTAAGCAGAAGAAGAGTTCCTCGCGCACAAGTTTGCCGGGGGGGAAGGAGATAGAGGTATGGACCAAGTGCTGTTCAAGAAAGAGAAGCCTTGCCGGGAAGCAAACAACCCATGAGAGCTAAGTTACCAAAGTTTGAGCTTTCAAATTTTTAAAAATTCTTAGTTATTTTCCTTGAACAACCACACTTTGTATGGAAAACCTGTGCGCGGAGGAACCTACCCGTGGCTAGCCGCACCCTTACTTTGCTTCGAGCACGCTCAACGGCTTAAGTGAGCTGCGATAAGTGTCGCGCCCTTACTCCGTTTTCGAGTTCGCTCAGCAATCTAAGTGTGCTGCGACTAGCTGCGGCAAGGTTTCTTGCCGGAAAGGGCATTGCTAGCAGGCTGCTAAGAGTCCCGCACTCAGCGCTCGCGGCAAGGGTTCCTTTGCCGGCAAGTTCCCTAAAAAGCGTAGGGTGAAAAACATACAAAGTGAAAGGACTAAAGCAAGGGAGATAACACTGCATTGATTATCCAAAATAAAAGTATATATTACAAAGATAAATTGCCGCTGTTCTAACCAACTACTACCTATGACTTAATCGACAGCGGCAAGGAAAGCGGGAAGAAAGAAGCCTAGTCTCTACGGTCTCCATCGACCCTCTGGATCTTGCCCGCCTTGGCTACAATATGGGCGACTTGTGCCTTCAACGCCTCCTGGTCGGCTTCGGGCGGCAGGGTCCGGAGGACGTTGACAAGGTTGATCCCGGGGTTGCGGTAAACAATCTTCGACAACACCCGCTCCATGGTACCCATGCAAAGTCGGCGTGCCTCGTTAGCCAGCTGCGCGGGGATCTTCTCCCGTAGCTGCGCAAGCGCCGGTGCCACCCCCCTGAAGAACAGGCTCAGCTTGGCGCTGTGGGGGAGGCTCTCGTCGGGGGAGTACGCGAGGTGCTCCGCCCTCAACGCTACCATCTCCCTGTCGATGTTGGCGGCGGAGGCGACGAGCTCCTCGGTCCACTGCTCCACCGTCCGCTGGAAGTGGTTTTGCGAGACGGCGGCGCTTTCCAGCAAGACCCTCTCAGTACGGAGATCATCCTTCAGCTTCATCTCGCGATCCCGGGCAGCGTCGAGCGAGTCAGTAAGGGTGGAAACCTTCAGCTCCAAGTCAGCGACGGAGTCCCTGGCATCGGTGAGCTCTTTGCCCTTCTCGGAGAGGCGGATTTGCAGATCAGAGTTGGTGTGGGCGTCTTTCTCCCGCGCCACGTTGAGCGCGGCAACCCTGTCCTCGCTCGCCTTCAGATTCGTCTCCAGCTGCGCCACCCTGGCCTCCAGATCCCTCTTGGCGGTCTCCGCGGCAGCAGCGGCGTCCCTCGCCTCCTGCAGAGCCCCGCCAATGGCCTGCTCACGAGCGGTGAGGTTGTCCTCGTGACTGTCGAGGTCGACCTTCCGCTGATTGAGCACTCCCTCCTGCCGGGACAGCTCCTCGGCGGCCAGTCGCTGCTGCTCCTCCACCTCGGCCTTCTCGAGGAGGAATGCTTGGTGCGCCCCGGCAAGCACTTCGCGTTCCTCCGCCAAGTTTCGGAGGGCCGCCTGGTTGGCGGCACGGAGCTCCGCAGCACGCTTCTCCAAGTCAACGCCGGCCTTGGCAGCCAGAGCCTCTCGGGACTCCAGCTTGGCTTGCCTGGCCCGGTACAAACCCAGGAGTCGACGCAGGAGTTGCTCCTCTTCGGGCTCGTCGCTACTGCCGGGCGCGTCGACAACCTTCAACCCGGCGGAGGCAAGAACTTCTCCGTCGAAGGTCTCCCCCTCCGCTGGTGCCCTTGATGAGGACGCCCACGGGACTTGGATGAAGACCCCGTTGGCGGCCTCCAGATAGACGCCCGACCCAGGTGCGGAGGCGGAGGGGTCGGCGGCCGGTGCAGCGTCCGGCGCTCCTGCGCCCTCCGGGCCAGCAGTGTGGTCGCCAGTCCCTTCCCCAGCCGCGGCGTCAGCGGTTGGGGCAGTCTCCTCGGCGGCTGGCTCCTCGGCGCCGGCCGATCCTTCTGCGGCGGTGCCGTCGCCAGTTTCGCCGCGCACCTCCTCCTCGGCGATGGTTTCCGTCTCCATCGGCTCCGGGGCAGGCGGGTCTGACAACCGAAGAAAAAAGAAAAGAAAGATCTGTCAAGCAAATATCCAAAAAAGATGAATCCAAGAAGAAGAAAAGCACAAGGGTTTACCTGCGCGGGCCTCTTCGATGACACCTTTCCTCCCATGGGACAATGCTCTATAAATGATGATCATCACACTTTCATTACAACACAAGATTACAACTCGATACTACAACAACAAAGTATGACTCTATATGAATGCCTCCGGCGGTGTACCGGTATGTGCAATGAAACAAGAATGACATGTATAAAAATTATGCATGGTGGCCTTGCCACAAATACGATGTCAACTACATGATCATGCAATGGCAATATTACAATATGATGCGTGTCATATAAACGGAACGGTGGAAAGTTGCATGGCAATATATCTCGGAATGGCTATGGAAATGCCATGATAGGTAGGTATGCTGGCTGTTTTGAGGAACAATATGGTGGCTGTTTTGAGGAAGGATATATAGTGGGTTTATGGCACCGGCGAAATTTGCGCGGTACAAGAGAGGCTAGCAATGGTGGAAGGGTGAGAGTGCGTATAATCCATGGACTCAACATTAGTCATAAGAACTCATATACTTATTGCAAAAATCTACGAGTCATCAAAACAAAGCAATCAATGCATGCCCCTAGGGGGGAGGTTGGTAGGAGTTAACCATCGCGCGCCCCCGACCTCCACACAAAGGTTGACACTCTACAAATACCTCATGCTTTAACTTAGTCACATAACGGTTCACCATACGTGCATGCTATGAGAATCACCAACCTTAACACAAATATTTCTCAATTTCATAATTACTCCACTATCATGACTCTAATATCACTATCCTCATGCCTCAAACAATTATCAAGCATCCAACATCTCTTTCTACTCAATGCACTTGGTGTGAAATGTTTTTACTACATTGACATTGGATGTTTATCATGTGAAGACTAGTTTCTTTAGCCTAAACACTTTACCATGCTGTTTTAATAGACTCTCAAATAGATCTAAGTGAAGCATGATAGTTCAACAATTTCTACAAAATATTACCACCACCGTGCTCTAAAAGATATAAGTGAAGCACTAGAGCAAAAACTATTCAACTCAAAAGATATAAGTGAAGCACATAGAGTGTTCTAACAATTTCTAGGCCATATTTAACTCTCTCAAATAGGTGTGTCCAGCAAGGATGATTGTGGAAAACTAACAAGCAAAGACTCAAATTATACAAGACGCTCCAAGCAAAACACATAACATGTTGCGAATAAAAATATAGCTCCAAGTATAGTTACCGATAGATGAAGACGAAAGAGGGGATGCCTTCCCGGGGCATACCCAAGCTTAGGCTTTTGATTATCTTGAATTTAATTGGGGTGCCATGGGCATCCCCAAGCTTAGTCCTTTGCTACTCCTTGTTCCATAGTCCATCAAAGCAATACTCAAAACTTGAAAACTTCACAACACAAAACTTAGACAAAAATTCTCGTGAGCTCCGTTAGTAAGAGAAAGCAAACCACCACTCAAAGGTACAGCAAGGAATTCATTCATTGTTTATATTGGTGTTAAACCTACTGTACTCCAAGTTCTCTATGGTTCATATCCTCCAATATTACTCATAGATGCATCGGAATAAGCAAACAACACACGAAAAACAGAATCTGTCAAAAAACATAACAGTCTGTAGTAATCTGCTGGGTTCGCCTACTTCTGTAACTCCAAAAATACCAAACTAAATTGGTAAGTTTGCGCAATTTTTCTACCAATTAGCAGAAAAAATAATCAACTAAAAAGCACGCTCCAGTAAAATCTGAAGACTACTTTAGCGAGCGCTAACGATTCTGTTTTTCATAGCAAGATCAAATAAACTTCACACAAGTCTTACCAAAGGTTTTACTTGGCACAAAAATTAAACAAAACATGAAAACACATCTAATCAGAGGCTAGATGCAATATTTATTCCCTAACAGAAACAAAAACAAAAAACATAAAATTGGGTTGCCTCCCAACAAGCGCTATCGTTTTACGCCCCTAGCTAGGCACGATACAAGATAGATCTAGGTATTGCCATCTTTGGAAGGCAATCCATAAGTGGCTCTCATGATAGATTCATATGGTAATTTTATTTTCTTTCTAGGAAAGTGTTCCATGCCTTTCCTTAACGGAAATTGGAATCTAATATTTCCTTCCTTCATATCAATAATTGCACCAATTGTTCTAAGGAAAGGTCTACCAAGAATAATAGGACATGAAGGATTGCAATCTATATCAAGAACAATGAAATCTACGGGCACATAATTCCTATTGGAAACAAAAAGAACATCATTAATCCTTCCCATAGGTTTCTTAATAGTGGAATCCGCAGGATGCAAATTTAAAGAACAATCATCAAGCTCATGGAACCCTGATGGCTTCTCGCCCCTCGTTGGTTACCCCAAGTGGAAGGTTTGAGATGTAGCGTAGCGGTAGTTTTCCCTTGGAAAAGATACCAAGGATCGAATCCCGTGAGACTCCGAGGGTCAACAAGAAGGTGTCAACTGCTAACGGCGCCAGATATTTAGCGGCTGACAGGACCTGCACACAGATACAAATAACTTTGCTCCCAACGAGTACAGAGAGGTTGTCAATCCCTCTGGCCTTGTCGTTTACAAAGGATCAAACACAAGAGATAATAGTGATAGGTATGACTGCAACTAGTAAATAAGAACAGGAAGTAAATAGCGGATGTGATCAGTGATGGTAATATGGACCGGGGTCCCATGATGTTCACTAGTGATGTCTCTCTCCCAAAAGACGATAAAACAGCTAAGCGAGGTAAATGAATTACAGCTGGGCAATTGACATGATTATGTGCGCAAACCAATGCTAACTATGCTGCAAGAAAGGTAGGGGCTCAAAAGCATGGGCGGTACGCCAAGGCAAGTAGACCGAAATCCATCTGCATCTACTACTAATCATCCACCTTGAGATATCTATCCAGAATATCTCGCTGGTATTAAGTTGCGAGTCCCACCCATAGTGTAAACTCAAAGCAACAGACAACTGCATTAAAAGAACTTTGCGTAAAGTAAACAATCGTTGCACCCGCGAGTACAAGCACCATTGTTTTCCCCCTTGTGGCAACAGCACATCCCCTAGAGTCATGTTTCTGTCACTCAAGCTAGTCATCGAGGGGCATGAACCCACAATCAAGCATAACGTTCCCTCTTGGAGTTACTACCTACTACTTGGCCAAAGCAATAAACAGCAACAGAGAACATGCAAGAATTACTCAAGAACATAAATATAAAAGAGGTGAATCAAATATATTACTCACACACAATCTGAACATAATCTCATAATCCATCATATCCCAGCAAACTCATCATAGCAACAGCATAAGGATTACATATGTGCCTCGATCATGTAGGGCAGCTCACGAGGTCTAATCGGTGAAGAACAAAGAGGGGAGGAGAACATCACATAGCTACTGGTCATGGACCCATGGTCCAAGGGAGACTACTCACAACTCATCCGGGAGGCGTCCATTGTGGTGGAGAGGCTCCCGGTGGTGGTTCTCCCCTCCGGCAGGGTGCCGGGAAGAGTTCTCCTGGTGCTCCCGATCTTGGAAGCACGGCGGCGGCGGAACAGAGATGGGATCGCGAAAAAGGGTTCCGTCCTCGAGGGTTTCGGGACGCGGTGTAAATATATGCCAAAGGGGGGCGTCAGAAGAGGTAAGGGGGGCCCAGGCGGCCTGGCGCGGGGCCAGGAGGGGGGCCGCGCCCTCTGGGCGCCTAGAGCCCCTGTGGCCCCCCTCCGGCCCTACTTCGGCCGCATGGAAGCTTCGGGAACGCTGATTTTTTATATATTTTTCCCGGAATTTTTCTGGCAATTTACGTAATGGGAAAACCTGAAATACAAAAACAGCAGAAAACAGAAACTGGCACTGGGGTGCACTGAGTTAATAGGTTAGTCCAAATATGATCAAAAGTGTATGGAAGTGCATAAATATCATAGCAATATCACACAAAAGAGGCATGGAGCAAGCAGAAATTATAGATACGTTTTGGACGTATCAACATCCCCAAGCTTAATTCCTGCTCGTCCTCGAGTAGGTAAATGATAACAAGCAAAAATTTTGTGGTGACATGCTATTAACCATATAAGAACTTTTTACAGTCACATGACAAATGCTTACTGAGATAATGAATCTGTAGTAATTAAGTTGCCTCATGAGAATATCACAAAGAACTGAAAGTTTTACAATATGATACTGAAAACACCCACTAGATTTGCAGTGAACATGGTGTGCAAACATGACAAAGTGATACCTCGCTTGCCCCCTTTAGTGAAGCAAAACATAAATGCAGGGGCACCTCCGAAGTTTAAGTGACGACTAGATACAATGATTTCAGAATAAACGATATCATAATCATGCAGAAGACAATGGTACTTTGGGACAATGCACATTACACTCAGAATGACAATCATGCTCTCAATAGTTGGTGCTTTGAAGAAAGAAGGTGGAGACTCTCGAACCGTGGCTTTTGATGGCAAGGTTGAAAACCCGTGGTCGGAAACAAAAACTAAACATGTACCAGAGCTCTTGGCTTTAAAAACAAAAGTAAAAATTATTTTTGAGAGATGCATATTTTGTCAACGAATGCTAGTAGATAACTCAATTACTTCTCGAGCTGGACAAGTTTCGAGGAACGGCTCCCGTACGGGGACGATCACATCCCCTTAATCTCCTTTGTTTATCACTGCCAAAGTTTTCTGATTTCTCATGAACAAAGCGTGAAGGAGGGTTTGTTTGTTCTATATTTTTTTAATGAGCCGGGCGCACTCTTTGCCAGTTCCTTCTCGTATTAGGGGTTTGCAGATTAGACATGCAATCCCGGGGTGAAGCTTGTCCAACTTAAAAAGATCATGAATTAACTACTACTTCCTCATGAGCTAAAACAGAGGCACAAAAGAGAAATGCTTTTGAATAATTTCGAAATGGTACATGAAAGTCTTCGTTAGGAATGGCAAGTAAATACCATGTATAGGAAGGTATGGTGGACTCATATGGCATAACTGGTTTAAAGGATTTTGGATGCACAAGCAGTCAGTCCGCTTAGTACAGGCGAAGGTTAGCAAAAGACTGGGAGCGACCAACTAAGAGAGCAATGACGGCCATAATCATGCAGAGCGACAAAGCAGCATTGAATCGGGCATGGAAGTTATATCGCTACTCAGAAATTAAAGATCATCAAGGCTTGATAGACTTTCTTTACAGTCTTAAATATGCGTGAGCATATGCCAAGTCAATCAAAATAAATTCTTGGAGGAAGATATCACTAAACCATACCACATCATAGGCAAACAAATCATGTTGGTACTTCAATAACACATTAAGAACCCCCCAGCTATTTGAGACTAACCATAAGAAAACATGAACTACTAAGCACCATTATGCACATAGCATTTTTATCATAGACATATCAACCAGTGCAACAGAAGCCAACTCTCTTAACAAGATAAGCATGACAACTCAAGAGAGTTCAGCAACCAACTAAACAAAAGCTCTTAAAAAGAAAAGCATGAAAACTAAGAGCTAAACATGACAGTAGCTATTGAAAGACAAAGAACATACACAACAAAGATAAGCATGAAAATCCTATGTTGTGTTCTAGGTTGAAGTGGAGCGTGTTTCTCTCCCACACAAAGAAAGCTGGGTTCTAACTCGTTATGAACAGCAAGCAAAGCTAAAGAAAACTAAAAAGGAAACTAAAAGCAAGACGCTCCAAGCATAGCACATAACACATGAAGTGATTAAAATATAGTGGAACGAAAGACGAACTGATAATTGTTGATGGAGAAGGGGATGCACGGGGGCATCCCCAAGCTTAGACGCTTGAGTCTTCTTGAATATTTCTTGGGGGTGCATGAGGGCATCCCCAAGCTTGAGCGTTTGACACTCCTGAATCTTTTTATCATCTTCCCTCGCACACTTGAAAACTCCCTTCATACATAACTCATCATAATCTGATTAGCGAGGTTAGTACCCATAATAAAATAATTTTTCCTTGCTGGAAATAAGGATAATCTTGAAGGTCTACTGTTTCTCAAGATTGCCAAAAGGTTTTTGCAAAGAAAAAGCAAGCTCAGGGTTTGCAAAACGAAGGAAAGGCAAAACAGGACAGAATCTGTGAAAAACAGACCAGCAGGTAGTAAATAATTTTTTCGGGGCACTTCTGCAACTCAAATCAAAAAACTCAGAACAGACGCCCGAAAGCCAATTGTATAGAGCACGCTGTCGGAAAAATTCAGACCAAAAAGATGATCTGGTGATTTTATACGAATTTTTCTGTCCAAAGACAGAATCTGTTTCCTGGACAGCACGTCACAACTTTTGAACTTTCTTGCAATCAGAGGCTAAACTTGGCACAAAGATGAAAAGTAAAGATACAATGACGTTCTACTGTAGTAACAAACATCAAGACACAACAAAAGCAAAATAAAATTTTATTCATTGTGGGCTGCCTCCCAAAAGCGCTTTCTTTTATGCCTTTAAGCTAGGCATAATGCAAAGAGGAATCAATAATCATCATAATAATCGGAGTTATAAATTGCTTCAAATGGTTCCTCAACAAGTTCACTCTTATTCCTTCTAGGAAAGGGGTACATACCTTTTGCCTTCCCGCGTAAGCGGATTTGTCCCTTACCTATATCGATGAAGCCCTTTACGGCTCGGAGGAAGTCCCTTCCAAGCACTATATTTCCTTGGTTTGGCTTCATGATGAAGAAATCAACCATTGTAATCCCTTTTAGGAATGTAACTGGCACGCCTTTTATTCTTCCCTGGATCTCAGAAATATCTCCATTAGCATGTTCATGATAAGATGATAATCTATCCATGTTAAATTTTAAAGAATCATGAACAATTTTTGGCATAGTAGAAACCATAGATCCAATATCACAATAAGCAAGGAAGTCTTGATTAGAGATGCTAATCCTAACAAAAGGCTCCCAATCATTGTCTATTTCCAAAATATATCTCTTATTGGGTTTGGGTTTCTCTACCTTCATCAAGTCTAGAGCATCCATTCTCTTCTCAATAGTAGCAAGTCTATCTATGACAGTATCAAAATTATGATCATAAACAAAGTAACTAGATAGACCATGTATAATTTCAAGAGCTCTAGCTTCATCACACTCTAGGAAATCTCCTTCAGCTATAATATCAAGAGAGTGTTTACACCATTTAAAAAAAACCATGGTAAAAATTTCTAAGCACAATTTTTATAGGTATCCAAGGCATAATTCTTCTATGTGCATCGGAAATTCTGTCCCATGCCTTTTTCATATTTTCTCCATCCCTTTGATGGAAATCTAGAACTTCTGATTCCCTCAAAGCACCGAATCCTAACATGCTTGACTAAACAGAGAGGACTACTAACAGAAAGTAAATAATTTTTTTTGTGATTTTTGATAGAAGACACTAAAGCAAAACTGAAAGGTAAACTAACAAGACTAAAAAGCAAAGGTAAAAGATAGCGTGCAACTCCCCTATCTTGAAGAGTGGAGTCCCCGGCAATGGCGCCAGAAAACTTTGCTTGATGGCTTCTCGCCCCTCGTTGGTTACCCCAAGTGGAAGGTTTGAGATGTAGCGTAGCGGTAGTTTTCCCTTGGCAAAGATACCAAGGATCGAATCACGTGAGACTCCGAGGGTCAACAAGAAGGTGTCAACTGCTAACGGCGCCAGATATTTAGCGGCTGACAGGACCTGCACACAGATACAAATAACTTTGCTCCCAACGAGTATAGCGAGGTTGTCAATCCCTCCGGCCTTGTCGTTTACAAAGGATCAAACACAAGAGATAATAGTGATAGGTATGACTGCAACTAGTAAATAAGAACAGGAAGTAAATAGCGGATGTGATCAGTGATGGTAATATGGACCGGGGTCCCATGATGTTCACTAGTGATGTCTCTCTCCCAAAAGACGATAAAACAGCTAAGCGAGGTAAACGAATTACAGCTGGGCAATTGACAGGATTATGTGCGCAAACCAATGCTAACTATGCTGCAAGAAAGGTAGAGGCTGAAAAGCATGGGCGGTACGCCAAGGCAAGTAGACCGAAATCCATCTGCATCTACTACTAATCATCCACCTTAAGATATCTATCCAGAACATCTCGCTGGTATTAAGTTGCGAGTCCCACCCATAGTGTAAACTCAAAGCAACGGACAACTACATTAAAAGAACTTTGCGTAAAGTAAACAATCCTTGCACCCGCGAGTACAAGCACCGTTGTTTTCCCCCTTGTGGCAACAGCACATCCCCTAGACTCATGTTTCTGTCACTCAAGCTAGTCATCGAGGGGCATGAACCCACAATCAAGCATAACGTTCCCTCTTGGAGTTACTACCTACTACTTGGCCAAAGCAATAAACAGCAACGGAGAACATGCAAGAATTACTCAAGAAGATAAATATAAAAGAGGTGAATCAAATATATTACTCACACACAATCCGAACATAATCTCATAATCCATCATATCCCAGCAAACTCATCATAGCAACAGCATAAGGATTACATATGTGCCTCGATCATGTAGGGCAGCTCACGAGGTCTAATCGGTGAAGAACAAAGAGGGGAGGAGAACATCACATAGCTACTGGTCATGGACCCATGGTCCAAGGGAGACTACTCACAACTCATCCGGGAGGCGTCCATGGTGGTGGAGAGGCTCCCGGTGGTGGTTCTCCCCTACGGCAGGGTGCCGGGAAGAGTTCTCCTGGTGCTCCCGATCTTGGAAGCGCGGCGGCGGCGGAACAGAGATGGGATCGCGAAAAAAGGTTCCGTCCTCGAGGGTTTCGGGACGCGGTGTAAATATATGCCAAAGGGGGGCGTCAGAAGAGGTAAGGGGGGCCCAGGCGGCCTGGCGCGGCGGCCAGGAGGGGGGTCGCGCCCTCTGGGCGCCTGGAGCCCCTGTGGCCCCCCTCCGGCCCTACTTCGGCCGCATGGAAGCTTCGGGAACGCTGATTTTTTATATATATTTCCCGGAATTTTTCTGGCAATTTACGTAATGGGAAAACCTGAAATACAAAAACAACAGAAAACAGAAACTAGCACTGGGGTGCACTGAGTTAATAGGTTAGCCCAAATATTATCAAAAGTGTATGGAAGTGCATAAATATCATAGCAATATCACACAAAAGAGGCATGGAGCAAGCAGAAATTATAGATACATTTTGGATGTATCAAACCCTAGCAAATCACACAAAGTTTTTGGGATAGTGTAAACACTAGCACCCAAATCACACAGAGCATAGCATTCATGATCTGTTATTTTTATATTTATAGTAGGTTCCCATTCATCATAAAGCTTTCTAGGTATAGAGACTTCCAACTCAAGTTTTTCTTCATACGATTGCATCAAAGCATCAACTATATGTTTAGTGAAAGCTTTATTTTGACTATAAGCATGCGGAAAATTTAGCACGGATTGCATCAAGGAAATACAATCAATCAAAGAGCAATTATCATAATTTAATCCCTTGAAATCAAAAGTAGTGGGTTCATCACTATGCAAAGTTTTAATCTCTTCAATCCCACTTTTAGCAATGTTAGCATCAAGATCTAAAAACTCTGAATTACTAGGACACCTTAAAGCAGAATCATCCCCAATCCTATTTTCATCAAGATTAATACTAGCAAACAAGGATCTAATAGGAGACACATCAATAACTTTCAGATCTTCATCTTCATTTTCATGATAACTAGAAGAACACGATTTAATATAATCTTCTCTTTTAGCACGCATTCTAGCGGTTCTTTCTTTGCATTCATCAATGGAAATTCACATGGCTTTGAGAGACTCATTGATATCATGCTTAGGTGGGATAGATCTAAGTTTCAAAGAATCAGCATCAAAAATAATTCTATCCACACTTCTAGCCAATTCATCAATCTTAAGCAATTTCTCTTCAAGCATAGCATTGAAATTCTTTTGCGAGATCATAAACTCCTTAACACTAGTTTCAAATTTAGAAGGCATCTTTCCATAAGAGTTGTTGTAGGAACTACCAAAATTATTAGAGGAATGACTAGGAAAAGGCCTAGGATTAAAATTACCTCTATAAGCATTGTTACCAAAATTATTCCTACCAACAAAATTCACATCCAAAGATTCATTGTTATTCTCAATCAAAGTGGACAAAGGTATATCATTAGGATCAGAAGAAGCACTCTTAGTAGCAAACAATTTCATAAGTTCAACCATCTTCCCACTCAAAACACTAATTTCTTCGATAGCATGCACTTTTTTACTAGTAGATCTTTCGGTGTGCCATTGAGAATAATTAACCATAATATTATCTAGGAGTTTGGTAGCATCTCCTAAGGTAGTTTCCATGAAAGTGCCTCCGACGGCCGAATCTAAAAGATTTCTAGAAGCAAAATTCAAGCCAGCATAAAAGTTCTGAATAATCATCCATAGATTCAAACCATGTGTAGGGCAATTACGTATCATCAATTTCATTCTCTCCCAAGCTTGTGCAACATGCTCATGATCTAGTTGCTTAAAATTCATAATATCGTTTCTAAGAGAGATGATCTTAGCAGGAGGGAAATACTTAGAGATAAAAGCATCTTTGCACTTATTCCATGAATCAATACTATTTCTAGGCAAAGAGGAAAACCAAGTTTTAGCACGATCTCTAAGTGAAAACAGAAATAACTTCAATTTAACAATATCGTTATCATATCCCTTTTCTTTTGCATATCACACAAATCAACAAAGTTGTTTAGATGGGTAGCGGCATCTTCACTAGGAAGGCCGGAGAATTGATCTTTCATGACGAGATTCAACAAAGCAGCATTGATCTCACAAGATTCAGCATCGGTAATAGGAGCAATCGGAGTGCTAATAAAGTCATTGTTGTTGGTGTTGGAGAAGTCACACAATTTGGTATTGTTCTGAGCCATAGTGACAAGCAAGCAATCCAACACACACGAGCAAACAAGAATTAAGCGAACGAAAAACACATGGCGGAAGAAGGGCAAATAAAACGGCAAAGGTGAAGTGGGGGAGAGGAAAACGAGAGGCAAATAAATGTAATGTGAAGGATAAGGGTTTGTGATAGGTACTTGGTATATGCCTTTTGCGTAAGCCTCCCCGGCAACAGCGCCAGAAATTCTTCTTGCTACCTCTTGAGCTTGCGTTGTATTTCGTCGAAGAGGAAAGGGAGATGCAGCACAGTAGCGTATGTATTTCCCTCAGTTTTTGAGAACCAAGGTATCAATCGAGTAGGAGACCACGCGCCAGTCCCTCGCACCTGCACAAACAAATAAGAACTTCGCAGCCAACGCGATAAGGGGTTGTCAATCCCTTTACGGTCACTTACGATAGTGAGATCTGATAGAGATGATAGTTTATATTTTTGGTATTTTTGGTATAGAAACAGAAGGTAAAGAAAGCAAATAAACAACGACAACAGAAATTGGCTAGTTGATGGGAAAGTAATATGATAAAGATAGAACCGGGGGCCATAGTTTTCTCTAGTGGCTTCTCTCATGATAGCGATATTCTATGGCGGGTAAACAAATTACTGTCGAGCAATTGATAGAAAAACGAATAATTATGAGACTATCTAGGCATGATCATTGTATATAGGCATCACGTCCGAGACAAGTAGACCAACTCCTGCCTACATCTACTACTATTACTCCACACATCGACCGCTATCCAGCATGCATCTAGTGTATTGAGTTCATACGAACAGAGTAACGCCTTAAGCATGATGACATGATGTATAGGGATAAACTCAAGCAATATGATGAAAACCCCATCTTTTTATCCTCGATGGCAACAATACAATACGTGCCTTGCTGCCCCTACTGTCACTGGGAAAGGACACCGCAAGATTGAACCCAAAGCCAAGCACATCTCCCATTGCAAGAACTATAGATCTAGTAGGCCAATCGAAACAAATAATTCGAAGAGACTTGCAAGGATATTATGAGCACACATAAAAATTTCAGAGAAGAACCAAATATCTTTCATAGATAACCTTGATCATAAACTCACAATTCATCGGATCTCGACAAACACACCGCAAAAAGAGATTACATCGAATAGATCTCCTCGAAGACTTTGTTTTGAGATCCGGAGAGAGAGAAGAGCCATCTAGATAGTAGCTATGGACCCGAAGGTCTGTGGTAAACTACTCACAACTCATGCTGAGGGCGATGATGATGATGATGAAGGCCTCCGTGATGGATCCCCCTCCCGGAACAGGCTCCAAGGTGGGATCTCCACGGGAGCAGCAGCTACGGCGGTGGAATTAGGGTTTTCTCTGCTCGTACGAAGTTTCTGGGGTACGTAGGTATATATAGGAAGAAGAGGGGCACCAGGGGCCATAGGGGTTGTCCTCGAGGCAGGGGGGCGCGTCCTGGGAAGGGGGGCGCGCCCCCACCCTCGAGGGTGGGCCCCCTGTCCTCTGGCTTGGCCCCGAAGTTTATCTTGCGTGATTTCGTCCAAAAATATCTCCTGCGAAGGTTTCATTCCGTTTGGACTCCGTTTGATATTCCTTTTCTGCAAAACCCTGAAATAGGCAAAAAACAACAATCTCGACTGGGCCTTTGGGTTAGTAGGTTAGTCCCAAAAATGATATAAAAGTGAATGATAAAGCCCATTAAGCATCCAAGACTTCATAAATAATAGCATGGAACAATCAAAAATTATAGATACATTGGAGACGTATCAGGTACGTAGACACACTCTCCCCCTCGTTGATATGCATCTGGTAGATAGATCTTGCGTGATCGTAGGAAATTTTTGAAAATACTACGTTCCCCAACAGTGGCATCATGAGCCAGGTCTATGCGTAGATGATATGCACGAGTAGAACACAAGTGAGTTGTGGACGATACTGGTCATACTGCTTACCAGCATGTCATACTTTGCTTCGGCGGTATTGTGAGATGAAGCGGCCCGGACCGACACTACGCGTACGCTTACGCGAGACTGGTTTCACCGTTATGAGCACTCGTTGCTTAAAGGTGACTTTCGGGTGTCTGTCTCTCTCACTTTAGCTGAATCGAGTGTGACTACGCCCGGTCCTTGTGAATGTTAAAGCAGCACATACTTGACGAAACATCGTTGTGGTTTTGTATGCGTAGGTAAGAACGGTTCTTGCTAAGCCCGTAGCAGCCACGTAAAAATTGCAACAACAAAGTAGAGGACGTCTAACTTGTTTTTGCAGGGCATGTTGTGATGTGATATGGTCAAGACATGATGAGTGATATGATTTTGTATGAGATGATCATGTTTTGTAAAGTTATCGGCAACTGGCAGGAGCCATATGGTTGTCGCTTTATTGTATGAAATGCAATCGCCATGTAATTGCTTTACTTTATCACTAAGCGGTAGCGATAGTCGTGGAAGCAATAGTTGGCGAGACGACAACGATGCTACGATGGAGATCAAGGTGTCGCGTCGGAGACGAAGGTGATCATGACGGTGCTTTGGAGATGGAGATCAAAAGCACAAGATGATGATGGCTATATCATGTCACATATTTTGATTGCATGTGATGTTTATCTTATTATGCTTCTTATTTTTCTTAGTACGGCGGTAGCATTATAAGATGATCCCTTACAAAATTTCAAGGTATAAGTGTTCTCCCTGAGTATGCACCGTTGCGAAAGTTCGTCGTGCCGAGACACCACGTGATGATCGGGTGTGATAAGCTCTACGTTCAAATACAACGGGTGTAAGCCAGTTTTGCACACGCAGAATACTCGGGTTAAACTTGACGAGCCTAGCATATGCAGATATGGCCTCGGAACACTGGAGACCGAAAGGTCGAGCGTGAATCATATAGTAGATATGATCAACATAAGATGTTCACTATTGAAACTACTCCATCTCACGTGATGATCGGACATGGTTTAGTTGATTTGGATCACGTGATCATTTAGATGGCCGGAGGGATGTCTATCTAAGTGGGAGTTCTTTATGTAATATGATTAATTGAACTTTAATTTATCATGAACTTAGTCCTGATAGTTTTTGCATATCCATGTTGTTGTAGATCAATGGCCCGTGCTACTGTTCCTTTGAATTTTAATGCATTCCTAGAGAAAGCTAAGTTGAAAGATGATGGTAGCAATTACACGGACTGGGTCTGTAACTTGAGGATTATCCTCATTGCTACACAGAAGAATTATGTCCTTGAAGCACCGCTAGGTGACAAGCCCCCTCCTGCTAATGTAGACGCTTTGAACGTCTGGTAGACGCGGTCTGATGACTACACGATAGTTCAGTGTGCCATGCTTTACGGCTTAGAACCGGGACTTCAACGACGTTTTGAACATCATGGACCATATGAGATGTTCCAAGAGTTGAAGTTACTATTTCAAGCAAATGCCCGGATTGAGAAATATGAGATTTCCAATAAGTTCTATAGCTGCAAGATGGAGGAGAATAGTCTTATCAGTGAACACTTGCTCAGAATGTCTGGGTACTACAATCATATGACTCAACTTGGTTGCAAAGTTGACGAGGGTAGTGTTATTGATAGAGTTCTTCAATCACTGCCACCAAGCTACAAAGGCTTCGTGATGAACTATAATATGCAAGCGATGCAGAAGACAATTCCCGAGCTCTTCGCTATGCTCAAAGCTGCGGAGGTAGAAATCAAAAAGGAGCATCAAGTGTTGATGGTTAACAAGACCACTAGTTTCAACAAAAAGGGCAAGGGAAAGAAGGGGAACTTCAAGAAGAATAGCAAGACAGTTGCTACTCCCGCGAAGAAACCCAAGTCTGGAGCCAAGCCTGAAACTGAGTGCTTCTACTGCAAAGGGACTGGACACTGGAAGCGGAACTGCCCCGAGTATTTGGCGGATAAGAAGGATGGCAAGGTGAACAAAGGTATATGTGATATACATGTTATTGATGTGTATCTTACTAATGCTCGTAGTAGTACCTGGGTATTTGATACCGGTTCGGTTGCTAAAATTTGTAACTCGAAATAGGGACTACGGATTAAACGAAGATTGGCTAAGGACGAGGTGACGATGCATGTGGGAAATGGTTCCAAAGTCGATGTGGTCGCCGTCGGCACGCTACCTCTACATCTACCTTCGGGATTAGTTTTAGACCTGAATAATTGTTATTTGGTGCCAGCGTTAAGCATGAACATTATATCTGGATCTTGTTTGTTGCGAGACGGTTATTCATTTAAATTAGATAATAATGGTTGTTCTATTTTTATGAATAATATCTTTTATGGTCATGCACCCTTGAAGAGTGGTCTATTCTTGTTGGATCTCGATTGTAGTGATACACATATTCATAATATTGAAGCCAAAAGATGCAAGATTAATAATGATAGTGCAACTTATTTGTGGCACTGCCGTTTAGGTCATATTGGTGTAAAGCGCATGAAGAAACTCCATAGTGATGGACTTTTGGAATCACTTGATTATGAATCACTTGGTGCTTGCAAGCCATGCCTTATGGGCAAGATGACTAAAACTTCGTTCTCCGGAACAGTGGAGCGAGCAACAGATTTGTTGGAGATCATACATACTGATGTATGTGGACCAATGAGTGTTGAAGCTCGCAGTGGGTATCGTTATTTTCTGACCTTCACTGATGATTTGAGCAGATATGGGTATATCTACTTAATGAAACACAAGTCTGAAACATTTGAAAAGTTCAAAGAATTTCAGAGTGAAGTAGATAATCATCGTAACAAGAAAATAAAGTTTCTACGATCTGATCGTGGAGGTGAATACTTGAGTTACGAGTTTGGTCTTCATTTTAAACAATCTGGAATAGTTTCACAACTCACGCCACCCGGAACACCACAGCGTAATGGTGTGTCCGAACGTTGTAACCGTACTTTATTGGATATGGTGCGGTCTATGATGTCTCTTACCGATTTACCATTATCGTTTTGGGGTCATGCTTTAGAGACAGCTGCATTCACGTTAAATAGGGCACCATCTAAATCCGTTGAGATGACGCCTTATGAACTATGGTTTGGCAAGAAACCAAAGTTGTCATTTCTTAAAGTTTGGGGCTGCGATGCTTATGTGAAAAAGCATCAACCTGATAAGCTCGAACCCAAGTCGGAGAATTGTATCTTCATAGGATACCCAAAGGAGACAGTTGGGTACACCTTCTATCACAGATCCGAAGGCAAGATATTCGTTGCTAAGAATGGATCCTTTCTAGATAAGGAGTTTCTCGCGAAAGAAGTGAGTGGGAGGAAAGTAGAACTTGATGAGGTAATTGTACCTTCTCCCGAATTGGAAAGTAGTACATCACAGAAATTAGTTCCAGGTATTCCTACACCTATTAGTGAGGAAGCTAATGATGATGATCATGAAACTTCAGATCAAGTTTCTGCTGAACGTCGTAGATCAACCAGAGTACGTTCCGCACCAGAGTGGTACGGCAACCCAGTTCTGGAAGTCATGTTACTAGACCATGATGAACCTACGACCTATGAGGAAGCGATGATGAGCCCAGATTCCGCAAAATGGCTTGAGGCCATGAAATCGGAGATGGGATCCATGTATGAGAACAAAGTGTGGACTTTGGTTGACTTGCCCGAGGATCGTCAAGCCATCGAAAATAAACGGATCTTCAAGAGGAAGACCGACGCAGACGGTAATGTTACTGTTTACAAAGCTCGACTTGTTGCGAAAGGGTTTCGACAAGTTCAAGGAGTGACTACGATGAGACTTTCTCACCCGTAGCGATGCTTAAGTCTATCCGAATCATGTTAGCAATTGCCGAATTTTATGATTATGAAATCTGGCAAATGGATGTCAAAACTACATTCCTGAATGGATATCTCAAGGAAGAGTTGTATATGATGCAACTAGAAGGTTTTGTCGATCCTAAAGGTGCTAACAAAGTGTGCAAGCTCCAGTGATCCATCTATGGACTGGTGCAAGCATCTCGGAGTTGGAATATACGCTTTGATGAGTTGATCAAAGCATATGGTTTTATACAGACTTTTGGAGAAGCCTGTATTTACAAGAAAGTGAGTGGGAGCTCTGTAGCATTTCTGATATTATATGTGGATGGCATATTATTGATTGGAAATGATATAGAATTTCTGGATAGCATAAAAGGATACTTGAATAAGAGTTTTTCAATGAAGGACCTCAGTGAAGCTGCTTACATATTAGGCATCAAGATCTATAGAGATAGATCAAGACGCTAAATTGGACTTTCACAAAGCACATACCTTGATAAAGTTTTGAAGAAGTTCAAAATGTATCAGTCAAAGAAAGGGTTCTTGCTTGTGTTACAAGGTGTGAAGTTGAGTAAGACTCAATGCCCGACCACTGCAGAAGATAGAGAGAAAAATGAAAGTCATTCCCTATGCCTCAGTCATAGGATCTATCATGTATGCAATGCTGTGTACCAGACATGATGTGTGCCTTGCTATAAGTCTAGCAGGGAGGTACCAAAGTAATCCAGGAGTGGATCACTGGACAGCAGTCAAGAACATCCTGAAATACCTGAAAAGGACAAAGGATATGTTTCTCGTGTATGGAGGTGACAAGAGCTCGTCGTAAACGGTTACGTCGATTCAAGCTTTGACACTGATCCGGATGACTCTAAGTCACAAACCGGATATGTATTTTTATTAAACGGTGGAGCTGTCAGTTGGTGCAGTTCCAAGCAGAGCGTCGTGGCGGGATCTACGTCTGAAGCAGAATACATAGCTGCTTCGGAAGCAGCAAATGAAGGAGTCTGGATGAAGGAGTTCATATCCGATCTAGGTGTAATACCTAGTGAATCGGGTCCAATGAAAATCTTTTGTGACAACACTGGAGCAATAGCCTTGGCGAAGGAATCCAAGTTTCACAAGAGAACAAAGCACATCAAAAGAAGCTTCAATTCCATCCGCGATCTAGTCAAGGAAGGAGACATAGAAATTTGCAATATACATACGGATCTGAATGTTGTAGACCCGTTGACTAAGCCTCTTCCACGGGCAAAACATGATCAACACCAAGACTCCATGGGTGTTAGGGTCATTACTTTGTAATCTAGATTATTGACTCTAGTTGAAGTGGGAGACTGAAGAAAATATGCCCTAGAGGCAATAATAAAGATGTTATTTGTATTTCCTTATATCATGATAAATGTCTTTTATTCATGCTAGAATTGTATTAACCGGAAACTTAGTACATGTGTGAATACATAGACAAAACAGTATGTCCCTAGTATGCCTCTACTAGACTAGCTTATTGATCAAAGATGGTTATGTTTCCTAGCCATAGACATGAGTTGTCATTTGATCAACGGGATCACATCATTAGTAGAATGATGTGATGGACAAGACCCATCCGTTAGCTTAGCACTATGATCGTTTAGTTTTACTGTTATTGCTTTCTTCATGACTTATACATGTTCCTATGACTATGAGATTATGCAACTCCCGAATACCGGAGGAACACCTTGTGTGCTATCAAATGTCACAACGTAACTGGGTGATCATAAAGATGCTCTACAGGTGTCTCCGAAAGTGTTTGTGGTGTTGGCATAGATCAAGAATAGGATTTGTCACTTCGAGTGTCGAAGAGGTATCTCTGGGCCCTCTCGGTAATACACATCATAATAAGCCTTGCAAGCAAGTGACTAATGAGTTAGTCACGAGATGATGTATTACGAAACGAGTAAAGAGACTTGCCGGTAACGATATTGAACTAGGTATTGAGATACCGACGATCGAATCTCGGGCAAGTAACATACCGATGACAAAGGGAACAACGTATGTTGTTATGCGGTTTGACCGATAAAAGATCTTCGTAGAATATGTAGGAGCCAATATGAGCATCCAGGTTCCGCTATTGGTTATTGACCGGAGATGAGTCTCGGTCATGTCTACATAGTTCTCGAACCCGTAGGGTCCGCACGCTTAACGTTTGATGACGATCGGTATTATGAGTTTATGAGTTTTGATGTACCGAAGGTAGTTCGCAGTCCCGGATGAGATCACCGACATGATGAGGAGTCTCGGAATGTCCGAGATGTAAAGATTGATATATTCGACGACTATATTCAGACACCGGAAGTGTTCCGTAAAGTTTCGGAATTAACCAGAGTGGCGGGGGGTTACCGGAACCCCCGGGGAAGCTATGGGCCTTAATGTGCCATAGGAGAAAGAGAGAAGGAGGGCCAGGGCTGGGCCGCGCGCCCCCCACCCCTTGGTCCAAATTGGACAAGGAAAGGAGGGGGGCCGGCGCCCCTTTCCTTCTCCTTCTCCCTCTCCTTCCTTCCCCCCTTCTTCCTCTTGGTGATTCCTACTAGGAATAGGATCAATCCTATTCCTAGTAGGGCAATCCTATTCCTAGTAGGATTGCTCCTCCTAGGCGCACCAATAGGGGTCGGCCGGCCTCCCCCCTTGCTCCTTTATATACGGGGGCAGGGGGGCACCCTAGAACACACAGGTTGATTTGTTTTAACCGTGTGCAGTGCATCCCTCCACAGAAACACACCTTGGTCATACCATTGTAGTGCTTAGGCGAAGCCCTGCGTCGGTAACTTCATCATATCCGTCACCACACCATCGTGCTGACGAAACTCTCCCGTGAAGCTCAACTGGAGCAAGAGCTCGTGGGACGTCATCAAGCTGAACGTGTGCTGAACGCGGAGGTGCCCTACGTTCGGTGCTTGATCGGTTGAATCGCGAAGAAGTTCGACTACATCAACCGTGTCACTTGACGCTTCCGCTTTTGGTCTACAAGGGTACGTAGACACACTCTCCCCCTTGTTGCTATGCATCTGGTAGATAGATCTTGCGTGATCGTAGGAAAATTTTGAAAATACTACGTTCCCCAACAAGCATTGCATCCAAAGTAATGCAAATCAAATCAAGTGATGAACCAAAGATGAGATGGATCGAACCATAGGTCACGTCTGTACCTACCGGGGGGCAAGGATTCACACGTAGGTTCTTTGCCCAGCCGATGTGGTGCACCATGTGGTGCACCAACGAGGTAGGAGCGATGGTGAGGGGCAAGGCCAGCCGGGGGAGATCAGGGATTCGCACGGTGCTTCTTTGTCGAGCAGGTCATGCAGTATGTATTGAGATCAGGGATCGATGAAGAATGGATAAGAGGCTGCACAGGCGAGGTGGAGCAGTTGTAGCCATCACGAGCTTTTGGTGCAGACGAGGGTGGTGGTGGATGCATCCGTCGCCATGAGCGAGCTCGGCGAGTTTGGGGATGAGCTCGCTCGTGGAATTCGAGATGGGGTAGGGTGGGTGGATTTGGCAGGTGAGATTTACTCGCCCTTGATATGGCAAGGTCGTTGGGACGGTGCAATCAGGCGAAATTTACTCGGGCTGCTAAAATTGTGGGGTAATTGACGACATGGGAGATTCGCGTACAAATATTGACCGTGAGATTAGAATAGAATCAACGATGCTGGACGCGTCTGACGAAAGCTTTCTATCAAACTTCTGATAGGAAGTGTTTCCCTTTATCAATAGTGCTAGCCCGTGCTAATCAATGCGACATACCAGCGCATACACGCGTGCCATCATACAACCCAAAATGTAGTTCATCCCGCTCTGGGGTCCAATTTTGTTTGATTTGTATTTATGGTGACCCATACCATAGGCAAACTAGTGCCATTTGGAGTCAGATTTCCGCTTTTGTGTATGTAATATGGGTATGCCCATGATGTGTATGGATGAACTTAATGACATATTGTATGATACAAATGGTTGTAATGGTAATGTGAATTACTTTCGTATGAATGCTTTTCGCTCCCTTGTTCAAAATTGTGGTTTTTTGACATAGGTTTTAGTGGTCCGGCATACACTTGGTGAGGTAACCAACACACTTCTAAACCTATTTATCATCGTCTTGATCGTTATTTGGTTAATGCCGAGTGGTGCATGCATTACCCTAATACTAAAGTCCTCAGTTTGCCTATTATTCTCAATGATCATGCTCCCATTTTAGTGTCTACAGAGGGAAATTTTGTTAAGCCTAAGCAAGCTTTCAAATTTGAAAATTGGTGGTTGATGGAAAAGGACTTCGCCAATTTTGCTAAATCTGCTTGGAACAATTGTTCTCTAACACTAGTAGAAAACATCCCATTAATCCTGGTTCCAAAGGGCCTTTAGCCCCGGTTCTTGAACCGGGACAAAATGGTCGGGAATAAAGCCCAAAACCTTTAGTCCCGGTTTGCTTACGAACCGGGACAGAAGGGGGTCCACGTGGCCGCTGCGGGCGCCCAGGCAGGAGGACCTTTAGTCCCGGCTTGGTTGGGGCCTCAGGTCTTAGATGATAGGCTTCGCTGCAAGGTCTGTTTGGTATTAGACCCGGACTATCAACATCCCTTCATCAATTGGATAGGAGTAGCGACAGATGTTGTCTAAACGGTGGCTTTAGACTTGATCTTGTATTTCTTTATAATGTCTTTTGTGAATAATTAATAAAGTGGCTGCATATATCGTTCAGATGCAGAGGTTGAGGGTCTTCCTCCTTTAAAAAATCTGCAAAACTAGTCCTCTCCAGCCAAGTTCATTATTGCGATGTGACCCGAGTGAGAGGCTGTAGGTTCTTAGTAGATGATGTTCATTTCTAGTTATCTGTGTTCAATATCAAGCAGAATCTACCAAGTTTCAGATGTTTTTTTTCTTTATTATGAGCTATGTTTGTTGATACGTCTCCAACGTATCTATAATTTTTGATTGTTCCATGCTGTTATATTATCATTATTGGATGTTTTACAATCATATTATAGTCATTTTATATCATTTTTTGGTACTAACCTATTGACATAGTGCCAAGGGTCGGTTGTTGTTTTCTGCATGTTTTTTACATTGCAAGAAATCAATATCAAACGGAGTCCAAATGCAACGAAACTTTGCGGAGATTTTTTATGGACCAGAAGACACCCAATGGGCCAAGGCAACATCCGGGGGGAGCTCCGAGGGGAGCATAACCCACAAGGGCACGCCTGGGGGCCCAGGCGCGCCCTGGTGGGTTGTTCCCACCTCGGGTGCCCCTCGGACCACCTCTTTGCTCTATAAATACCCCAATATTCCAGTAACTCTAGGGGAGTCGATGGAATTTTGATCCAGCCGCCGCAGAGTCCAGAGCCACCAGATCCAATCTAGACACCATCATGGAGGGGTTCACCACTTCCATTGGTGCTTCTCCGATGATGCGCGAGTAGTTCCTTTTAGACCTACGGGTCCGTAGTCAGTAGCTAGATGACTTTCTCTCTCTCTCTCTTTTGATTATCAATACAATGGTCTCTTGGATATCCATACGATGTAACTCTTTTGCGGTGTGTTTGTTGGGATCCGATGAACGTTGAGTTTATGATCAGATCTATCTTTTTATATCCATGAAAGTTACTTGAGTCTTCTTTGATCTCTTATATGCATGGTTGCTTATAGCCTCATATTTCTTCTCCGATATTTGGATTTTGTTTGGCCAACTTGATATATTTATCTTGCAATGGGGAGATGTGCTTTGTAGTGGGTTCGATCTTACGGTGCTTGATCCTAGTGACAGAAAGGGAACCGACACGTATGTATCATTGCTACTAAGGATAAAACGATGGGGTCTATTTCTATACAAATAGATATTGTCTACATCATGTCACCATTCTTATTGCATTATTCTGTTTCTCCATAAACTTAATACACTAGATGCATGCTGGATAGTGGTCTATGTGTGGCGTAATAGTAGTAGATGCAGATCGGAGTCGGTCTACTAATCTAGGACGTGATGCCTATATAATGATCATTGCTTGGATATCGTCATAATTATTTGAAGTTCTATCAATTTCCAAACAGTAATTGTTTTCTCACCGTTTGCTATTTTCTCGAGAGAAGCCACTAGTGAAATCTACGGCTCCCGGGTCTCTTTCTCATATTATTTGCCTTTGCGGTTTATTTTCCTTTGCTTTTATTTTCAGATCTACTAAACCAAAAACCCAAAAATACCTTACTGCAATTTATCTTATTTATCGTTCGATCTATCAATATTAACAACTCGATCACGTCCGTTACCCGAAAGGGATTGACAATCCCTTTTACACGTCGGGTTGCGAGTATTTGTTATTTGTGTGCAGGTGTTGTTTACGTTGTGTTGCTTGGTTCTCCTACTGGTTCGATAAACTTGATTTCATCACTGAGAGAAATACCTACCGCTGCTATACTGCATCATCACTTCCTCTTTGGGGAAAAAACCGACGTAGTCCTAGCAGCCATCATTGGTCATCTGAAACAAAATGTTTACATTGTGCCATTTTTGCTTCAAGTCTATACATTGTACTCCCAATTTTTGTTGGATATATACTACTACTCCTTCCGTTTCAGTTTACAAGTCCTGCGCGTATACCTAGGTTGCCAATTTTATCACCGTAATATAAACTATATAACACAAAAATATACCGTTTAAAAATAAAACATCTAAAGTTTATAATGGTATGTTGTTTGTAATATATGACTTCTATTAGGTTGGTTAAATTGACGACCTAGGGTACACGCATGCCTTGTAAACTGAGGGAGATGGAGTAGCAGATTAGATCATAGTATTTGCCTCGAGATAAACATATTCTACACTTATTCTTATAGTTTCAAGGCATATATCCTTGTCGCTGCAAGTGTTTTTTCCGGAGAGAGAGAGAGCTGCAAGTGTATTTACAGTAGACGTTCTGCTTGTTTTCCTCGGTGTCCTATCCTATCCGTACTTCCGATCATATTATTGTTTAGCCTTTCTTTGTTCTAATTTTCTCAAACATTACTGTTTTCTCATACAATCTTTTGACCTGGCATCAATCAAATTCATGTTAAAGAAACCAGCATTTTCTGCTAATTTTGTCCCCTCAGTGAACAAACAGATACAATAATAGGATTATGTCTCCCCTCCCACGCCGCTCCCCCGTGGCGACTGAAAGGGCAAACCCTAGCACCGCCAGGTGAGCCCCCTTCCCCTGCCCTCTTTTCGTCGCCGCCGGTCGGTGTCGGCGGTGGTGGGGCATCTCCTACCCACGCGCGGTGTCGGAGGCGCGCGCGTCTGCATCGAGCGGTGGCGGCGCGCTAGTGGCGTGGCGTGACGGCGCGGTGGTGGGCGGTGCAGGGGCGAGCGACACGATCTGCTTCTCCTGCTGGCGCCTGGCCGGGGCGCGGAGGCTGCGCGGGATCGTCAGGCTGTCTCTGTCTGGATCAGCCAGGTCTGGCCACCTGGGCTGCGCGGGCACCACCGGGGCTACCGTCGGCGGGTGCTTCGGTGCTGGTACACTGGGCCAACGGCCCCAGGCTGACGCAGATTCACCCTCTTCTCCCCGGAGCGGAGGTGCATCAATCGAGGTGGCTAGTAGGGAGTTGTGGCTGATGTGCTGCGGCGTCCCGGCGGAGGCACTGTTGTCCCTGGCCGTGAGGGCGGCGGGGATGTCGCGGGTGGATGTAGGCGCTGGTCTCCCTCGACCAGGGGCTGCGGTGGACGCGACTACTAGGCGGCGTGGTGGTCTGTGGATGGTGGTGCGGCGGCATTCGATTCCCCTCTCCACGGTGATGGCCCAAGGTGGCAACTTTGCTCCCCACTTTCAGTTTGTTGACCTCCGGAAATGATGGACGTGGTCAAGGAGAAATCCGGCATGGCAACGGCGACGCTCATGGGCGCTGTCTCCTCCCTAGAGGCGTTGTAATGGCCAGGTCCATCCGCTCTTCTGACATCAGGGGAAACTCTAGGCTCGGTTCACCGGGCCAGGCAGTGGTGGCGTGTCGGCGCCGTCCCCTTCTTGGATACGCTGCCTAGGTGCTCAGGATGCCGTCCGGGGACGCAGCTGGAGGGTTGCCTCGCTCGCCTCGGCGGTGTGGCTTGGGGTGCAGGGCTTGCACGTGCGGGTTGTTGCTGTGGGCATGAGCATCCATGGCGCTATCTACTCCAACATCGACGCCTTATCGGCGACGTCTTCTTCGAGTCAGGCTAGCTCCCGATGTTCATTGGCCGATCTTCTAGGCACCATCGGTGGAGAGTGCGTTGATCTAGTTTGGTTAGGTGGTTTGTCGTCCTATGAGGTGTTTGATACCGGGGGATGTGGCCAGTGTGCTTTGTGTCGGTACTTTTCGCCATTGTTTGGCTTGAGATTGTTGCCGATGTTGTCAGGGTAGTTGTGGGTGGTAACCTCTCGGGATGGCACATTGCCGAAAGGCGTTGTATCAGCTGCCTTGGCTCTTCTTCTATGAATACATGAATGAATGCTTGTGCGTATTCGTGAAAAAAATAGGATTATGTGGCACATCACTTCATCGCCAGGAGCATTTACAGTCTGTAAAATATTCAGTTTACACTACTCCCTTCGTCCGATGAAGAGTGTACATCTATAAATTTTAGGATAAATTATGGAGTGGAGTAAAAAATGCGTTGGAAAGGTGCAAACCACCATATCTCTCTCCTCTTTAGTTATCCCACCCTTAATGAGCTAAGTGCATGTACTACCTTCATCCTGGTTTATTGGTCCTCATTATATTCCGTACCAAATTTTGACCATAAATTTAACTAACAAAATGTTCATGCGTATCACAAGAAATTATATCACTGAAAACTATGTTTAAATTCAAATCCAACAAATATTTTTTTTTTGACATGCATTAACATTTTTTTAGTTAAATCTTTGATCAAAATTTGACACAAATTAGGAGACTAGTAAACCAGGACTGGAGGTAGTAGAAATTAAGAAGACCATGTATAGAATGTTATTGGTCTTGATTATCATGTAATGAGAGAGACATATTTTTTACTACTCTCTCCTTCCGAAAATACTTGTCGAAGAAATGTATAGCAATTGATGTATGTAGAACTAAAATACATCTGGATACATCCATTCCTTCGACAAGTATTTCCGGACGAAGGGAGTACTTTAAAATAGATTGGAAAGATAGAAGTAAATTTTTTTAACAAATTTTAAAGCCGAACGTACATTCTTTAAGATGAAATATAGACCACTAAAATCACAGCTGCACAACGCAGCTAGTTGTGAATGAATCGATATGTCATCCTATGATGAGGCCTTATGCTGTTTATTATTATTCCCAAAATCTCAACATATTTCGACAAAAGGCACTTCTATTAACTTAAAATGTAGCATTAAACAGATACAAAGCATGATGAGTAACACCGGCTTCTGGCTTCTGCATCTAAAATGCCAATATTATACCACAATCAACATAGGGCTCTGCCCAACAATAAGAAGCAGAGTGGAAAGGAGAACACAGCAGATAAAAGATGACTCTTGCTCAAAACTCCAGCCCGGAGCCCTGGAGCTTGTCCTGGACGATGCGGTCGAGCTTCTCCCCCATCTCGCGGCTCATGTGGTTCACCCAGTCCCCTACCTCGCCCTTCCTGTAGAACACGGAGTTGTCAACGTGAACTTTATTCCCGTGACTGACGCCGCCGACCTGGTTCACCTCTAGGCCGGTGAGCGTCTCGAAGCTGCACATCCTCACTACCTCCTCCGCCACGCCGGAGCTCTCCTCCTCCTCAGTCAGCGGGACGCCGAGGAACCTCGCAAGCCTCCTGACGACCCGCGCTGGGTCCAACCTGATCTCCTCGTACTTGAGGAAGAGGACGCTCCCCGGCCTCGCCACGCTCTCTTTCCAGTACTCGAGGCAGTGGTCCCAGAAGGGGCCGTAGGGCGAGAACCCTTGGCAGAACATGCCGAAGGCGTCGTCCATTGACAGGCCAGCGCGGCCGCTCCGCGCCGCCACCTTGTTCTCGAAGTGCAGCCTGGAGACGAGCGTGTCCTTGGGGTCCCGGCACAGGTACACCACCCGGCAGCGCAGCGACCGCGTCTCCGGCGGGAGCAGCGACATGGGCATGTGCGTGGCGAGGAGCCTCGGGGACGGGAGCGCGCCGATGTCAAGGTGGCCCCCGCCAGCGCCGGGGATCTCGATGAACGGCACGAGGTGCTGCGGGTGGCGGGTCAGGAGCGGGTGGTCGGCGGCGCCGAGGCCGTGGCGGGACCGGGTGGCGACGGCGAAGGCGAGGGCCTTGAGCCAGGTGGTGCCGCACTTGGGCTGGGTGGCAAGGACGACGTCGTCGTCGCGGGGCGCGAAGGCCCGGCTGGCGCGCAGGACACCCTCCAGGATCCGCGGCTTGAACCAGTAGCCCTTGTGCTGGATGAGCCGCTCCGGCCATCCCTCCCTTGACGGTAGCGAGGATATCAAGTCCTTGAGGCTCTCTTCGGATGGGGCCTCTTCCGGTGAGCTCTCGGTGGCGGTGGCGCTCTCAGGTGAGCTCATCGATGGAGCTGCTGCTGCCGGTTGGGCCATGGCTACTGGCTAGTGTGGGAGGGGATGTGAGGTGAGGCGAAGCTAGCTAGCTTGGCTATCTTTATCGGGAAAAAAAAAAAAGCTAGCTTGGCGATGAATAACACACAGATGGACAGTGCAGAAGCGGTTGGTGGTGCGATGACGACATTACAGTACAGTTTATGGGGAGATCCTCAAAAAAAAGTACAGTTTATGGGGAGCAGGATCTCGTGGCCCGTACAATATTTAGAAATGCAGAAGACGACGCACATGTGACGCATGCTCCAACGAATCCTAATAATCAGAACATACAAAGTGACATGCCCCTTTGAGATTATTGCAGTCCGCGCCTCCACATGCTGTCCTTGCCCCTTCCCCGCCGCGGTTGCTGCTTCCCGCGTCGCTAGCGTTGGGTGCTTGTGCTCGCCCCACCGGTCCGGACGTGCACGCTGGAGTCGGTGGCGTTCGCTGCCCGCCGTGAGAGGCAGCGGGCAAGGAAGGGGGACGCAACGAAGAGCTCTGTCTACCTTCGTCACGAGTTACCAGCGAAGCCTGAGAGGAAGAGCGGCTTCTGGCATGGGTCTACCGTCGATCGCTAACGACAGCGGAGGAGGACGCTCGGCGGCTTCGTCGGAAAAACGCCAAGGCTCTCCGGCTTGCCATCGAGTAGTTCGAGCGGGAGGCCAAGGAGAAGGAGGTGGCTCGGCTGGCGAAGCTCGGGCGCCAGCAGAAGCGGGCCGTCTAACGCCTCAAGGGCCTCGTCATCGGCTCCTCCTCCTCGTTCGTTGTCCACAGCTCCTCGTCCGGCGAATCAGACGATCCTCCACCAGCCGTCGACGGCTGCAGCTACGTCGGCGACCGGAAGTGGTGAAGTTCAATTTCATTTCAAGTTTTAGATGTAGTTTAAAGTTGTCTATTATTTATGTGAACTTTGGTGGTCCTTTGAACACCCGTTCATGATCTTTTGGTAAACTACTGTGCTATCCTATGTCCGATTCTATGTCTGGTCAACTGATCTACGTAGTTTAATCGATGTTGCATGGTTTAATATGGATATGGGGATTTGGATATGAGATATACGGATGTTGACGACGCGATATGAGGAGTGCCCGATAAGTGTCCGAAAAGCTACGGACGCGGGGGACGCGGGCGTTTGATGGGTCATATTTATCCATCGCGATTGTAGATGCTCTGAGATTGCACCCAAAAGCTATGGTGTGCCAACGAAAATATTGAAGTAGATCTACTACTAGTTTCCTTTTTCTTTTCCTTTTTGCATGGTAAATAAGAGTTGTATGCGAACATTAGGTGGATGCAACAAACCAGGACAAAGATCCTAATTTATGCGAACTAAGCCTAACTTGGATGGTTAGGTCTTTTGTGGTTGAAGTAACCCACCCGAGTGATTTGACATGATGCTCACATATTGTTTGGATTTCTTTCCGTCTCTTCGACCCTATTCTTTTGGTTGTATATAGTGGGCCCTTCAACTATGAGATGTTTATGGTGACTTCGACATTTTTAAGATTTGTGGACTAAATTTCTTGAAGGTGCTCATAGGATATGGTTGTGTGTGTTTATAGCAGCCCCGTCGATGAGGAAGGCCAAACCGGCCGACCACACGGGGCCCCCAATTTTATGGAGCCCCAAATTAGGCGGTAATTAGGTATAGTTAATCGGAGTAGAGCGGCGATGTCGAATGCTTCTTCTTACTTTCATCGCCATGAGGAACATGACTTGCAGTTGCAGGTGGCGACAATCCAAGAGGTAAATAATAAGAGAAGAAAGAAACCCCAAGTGATGTCTTGTTGTCACTTCTCACGCAGACGCCTTGCCGACCTTGAGGGGCTTCACCACCTCCTTGACGAGCTTGAGGATCTCCTGCCGGGGATCTTCCCGGTGCCGTAGGAGTCGACGAAACAGACAAGGGTTCGAGCACGCCAATGGCGTACGAGATTTGCACGAAGCAGCGTCGCGTGAGGCCCCTTGCAATGATGCTCTTGGCACCGCTCCGATCGACCTTGGTGGGGTCCTTGCCGGAGAAGGCGCCTCCGCCGTGGGCTCCCCAACCGCCGTAGGTGTCGATGATGATCTTGCGGCCTGTGAGGCCCGCGTTGCCGTGAGGGCCACCAATGACGAAGCGGACGAACGAGGTCAGGTGGAAGATGGTGCATTTTTGTAATATAGGGTGAACACTTTCTTTATATACGATGGACATGTTTTTGTAATGGACGGTGAACTTTTGGTATAATTTACCTTGTATAGGGAACGTTTTGAATTTTGTGAAGAAAACACCAACAGAAAAAAGCTGTATCAAAACGCAACAAAACAGGAAACAGTGACAAAAAAAAGAGGAGAAACTGGCCGCCCCAACTCACCTTACCAGTAGGCGTCAGTGTCGTTTATTTGCCGCCTAGTAATCCACCAGTAGACAATACATATGGCTGGAATATATACCACAGCCCAGCCTGGTCGTTTTTTCTTTTCTTTTCATTTTTCATTTTAAATATTCAAAATGTTTTTTTATATATACGAAATTTCTTAGAATCTCACAAATATATTTTCAATATAAAATATTGAATGTGCATTTACTTAATTTTACGTACATTTTTTGTATTCATGAACATATTTATAAATTGCAAACAAGTTTTCTTTGAACATATTTAAACCCCTGATAGTTTTTTAATTTCTTAAACATTTTATAAATTTTGTTTTTTTAATAATTTTTGAAATGGCCAAAAACCAATGTGAAAATTGTTTTTTGAATTCGTAAAACTATTAAATGTTCTTAATTTATTTTTCAAATTTGAAAATATATTTCTATTCCTATACATTTTCTGATTTCGTTTTCGTTTTTCTAAAATCCATGCCCATGTTTTAAATTCATGACCAACTTTTTTATTTCATGAATTTTTTTAAAATTCAAGAATATTTTTAAATTAAAATGAAACTGACCTAAATAAAAAATTAACTGGAATAAATAAAATAAAAATAATAAATATGATAAACAGTAAAAGAGATAAAAAAAAGGAGAATAAAATGCGTCTGTGCTCTTCCACTAGTCCTTCGCTTTGTTATTTTTAGTGATGCCGGTTGCTCGCTAGGAGGACGCCGCCCCTATGAATGGGCGTTGTAGGTGACACTAACCGAAGTTTCTAGGAGACACTACAGGAAACCAAGAATATGCCGACGGCAAAACCCCATCATTTGTGCCTTTGAAGAACACCCATCCGGGATGCTGCGGCGTAGTAGAAACTCGGCTTAACACCCGCGGGCAGTCGTGGCACTGTATGACCAGCAACGGCGAGTCGGCGAGCCGCTGGGCCACCACCGAGCCCGGGCGATGGCCGGGCGTGTCTTTGTCGGCGAACCACAGACGGGAGAGATTCGAGTGGCTAGAGACGGAGCCGGTACCTGCTTGCGGCGCGGAGGCGTGGCCGGGGCTGTGTAGTTAGCTTCCCGGCCAATCCATGGCTAGGCGCAATCGGCGGCGGCTGGAAAGCCAAATCTGGTGGCAGCAGCAGCCGCCGCAGTTCAACCGGTTCTTCACCGGCGACGGGACGTGGAGGCACAAATCCAAGTGGTAGAGGACACAATGACGGAGCCTACGAAGTGTCCGTGATGGCGGGCGGGTGCCGGTGGGGGTGGTGATACGTCTCAAACGTATCTACTTTTCCAAACACTTTTGATATTGTTTTGACCTCATTCTTGCATGATTTGAACTAAACTAACCCGGACTGACGCTGTTTTCAGCAGAGCTGCCTGTATGGTTTTATTGTGTGCAGGAAAACGGATTTTTAAGTATCTCAGAAAAATCCACGAAAAATCACAGAAAATCCACGCACCCGAAGGAACCAGGAGCCAGAAGTGGGGCTAGAGGGGGGCCAGGGGGTGCCCAGGCGCCCTGTGGGCGCGCCCCCCCCCCCTGGGCCGCGCCGGGGGGTCGCCTGGGTGGGGCCCACACCCCCTGGTGCCCTACTTTACCTCGTATTTTTACTCGCGACGCGGAAACCCCAGATCAGAAGTTCTTTCGCAGTTTTCCGTCGCGGAGCCGCCGCCACCCTCTGTTCTTCCTCGGGAGGGCTAATCTGGAGGCTGATTTGGCCTCCGGAGAGGGGAGATCGTCGCCATCGTCATCATCATCACCACTCCATCATCCCTCCATGACTTCTCCCTCCATGTGTGAGTAATTCCCCTGCTGTAGGCGAAGGGGATGGTAGGGATTGGATGAGTTAGATCATGTAATAATTTATCAGATCGTTGGGGGCATGTTGCCTATCATCTACTATGGTGTTTATCATCTTTGCTTCAACTTGTTATTCTTAATGCTTGACACTTAGGGCCCGAGTGCCATGATTTCAGATCTGAACCATATGTGTTTGTATGAATATATTTGTGTTCGTGATCCTATCTATGAGTTGTTTGCACCTATTACGGTTCGGAACCGGCGATCCCAAAAGTGACAGCTTGGGACACCAAAGGGGATGGTCCGTAGTTTGAGGATTACATGTATCCATTGAGTTCATTGCTTTGTTCCGGTGCTCTTTGACAGGAGCACCTTAATATCCATAAGTTCCTTTTGACCCCGTTCGTAGCGGGATGGTAGGACAAAAGATGTTGTGCAAGTTCTTATTACAAGCACGTACAACTACCTATGGGATACATGCCTAATGTTTGATATTTGCCTAGATGATCATTACTTTTCCGTGTGCCGTGCCCCAAGTTAGAATCTATCTCATCCATGCAGCGCCCAACCATCCATCTCCCTAGCCTACAGTGTTTTAAATCCTGCTTGTTACTAGTCGCTACTTTTGCTATTTACTTTGCTATCTACTGTTGCTATTTACTTTTACTGTTTACTTTTACTATCACTATCATATCACTGTTACCACTTATCTTTTGTTGCAAGTAAGTATATTTCAGGTGCGGTTGAATTGACAACTCAACTGTCAAAGCTTATAAATACTCTTTGGCTCCCCGTGTGTCGAATCAATAAATTGGGTTATTCTTACCCGCGAAGACTATCTCGATCCCTTACGGTTGAGGGTTATCAAGTACCGTTTTCTGGCGCCGTTGCCGGGGAGCATAGCAATATTTACAAGTCTACTTGAGGTATCCTACCTGCTGCACTTCATCCACTATGGGTAAGAAAGGAGACCCCAAGGTTCCGATCTTACTATCCACTACAAGAAGAGGTACTGCTCTGAGCACTAGTGCTACGCTTGATTCACCTTCCGTTATGAGTAAGTTTGCCTCACCACCACCACATGATGCTCCTACTGAATCTGTTACTATGTCTGATACTCTTGATGATGCTTCTACTACTTTTGATGATATTAGTTCGCTTGGTTATGCTCTTGAGAAACAAATTGCTGCTGCTGCAAAAAAATCTGGAATTGAACTCCCTGTTACTCGCTACCCTATTGGTGAAACTTATGATTATCTTGATTTGAGTAAACTCAAAGAGAGGCTCCTTGATGATGATTACTATATACTAGATGAAGATTTATGCAGGGAACTGACAGAGTTTTCCGGCTCTGACCCTGAAGTCATTAAGGAACTATTTGAAAAACACTCTTTGAAGAACAAAACCGTTCCTAATCCTGAATTTGCTACATCTCCTATATGCATTGATGATCCTGATTATAATTTCTCTGTTGATCTTTCACTTATACCTATGGTTGAAGCTGACCCCTTTTATGGCAGAGAAAATGATGATGCTATTGCACACGTAACTAAACTCGGTGAGTTGGGTAGCCTGTTTACCACAGATGAGAAGATACGATACTTTTATGTGACCAAGCTTCTTCCTTTCTCCTTGAAGGAGGGTGCTAAAGCATGGTATGATTCACTCCCATGCGGTTCCATTAAGAGTCCTCAGGACTTAGCTCACTCTTTTGTTGATAAGTACTTTCCTGCTCACATGCAACATCCTGCTTTACAAAGAATTTATAACTTTAAACAGTTGCAGAATGAGTCCCTCCCTAAAGCTTGGGGGAGGTACTGCGGTCTGATTCGGGCTAGACCTGGACATGAAATCCCTAAGAATGAATTAATCGATATATTCTATGCTGGTCTAACTGATGAATCCATGTCCTATTTGGACAGTTGCGCTGGTTGTGTTTTCAGGAAAAGAACTCCGGACGATGCGGAAGATCTGATGGGCAGGATTGCCAAAAACCATGAAGATTGGTCCGTCCCTGAACCACCTCCACCAACAAAGAAGAGGGGCATGTTTGTTCTAAGCCCCGAGGATATGCGAGAAGCAAAGAAGTCTATTAAAGAGAAAGGTATTAAAGCTGAAGACGTAAAGAATCTACCCCCTATTGAGAAGTTGTGTGAGCCTACCACTCACCCTCCTATGGTAGAGGTACACTCTCTTTTAGATTTCAACGCAAATGACATCCCTCATGGTAAGCCTCCTGATCAATGTTTAGATGAGTTTGATAATTTTATTATGAAACAAAATCATTTTAATGAGAGGATAGAAAGTCAATTGCATGATAATACCCTTGCTATCAAAAGACTGCTTGATGTTTTAGATAGAACAGTTAATGATGTTCAATGTCTTGTGAAGCATTTTCATATGGTTCAAACTCAGCTTGATCAAATTTCTAATGTGCAAAGAGATTTGCTTGCTAACAATGCCAAACAAGATAATTTGCAGGCTTTCGGGATTAAGACCCGAGGAGGAACTAGCACTCAAGATCCTCTCTACCCAGAGGGTCATCCGAGGAGAATCGAGCAAGATTCTCAAATGCAGGAAGAAGAAATTATTGTCTCTCCAAAGAAGAAGAAGAAACATAAAGAGACTGACAATTCTAATGATCCTATTGCAGATGAAGAGCCAGCTATTGATCCCAACAGTGTATCTATTTCCGATGCTGAGACTGAAGACGGTGCTGAACCTGAAGGTAATAATAATGAGAAGAATGATCCGCCTGAAGTTCGAGAAGAAGAAGCACCTGACAAACGTAAGAGGTACACTAAAGAAGACTTCATCGCAAGAAAACATGGGAAGGAAAGAGAACCATGGGTACAGAAACCCATGCCCTTTCCAGGTAAGTCCATCAAATCTAAAGAAGAAGAGCATTACAATAAGTTTTGTGAGTGGATTAAACCTTTTTTTCTTCAAATCCCTTTGACTGATGCTATTAAGTTACTTCCTTATTCAAAATATATGAAAGATATTGTCACTAACAAAAGAAAAGTTCCTAATGATGCAATATCTACTATGCTTGCTAACTACTCTTTCAGTGGCAAGATTCCTGAGAAGCTCGGTGATCCAGGTATACCCACCATTCCTTGCTCCATAAGAACAATTATGTTAAAACTGCTTTATGTGATCTTGGAGCAGGAGTGAGTGTTATGCCTCTCTCTCTTTACGAGAGGCTTTGTTTAGAGAAACTAATTCCTACAGATATCTCCCTTCAGATGGCTGACAAGTCAACCGCCGTTCCGATAGGTATTTGTGAGGATGTTCCCGTAGAAGTTGCTAATTGTTTAATTCTTACTGATTTTGTTGTGCTTGACATGCCCGAGGATGGGAGCATGTCCATTATTCTTGGTAGACCTTTTCTTAACACCGCAGGTGCTATTATTGATTGCAATAAAGGGAAGGTTACCTTCCATGTGAATGATAAAGAACACACAGTATATTTTCCAAAGAAGATCGACAGGAGGCATGGCCTCAACTCTATAGAGAATATCGAGACCGTGAAAATTGGAGAATGAGACTGTCCACTACATGTGCCTCACAAATATAAAACTATCATGGTGGGGATAATGTCCATCAAAGTAAAGGTTCAGTGATTACTTCGTAAGAGGTGAGACTTTTTGCTCTATATATCGCTAGTTTGTTGGTAAGACTTGATCAACCTTACTAGTAAACATGTTTTATATGGATAAAAAGTTGAGCTTGTTATGTTTTCACTTGTTTTTAGTTTTGTCCTACTTGCTGTACCAAGTATATATGTTTTTGAAGCTTCACAATACTACTAACTGCTTCAAGTTTTCAGAGAGTTTCGCAGCTTTTTGAACTTCGAAAAAATTTCAACAGTGAAGTTTTCAGAAAAATTCCAGAAAAATTATAATAAAAATTTCCACGACGGGAGAGACCCAGAAAGTCCTGGGGCCAGCCAGGGGGACCCACCAGTGGCCCAGGCGGCCAGCTGGCGCGGCCCAGCCCCTGGCCGCGCCCACAGGGCGCCTGGGGCCCACAGGGCGCCTGGGGCCCACAGGGCGCCTGGGGCCCACAGGGCCCCCCTCCAGGTATGTCTTCTTCCTCTCTCCCTCTCTTTCTCCAAAAACGCGAGTTCTGCTCTTGTTCTTGTGTTCTTGTTGTTCTTGGAGGCGATTCTTCGATCTCTCTCTACAGCCCCTCATTTGAACTGAAATTTTGAGCAAATACTCCCTGGTATGTGACTCCTCCACCCCTCCAATTAGATTTTTGATTGGTGGCTTCATTTGTGAGTATTTAGTAGTTCTTGGTGCTGTATAGATGAGCTTGCATGCATATGTAGAAAGTTATTTTTCAAGTTTGATGCAAGTTTATGCCTTGGGCAAGTGAGTTGAGTAGTTGCCTTAGCTCACTTTGTTTTAATCCTTGTTTTTGTAAATTGTAAAAAAATTCAGAAATGAGTTTGTTAGGAAGGGCAAAAGGGTGGCTTGAGAAGAGGAGGCCCGCACACTCCGATCGAGTTACTAGAGCCGCAGCTTCACCATCGACTGCTAGGGTGAGCTATAATGAAGATCATGTGCCCCTGGAGTTGTTGGAAGATACAAGTCCAGCACGTGCGATGACATTTCCATGTGATGAATTCATGGAAGTTGCGGGAATCAAGGATGAGTTTTATAATCTTTGTGCTAATGCAGGTTTGACACGACTCGTCACGAGCCGTGTTACCCAGTATCAAAAACTCACCTCCAGTTTCATTAACAGTTTTAGATATAATCCTGATTCAGGTGCTATTGAGTTTAAAATTTATAATGATCTTATCACCATGACTTTGGGGAATTTTTGTGAAATAATAGGTGTACCGAACGTTGGGAGGACGGCTAGGATGGCCACTCAGCCCTCCGAGCTGAAAACCGTCATCAACTCTCTCTGCAGCATGGGTACGAGGGATATTCATCGGTCGAAGATCTCCAGCATCTTATTTCCTCACCTCAGGAACGGATGGTCTTTTGATGTTGTCCAGTTCGATGAGTTCATGGCCCAGCATCAGTTTCATAACCCCATGGAGGGGGTTGTGCCCGATGAGGAGGAGCACGGTGAGTTACCACCTTTTCAGGGAGAAACCGCCACCGAGTTTGGTGAAGTTTCTTCCTCTGTTTGGCGTTCGGAACCTTCCTCGTGGGAGACTCCGAGGAGTTCGGTGTACGCGCCAGCATCTTTCTACGACCCTTGGACTCACCACCATACCCCCAGAGCAGGAGGCTCCTGGGGGCAGTAGCTGCTACCAACTTAGGCCAAAAGCCTAAGCTTGGGGGAGTACGTGCCCCTCTCACTTTTCCATTGTATTATCCGTTTTATTCGCTTTGATCTTTTCGAAGTTTTTGCCCGTTCTTCTTTAATTCTCTATTTGCAAAAACAACAAAAATATTTTCTCTTTCTTTCGCTTTTATTCAACCTTTGAAAAATCCAAAAATATTTCTTTTCTCTCTTTAGTTTGCTTTGTTTTCAGAGATCAGCTCGAGTCCGTGATGGCATTTGATTATATTTCCTACGTTCGATCGTGCAAGTGACAAGCAGTAATGACGAAGATCGACTGAAAGGAAGCAACAAGGAAGACCGGTATGAACTCTTATTGTTTCTACTTTTGTACATATGCCTGTACTTAAGATCTAGAGACCAGCTTGTAGCGACATAGTGCTATGTTTACAATGCTCTTCCAGTGGTTCATGCTTTCCTTGTGGGGCCCACACCCCCTGGTGCCCTACTTTACCTCGTATTTTTACTCGCGACGCGGAAACCCCAGATCAGAAGTTCTTTCGCAGTTTTCCGTCGTGGAGCCGCCGCCACCCTCTGTTCTTCCTCGGGAAGGCTAATCTGGAGGCTGATTTGGCCTCCGGAGAGGGGAGATCGTCGCCATCGTCATCATCATCACCACTCCATCATCCCTCCATGACTTCTCCCTCCATGTGTGAGTAATTCCCCTGCTGTAGGCGAAGGGGATGGTAGGGATTGGATGAGTTAGATCATGTAATAATTTATCAGATCGTTGGGGGCATGTTGCCTATCATCTACTATGGTGTTTATCATCTTTGCTTCAACTTGTTATTCTTAATGCTTGACACTTAGGGCCCGAGTGCCATGATTTCAGATCTGAACCATATGTGTTTGTATGAATATATTTGTGTTCGTGATCCTATCTATGAGTTGTTTGCACCTATTACGGTTCGGAACCGGCGATCCCAAAAGTGACAGCTTGGGACACCAAAGGGGATGGTCCGTAGTTTGAGGATTACATGTATCCATTGAGTTCATTGCTTTGTTCCGGTGCTCTTTGACAGGAGCACCTTAATATCCATAAGTTCCTTTTGGCCCCGTTCGTAGCGGGATGGTAGGACAAAAGATGTTGTGCAAGTTCTTATTGCAAGCACGTACAACTACCTATGGGATACATGCCTAATGTTTGATATTTGCCTAGATGATCATTACTTTTCCGTGTACCGTGCCCCAAGTTAGAATCTATCTCATCCATGCAGCGCCCAACCATCCATCTCCCTAGCCTACAGTGTTTTAAATCCTGCTTGTTACTAGTCGCTACTTTTGCTATTTACTTTGCTATCTACTGTTGCTATTTACTTTTACTGTTTACTTTTACTATCACTATCATATCACTGTTACCACTTATTTTTTGTTGCAAGTAAGTATATTTCAGGTGCGGTTGAATTGACAACTCAACTGTCAAAGCTTATAAATACTCTTTGGCTCCCCGTGTGTCGAATCAATAAATTGGGTTATTCTTACCTGCGAAGACTATCTCGATCCCTTACGGTTGAGGGTTATCAGGTGGGAGGGGCTGCGCTGGCGCAGATGCGGCGCGGGAGCGGAGGGGGGCAGTGGAGGAGAGGCGCGGCTTTTACTTAGCCTCCGGAGTAAAAAAATTACTCCCTATGATGGATTGGGGATCGGCTAGGTGCCTGTTAGAGGAGGACAACCGAAGTTTTACTCCTCTAACCGGTTATGAAGGACCGGTTAGAAATGCCCTAATTCGGGTGATGTGTAGCTACAAGATCGAGTACCTGCCAATCGAACCATCCTTCTTCTTTCGGAAATGTTTAGGCATGGCGAATCTTACGTCTTTCATCGCAATTTATATGGTCGTGATGTTGGCAAATTTAGTTTGAAAACTCGGCAATTTTCGAGAAGTAAATAAATAAAGTTAGACATATTTTCCATGCTCGCTAACTAAACTTGACATCATCGATGGCCATAGGTTGTCAGGAAAAACGTTGGGTTTATCATGTCTATTAATCAGACGTTCGCTGGATATTCGAGTCCTTTTCTTTTCGATGATCGACACTTTCTTTTTTAGTTATGCAATTAGTTGCATGTAAGTCGCCTGAAATTTTATTTTGGGTCACTCGATTTTGTATGCCGTAACGTATGCCGTTGTTCTCGCCTTACGATTCGTGCTGTTATCTTTTTCTTGATTGTTTTCTGATGTGTTTAATCAATAGAGCACATATTTCAAGGATTCCTTAACAGGCCAGATCCCATTACCAGGTGCGACCCAACCTTCCCCTTTCTCCCAATTTTTTTCTTCTGTTTTGCTATTGTTAAAAAATATATCAGTTTTTGCTTTTTTTGCTCAAAAAAAATTTCTATTTTTGCTTCTGCCTCAGAAATAATAATAATAGTCTATTTTTGCTTTTATTTTTCATTTTTCATTATTGTTCCCTCCGTTCCTAAATATAAGTCTTTTTAGAGATTCCAATATATTTTGCATATTGGAATCTCTAAAATGACTTATATTTAGGAACGAGGTGAGTAGTTGTTTTTTATTTCAGTCAGTGGTTTCCTTAACTGAGGACGGGAAGAAAACCCTCGAATGGGGGTTAAAAATCATACCGGCTACGTCTGCCATTATGGTAGTCGATGGGGGTCGCTCCGCCGTCATTGTCCAACCCAAGATGAATCGGTCTTGAACTGGAGACGGAGCAACAGATGAAACACGCAGTGGGAGTGGCACAATGGCCCGTGCCCGTAGCCTGGTGCAAAAGAGGACGACGCACGGTTTGCTGCCATGAGGTCAATGCCGGAAGAGGTGAGGCCGACAACCTACATGTCTCTGAGATGGCGTTCCAGCCAGCAACGATGGGGATGGGGGCGTAGCGCAGTCATGGGTCCACCTGAGAAACAAAAGAGGCAGTGTGGAAGATGGAGGGAATGTGGTGTGAATTAGCATGGAAGGTGACTAGAGAGGGGGAATTATTAGCCCTCCTGTCATCTCCCGCGCTTCCCAATGCGTGTAGGAGATGGGCACACATGGTTTGAGCGAGCCTGTCTGGCCAAAAACGGTAGATTCGGACATTCCCTCACATGTAGGCACAAAGGTCGCATGTAGGCACAAAGGTGCTTTAAGTTCCATTCGGGTTGAGAAACAGATATAGCCCGGTCAACAAAACGGGTCGTTTTCGTCCCGCCAGGACCTAGTTGGCTTGTATGCAGGCACAACATGCCCTAGATGTTTTAAATTGCTCTTCACCTAGGGTCCTTGTATTGTGCCAGTCCTTTCTATTGGTTGTTCGTGTTTTTGTAGTCTGTTTATGGGTTGTTCTCGTCACCTTAAGACTTCGTATTTTATCTCTTTCTATAATGCTCACATGCAATTGTCCTGCATGGTTTGGAAAAAACAAGACGAAGACCTGATTTCTATAGACTCTTGTTGAGTTTTCATATTTTGCCAAGTTATATATGAGTAAGTTATGTTTGCCTATACTTCTAAATTCGAATTCCATGAGACATTAATTAGATATATGATACAACCTGTAGGCTGTGCCCAGTGGCGGATACAGGACCCAGGCCGGGGGGGCCTGGGCCGGGGGCGTGAGGATTTATTTCTTTGTTTAGTCTAGTGTTTTTACACTGTTTATCACTGTTAATCACTGTACTAATGAAGCAGGCCCGGGGCTTGGTGCTAGCCTGGCTCCGCCCCTGGCTGTGCCATTATATGCACATGTTTTTGATCTAGAACTGTCTATAACATATATAGCATTTGGATGGCATACTCTTAGCAGGCTGATCATGGTTACCTTTGAAAATCATTTAAAACCTCTTGGTTATTTGAGACAAAACAGAAATGGTCTTGATCCGATTAATGAACAAGCCAGCACATGAAGACAAGTTCCTTCACTATTTTTTCAAATCATGCCAAGCTTTCATAGCTCAGTTGGTTAGAGCACCCGTTTAGTAAGCGGGAGGTCTTGAGTTCAACTCTCAATGAAAGCATGTTAATTTTTTTTTTGTTGCTGGCTACATAGGACACACAGCAAGAGCTGGTAGTAGTCGGAGTATTCATTTTGCTTCTCTCTGTTCTTTAGTTTTGCTATTGTGGAAGTCCATTGCTATCATTTGGAATTAAGCAATATAATTACATCAAAGTTCCACAATGTATGTGTGCAGTGTGCTTGGTAAAAACACATTTCTTTACTGTGATTACTGTCTACAAATGCGCTTTGGGCGCTGTTTCTGTGATGCAACTTCGTTACTATTTTCTGATGACAGGAATGCGGAAGAGCAGAGGCCCAAGACCGACGAGAAGAAACCCACGATGATCGAATGAATGAGCTTGTCAATCCGTTTTGCATTCCTTGGCTTAAAGCGAACGCTTCCTGAAATGCCTATGAATGAATGAAATGAATCTCTGTGTATGATTCAGTGATAGATGCATGATTGAGGCAACTTTTTCTGACATGGTCCTGTTCCTGCTGTCCGGTACAGTGAGGCTTGCCACCATGCATGTTCCTAGTATCCATAGCCTCCAAGTTTTATGGCCTCCAAAATGTTTAGTATCTAGAGGAGGGAGGGAGGGGAAATGTGACGTGATTTGCATGGCATCCAAAGTATTTGATTTGCTGCACATCTTTTTCAACACAGCCGTGTTGCCTGCCACTGTTTGCTGCGAAACCGAAACTCTGCGGGTGTGGGATCCCTTGTCTGGCTGTTCTTCAAACCTTTGGTTCCACTGTTTGTTGGATGTCCCAACTCCCTTTGTTTCGGCTCAAGCTGGTAGGTACCATTTCTCTTGCAAGGTATTCCCTCCGTCCGAAAATACTTGTCATCAAAACGAATAAAAGGGGATGTATCTAAATATATTTTTGTTCTAGATACATCACTTTTTGTCAAATTTGACGACAAGTATTTTGGGACGGAGGGAGTAAGATCACCAGCTCGAGTCGAGTGACTGGTAGCCAATACGTTGAAAAATTACTGACCTAACGACTCCTTCTGTCCCATATTAGTTGACGCTGAAATGGATATATCTAGATCGGATCCAGGAGCTCGGTCGCCATTTTTGATCCGAGGAGATGAGAAATGACCCTGCCAAGTGCCAAGGAGTTTAATTAGGGACTATATACTATACTTGGTTGGGTTCGTTGTGAGAGCATCTCCAACAGCCGCCGCCAAAAGACGCGCGCGCGGTAAACTGGTATTTCACAGCGCGCGGGACGTTTTCGCGCGCTCCAGCGACAGCGGGAAACTAGCGCACGGAGGAAAGCTGGCGGGCGCGCTAGATTTGGCGCACCGCTTCCGGCGCGCCTATAAATCACGGCGGTCGCCACGCGGCTACCCACACTGCCACGCGCGCTCTCTGTAATGCCCAGGATGGGACTATACCTCCTACGTGTCGAGGCACAACTTAAAGGTATAAGCCCATCCTAGAATGATCTCAAGTTTGGTATCTTTGCACGACTCAAGTAAAAAAGGGATTAAATTACAAAAGAAGATAGTTGGCTTACACTCGCCACTTCACACAATACATTACATAAGCAAAACATCATTCAAAACATCACAACCCGACTACGGGCGAAGATCAAAAGAAAGATACCAAAACAACATAAAGCCATAGGGCAGGATCGAATCCTAGTAGAAACCACTACTGAACATCGAAACGTCACGAGCAAACAGCCAAACTCTTCATCGAGCTCCTGGTGAAGTACTGATCCAACTCCTGCATCAAACTCGGTTGAACCTGCATCTGGTGTGGTGAAGTAACTGTGAGCCACAGAGGACTCAGCAATCCCGTTCCCGGGTAACACGACTATTTAAGCCTTGGGTGAGGATAAGGCTGAAGAAAGAATATGAGGTGAAGGAAAAACAAGAGTCTGCAGCAGCAACTAGCACTAGCTTACGTAATAGAGAGCGAGAAGAGAAGTGCCTCGGTCGAGAGATGATCACGAAGTGATCCTAACTAAAGCCGGTCAAACATAACCCCACCGTGTTCAACTCCCGAATCCCTATTCGGAAATTGACAGTCACGGTACACACGCTGGTAGTGTATTGTAACATTGTGTCAAGTTATCTACAACCGGATATTAACAAGCTCCCATCTGCCACATAACCGCGGGCACGGCTTTCGAAAGTTCAAACCCTGAAGGGGTGTTCCAACTTGACCCATTACAAGCCCACGATCCGCGGAGTCGCAACTCCATAGGTGGGAAGACCCGAGTATTCTCGGAATCCCGTGCTCAAGTTAAACCGAACTAAGGTAAGGCTAATCCAGCAAATCCTCCCGGCGTGCCGACACCCTGATAGTAGCCGCGCGTATCTCGTCTCAGGCCACGACCGGATGGGTGATCCCACAGGTTTTTACCAAACCTTGAGTTTCCTCGAGGTGGCCCCGCGTAACCCCCGTTTCGGACAAACACTCATGTGGAGCACTGGCCCGGGGTTGTTGAATTAAAATAAAAGGGATAGCTAGTCCACATGCAAGTTTTTATTAGTTATTAGGCAAATAGTACGAATGTTGGGACTTGCTGGAAAAGACTTAGCACTTAGCGGTTTATCAAGGGGGTCCCATACACCCCAACCGTGTTAGGAACGCATAATCAAGGAACATAACACCGGTTTATGCGGTTCCTAACGGCATGAGTGGAACAAATCACCAAGCAAAAGGCTTAGCCTTCCACCCTTGCCAATATATAAATGATTTCATTTTAAGCATTTATATAGTGTGATATAACCCAACCAAACTTCAACATGAAGCAAGCATCTTCAATCTTCACCTGCAACTAGCAATGCTATAAGAAGGGCTGAGCGAAGCGTACTTAGCCAAGCAACGGTTTGCATAGGTAGGGTGGTTAAACAGGTTCATGGTTACAATAGGAGGCTGACAGGAAAAACATGGGCATCGAGGCAAAACTAAATATCGAGACTACTAGCAATAGGCAAAGATAGTAATGGTATCCGGGTTCGGTCATCTTGCCTGGGATTCCACAAGGGAGAAGAACGGATCCATGAAGTAGACGGAGCAACAGTCGAGCGGATCCTCACAACCCCGGAACGAAACCGAAGCTAACAAGAGAAGCAACCGGAAAGAAGGAAACAACACGGTAAACACACAATCATAAACATGGCATACGATGCACATTCAAGTATGATGCATGTCCGGTTTAAATATGCATGGCATGGCAAAGTGCACAAACAAATACTACAAGTTAAGTGGAGATCAATATGCAACGAGTTGCATATTGACGAAACACCACATATTAATTATTTAGTTGACTCTCGGTATTTACAAGACAAGATTAAATGTTTTTAACATGGCAAGAGGTGAAGCATAATAAAACTACACTAACTAGGCAATTTACATGAGGCCGGAGAATAACAACAACATATCCGGAAAATCCTCATGAGCATGTTTAGTAATTATAAGCAAACAACAATTTAACATATCAATGTTGTTAACATGATGCGGATGACATGATCAAGTTTATGCAATTATTAAAAGGTTGACTTAAAAGAGATATGAAGCATTTGTCGCCGTGGTGGAAAGAAAAGGGTGCCACGGCAACGATCCGAAAATGATGCAACGGCACCATATCGGTTCCGGTAACTCGTTGAGAGTCCGGTGCAAAAGGAAAGATGGCGGGAGGCGAGTCAAACGAGATGAAAGATGGGGCGATCCCGTTACCGGGTTCCCACGAGTCGGTGACGAGGCAACCGAGGAACACGACAAAAGGGACGAAACGGACACAAGCACACACGGGAAACATTTCATACAACACAACAAGCATGCATCTCACGGGTCACGTCTCGGGTTATACCTTCGAAACACTCGTTTCGGGACGGTTCGAGATCGTAGAGGGACGTAGGGGAAGTAGTTGTTCACGGCCGTAGAGGAAGTAGTCGATCACGTTATCGTGTCGTGGTACTTGCGGCGTCGGACATCTTCGGGGCGACGGTAGTGGTACACGTTTCGTAGGGGTACTTGTCGCATCGCCATGTAGTGGTACTTGGCGTCTCATCGTGTAGTCGTACTCGTTCATGTAGTCGTTCTCGAGGTCGTCAACGTCGTGGTACTTGGGGTCTCGGCATCGTAGTTGTACACGTGGTCGTCGTGGGAAGTAGTGGAACTTGGTCGGGTTCTCGTTGATCTTGGCAAAAAAACCTGCTGGACCAAAACACAACACGAACCGACGGACAAAGAAACACAGCAGCAGGTCACAGCGGCAACCCAGGCGCCTGAACGAGGGGCTGCAGCAGCTCCTTGCCGGCTACTGGAGGGCGCCAGGTACAGAGGAAACATGCGGCCGGAGGGCGCCTTGGGCCTGGTGCGGACGAGGCAGGGGAGGAAGAGGCCCGGGCGCTGCTTGAGGTGGCGGCCTGCGCGGCGCGGCTACAGCTCCTGGAACGGCCCTGGCTGAGCTGGAGATGCGGCGGGGCTCGAGGGAGAGGGAGGCACGGGCGCGGGCGCGCGCGCTGTGGAGAGGAGGCGCGGTCCTGGCGATGCGGGGCGGCACGGCATGGAGGCGAGGGCGCGGGCTGGTCGTCGCTGGCGGCCGGCGTTTCGAGCGCCTCGAGCGGCGAGGGCAGCCTCGACGCGGGGCGGCGGCTTGGGGTGCTCGGGCAGAGGGAGATGAGCGACGGGAGGGGTTCGGTACGATGGGGAGAGGGAGCGGGCAGAGGGAAGGGGAGAGGGAAACGGGCTGCGGGGTCGCGAGGGAGAGATCGGGCAGAGGAGCGAGGGACTCGGCGATGGGAGAGAGAAACGGGATCGGGGAGAGAGGGAAGCGGGCGAGAGGGTGCGGCGGCGCTGTAAGGGGAACGAGAGGATGAGCGATGCTGCTAGGGTTCGGTAGGGTTAGAGGAGTGCGGGCTTGGAAGGGAAACTGGGCCTGCTGCGGCTGGCTGGGGGAATTGAGCCAGGGAGGCCCAAGAGGGAGAGGAGGTGTTGGGCCGGCTGGGAGGAAAACTGCGGCTGCACTTCTTCTTTTTCTTTAACAGAAAAGAAAGAGAAGAAAAGAAAAAGAGGAGGGGGTTAGGCAAGAATTAGGACAAAGGTTAATTTTTCTCGGGCTCGTAAAAATGAGCACGACCGGAGAAAAATACAAAAGGCCAGATCGGAAAATAATTCAAACATATTTGAATTTAATTCAAATGGGTTTGAACTAAGACTGAATATAGAAGTGTCCAAAAATGTTCGAATTTTTGGAGGAACCTCGAAACAACGGAAAAGAATTATTGGCAAGATTTTAAGGAGTAACTCGAAGTAGGAAAAGCATGGGGAAAATTGCAAGTGCGTTACGGTGATCCCAAACAATGGAATATTTTAATATAGCTCCCTAAATATTGAGAGGCTTTTATATGTTATAAAGAGAAGACATCTTCCCTCGATTTAAATGGACCGAAGGTCCACACAATTTATTAGGTTGAGATGCAAAAGGATTAATGACATGATGGCATGATGACATGATGCAATGCAAAAATAAATAACACAAGCACAAAAGAACACACGGGCAACCCGGAACATCTGGAATCTTCTGGAATCTCCTGGGATCTTCTGGGACGCCGGTCTTCGGGCGTCACAACTCTCCCACACTAACAGAGGATCTCGACCCGAGATCCTAGAGATAGCACCGGGTAAAAACGAAAAAGAAGAGGTAAAACAAAGTTGCTTCTTCGACAAACGAGTGAAACCGGGAACCTTGAGAGGTTGACCAAAATGGAAGAAGAATACAACGGAGATGAACGAAGACGAAAACACTCCTTTAGAAAAGAGGAACAAGGAGCATTATGAGAACCTTGTAGGTTGAAAGACATGAAACAATAGCTCACGGACCAAAAGAATATGAAACTGCAACGGTATAGCCAAGGAATAAGAATGACAGAATTTGGACAGCACTCCGTCTGAAAATGGAAGGAATTAACAAGAACTTGAGAGGATGGATGATACTTGAAGAAATCAACAGCATATTGCCTCCGAAACAATTGAAAGAATGGCACAAGGGGTAAGAAAGATTTCAGACAGCACTCCGGTTGAAAAGAGAGGCAAAACTTGATAAGATGAGGGAACTAGAATGAAGAATACAACACTCCGGTTAAAAGATAAGCAAGGGAAAGAACATGATCTCGATAAAACGATATGATGGTTTGGAGAGAGCAACATCACAATGCCTCCGAAATGAAAGAATGGAATATAGATCGTTGGAAAGAAAAGAACGGAGAAAAATATGACAACTTCTCTCAAAATTAAATTTGAAAGAGCATCTTACGAAGAAGGGTTGAATAGAGTTGTTGGAATTTCAACAATGAGAAGAATAAGCTCGATGTGGGCTTATGGAAAACATCTCAAAATTATGAGGTGACAACCGGCCACTAACGACAACATTTGATTGGATTGAGATCAACAAGGAGACGAAGAACTTATTTCACCGGAATGATAAATGAAGAACTTGGGTCATTTATAAGCACCATAATAGCAACAATCCTTAGGAAAAGCTTTTAGGTGAAATAGAACCCAAAATAACTCCAAGGGATAATTGAATGGTTGGAAAGATCTCCTGAACAAGGAAAATGATGGGTTTAAATATCTCATTCTTAATAACTCGTGAATCATAAAACATGAAGGAATTGTCAAGAATGACATAACACCATCTCAAACAATAAGGTAGAAAGAATTGCAATTGGAAAGCATGATGAAGAATGCTTGCTCCAACAATAATCTTGATGAAGACTTCGAGGATGAATTAAAACATGATGAACCACCATGAAAAACTCCGGTAATGAAAGCATGAGAAGCAAAAGATGAAAAGAATAAGATTCAAGGCCTGCGATGAATTAGATGGAGCTTTGAAAAGATATAATAGAAATAACTTGGAGCTCCGGAAACAAGATAAAGATTTTTGAACCGAGAATATGATATGATGAACAAGCTCCAGAAAAAAGAATTAAATCACCTTGAAGGAATAAGAATAAGAATTATGTCATGCATCTCCTTCACCAATTTAAATTGATGACAACCAAAGGATTTGGCATACTACTTATTCTCGTTGCAAGGAATTAAAGAGAGATCTAGCACAAGCTTGGGTAAATCTTCAACAAAGCACCGGTAGGATTATGAAAAGAACAAATGAATTAGAACGATAACAACGGAAGGGTAATCTTGAAAGAACCACCGTAAGAATTAGGAGACGAACGAAGAGACATCAATGAAGAATATTTGGAGGACGAAGTTGAAAACTGAGAATGAAGAATCTTCTGAAATGATGGCCTTCGGAGGATCACAATGGGAAGAATTCATGAAATGCTTCGGATGGTTAGAAAGAATTCCTCACAATCTAAAACAATTATGAGGATGGCATGAAGCTAGAACCACGAATCTTCAAGAGAACGGCCAAGATTTAAGAGAAACACTTCTACGATCTTCAAATGTTCAGAATGAATACGAAAAATGTCATAAGAATTGTTGAGCACTCCGGAATGAAGAATTAAAAAGGTTGACCCAATGATGAAAATAATTTGAAAGCGATCTTGGAGAAGGCATGTGACTGATGGAATTCATTCTTACGTCACACTTGAAAAGAATTTCAGAATACTCCGGAAAATAGAAGAGTCAGGTAAGATCCTGGGAAAAGACCTGTGGGTTAGGGCCCACTCAAAAGAAATCACCGTTTAAATAGATTGCTTAAGAGATATTGCACCGGTTGAATTAAATGGCTTGAATAAGATAACAATCCTCAAAATAATTTGAACGGATTAAGAATGGAATTATGAATCTTCAGCACTCCGGATATGAATAGCAAGAGGAGAATGATTAATTGGTACACCGGAATAAGAAATCATTGTGAAATGAGGAAAAGGATAAAATCAACACCGAAATCTTGAATTACATCCACCGGCAGAATATGAGGACAAAAGAATGATGAACTTGAAGCTCTTGAGCATCTTCATGATAAAGCACCGGATAAGAACATTGAAGGAAAAGAATGAAGAAATATCACATGAATAAAATGGATACTTCATCTGAGAATTACTGACTCCGAGAAGAAAAGGGAGGGAGGGTGGGGAAAAACAAAGACAACTTGGGATGATTGAAACAGACAATTCGTCAGATTTCTCAACGGCATCCATGTGGAATAACTTGAAGAGACGGCACACCGGTTGAAAAGGCACGACCATCTTGATGATCAAGAGGAATTAGCACTCCCATAGAAATATGAGAATACCGATAAGGAGGTATGGAATCACCATTTGACATCGAAGCAACTCGAATACCAGAATCAACAAGAACAAAGGATAGATAAGTCGCAGCATCATCTTCACAATGTCATCTGAGCAAGGAATTGAACGAATGAATTCCGTAGGTACATCAACTTGACGAGAAGCCACTTGGAGAATAAAAGGTAAATAAAAATGAACAAGGATCAGATAGAACAAATACAAGATAGAAGCTTCGTCCGACATCTTCGTGCTGAAAGCTCATGGAACGTGTTACAAAAGGGTTTTGCAATCCCCGGATCAGCATAGCCAAGGACCCTTTAAGATGCAACTCCCGATCAGAACAAGTCCATTAAACCACTTCACTCAATGTAGAACCCAAACTTAATATCGTGCACTCGTTGGAAGAATGCCTAGAACTACTAGATGAACCCACCTATAAATTTCCGAAAGTTTCCAGTTATGCAATCAGGTGTTGGGGATACACGGGAAGCACCGCGCAATCAACTCTAAGCCTACATCCAGGTGTATCCATCCTTCAACACATAACCAGTCTTTCTCGGAAACTGTTTACCTCGGACCTTCGAAACGCATCCACTATACAAGCTATGGCAATACTCTCGAACTACCTCCCCAGTACTGGGTGATGTCGGGGTTATCTTGCCACTGGCCGTATAGGAGAGATTTTCGATGTCGGCCGTCTTAAGTATTTAGTACTGCCGCGATATGCTTGTGACAACAATACCCCGAAGCTCAACTCCCCGGGAACAGGAGGCATCGAGAACAATATCCTTGTCACAAGAACATCGAAACAATCCGAGAATACTCGCGAGATCCTAAAAAAAATTGGTGCAATTTTTGAAGATAGGAGAGACAAGAGTAGTCGTCAGGAGTCCTCACCAGAAAGAAAGGGGATGAGAAGCAAAGAAATCCTACTCTCCGATATAATATAGGACTCAAAAAGTTTTCAGTGTGTGCCTAGACTCAATCGTCAACGATTCGATCAATCAGTGGGGGCTTCTAGGTCGAAGAAGGCTCTGAATACCAACTTGTAATGCCCAGGATGGGACTATACCTTCTACGTGTCGAGGCACGACTTAAAGGTATAAGCCCATCCTAGAATGATCTCAAGTTTGGTATCTTTGCACGACTCATGTAAAAGAGGGATTAAATTGCAAAAGAAGATAGTTGGCTTACACTCGCCACTTCACACAATACATTACATAAGCAAAACATCATTCAAAACATCACAACCCGACTACGGGCGAAGATCAAAAGGAAGATACCAAAACAACATAAAGCCACAGGGCAGGATCGAATCCTAGTAGAAACCACTACTGAACATCGAAACGTCACGAGCAAACAGCCAAACTCTTCATCGAGCTCCTGGTGAAGTACTGATCCAACTCCTGCATCAAACTCGGTTGAACCTGCATCTGGTGTGGTGAAGTAACTGTGAGCCACAGAGGACTCAGCAATCCCGTTCCCGGGTAACACGACTATTTAAGCCTTGGGTGAGGATAAGGCTGAAGAAAGAATATGAGGTGAAGGAAAAACAAGAGTCTGCAGCAGCAACTAGCACTAGCTTACGTAATAGAGAGCGAGAAGAGAAGTGCCTCGGTCGAGAGATGATCACGAAGTGATCCTAACTAAAGCCGGTCAAACATAACCCCACCGTGTTCAACTCCCGAATCCCTATTCGGAAATTGACAGTCACGGTACACACGCTGGTAGTGTATTGTAACATTGTGTCAAGTTATCTACAACCGGATATTAACAAGCTCCCATCTGCCACATAACCGCGGGCACGGCTTTCGAAAGTTCAAACCCTGCAGGGGTGTTCCAACTTGACCCATTACAAGCCCACGATCCGCGGAGTCGCAACTCCATAGGTGGGAAGACCCGAGTATTCTCGGAATCCCGTGCTCAAGTTAAACCGAACTAAGGTAAGGCTAATCCAGCAAATCCTCCCGGCGTGCCGACACCCTGATAGTAGCCGCGCGTATCTCGTCTCAGGCCACGACCGGATGGGTGATCCCACAGGTTTTTACCAAACCTTGAGTTTCCTCGAGGTGGCCCCGCGTAACCCCCGTTTCGGACCAACACTCATGTGGAGCACTGGCCCGGGGTTGTTGAATTAAAATAAAAGGGATAGCTAGTCCACATGCAAGTTTTTATTAGTTATTAGGCAAATAGTACCAATGTTGGGACTTGCTGGAAAAGACTTAGCACTTAGCGGTTTATCAAGGGGGTCCCATACATCCCAACCGTGTTAGGAACGCATAATCAAGGAACATAACACCGGTTTATACGGTTCCTAACGGCATGAGTGGAACAAATCGCCAAGCAAAAGGCTTAGCCTTCCACCCTTGCCAATATATAGATGATTTCATTTTAAGCATTTATATAGTGTGATATAACCCAACCAAACTTCAACATGAAGCAAGCATCTTCAATCTTCACCTGCAACTAGCAATGCTATAAGAAGGGCTGAGCGAAGCGTACTTAGCCAAGCAACGGTTTGCATAGGTAGGGTGGTTAAACAGGTTCATGGTTACAATAGGAGGCTGACAGGAAAAACATGGGCATCGAGGCAAAACTAAAGATCGAGACTACTAGCAATAGGCAAAGATAGTAATGGTATCCGGGTTTGGTCATCTTGCCTGGGATTCCACAAGGGAGAAGAACGGATCCATGAAGTAGACGGAGCAACAGTCGAGCGGATCCTCACAACTCCGGAACGAAACCGAAGCTAACAAGAGAAGCAACCGGAAAGAAGGAAACAACACGGTAAACACACAATCATAAACATGGCATACGATGCACATTCAAGTATGATGCATGTCCGGTTTAAATATGCATGGCATGGCAAAGTGCACAAACAAATACTACAAGTTAAGTGGAGATCAATATGCAACGAGTTGCATATTGACGAAACACCACATATTAATTATTTAGTTGACTCTCGGTATTTACAAGACAAGATTAAATGTTTTTAACATGGCAAGAGGTGAAGCATAATAAAACTACACTAACTAGGCAATTTACATGAGGCCGGAGAATAACAACAACATATCCGGAAAATCCTCATGAGCATGTTTAGTAATTATAAGCAAACAACAATTTAACATATCAATGTTGTTAACATGATGCGGATGACATGATCAAGTTTATGCAATTATTAAAAGGTTGACTTAAAAGAGATATGAAGCATTTGTCGCCGTGGTGGAAAGAAAAGGGTGCCACGGCAACGATCCGAAAATGATGCAACGGCACCATATCGGTTCCGGTAACTCGTTGAGAGTCCGGTGCAAAAGGAAAGATGGCGGGAGGCGAGTCAAACGAGATGAAAGGTGGGGCGATCCCGTTACCGGGTTCCCACGAGTCGGTGACGAGGCAACCGAGGAACACGACAAAAGGGACGAAACGGACACAAGCACACACGGGAAACATTTCATACAACACAACAAGCATGCATCTCACGGGTCACGTCTCGGGTTATACCTTCGAAACACTCGTTTCGGGACGGTTCGAGATCGTAGAGGGACGTAGGGGAAGTAGTTGTTCACGGCCGTAGAGGAAGTAGTCGTTCACGTTATCGTGTCGTGGTACTTGCGGCGTCGGACATCTTCGGGGCGACGGTAGTGGTACACGTTTCGTAGGGGTACTTGTCGCATCGCCATGTAGTGGTACTTGGCGTCTCATCGTGTAGTCGTACTCGTTCATGTAGTCGTTCTCGAGGTCGTCAACGTCGTGGTACTTGGGGTCTCGGCATCGTAGTTGTACACGTGGTCGTCGTGGGAAGTAGTGGAACTTTGTCGGGTTCTCGTTGATCTTGCCAAAAAAACCTGCTGGACCAAAACACAACACGAACCGACGGACAAAGAAACACAGCAGCAGGTCACAGCGGCAACCCAGACGCCTGAACGAGGGGCTGCAGCAGCTCCTTGCCGGCTGCTGGAGGGCGCCAGGTACAGAGGAAACAGGCGACCGGAGGGCGCCTTGGGCCTGGTGCGGACGAGGCAGGGGAGGAACAGGCCCGGGCGCTGCTTGAGGTGGCGGCCTGCGCGGCGCGGCTACAGCTCCTGGAACGGCCCTGGCTGAGCTGGAGATGCGGCGGGGCTCGAGGGAGAGGGAGGCACGGGCGCGGGCGCGCGCGCTGTGGAGAGGAGGCGCGGTCCTGGCGATGCGGGGCGGCACGGCATGGAGGCGAGGGCGCGGGCTGGTCGTCGCTGGCGGCCGGCGTTTCGAGCGCCTCGAGCGGCGAGGGCGGCCTCGACGCGGGGCGGCGGCTTGGGGTGCTCGGGCAGAGGGAGATGAGCGACGGGAGGGGTTCGGGACGATGGGGAGAGGGAGCGGGCAGAGGGAAGGGGAGAGGGAAACGGGCTGCGGGGTCGCGAGGGAGAGATCGGGCAGAGGAGCGAGGGACTCGGCGATGGGAGAGAGAAACGGGATCGGGGAGAGAGGGAAGCGGGCGAGAGGGTGCGGCGGCGCTGTAAGGGGAACGAGAGGATGAGCGATGCTGCTAGGGTTCGGTAGGGTTAGAGGAGTGCGGGCCTGGAAGGGAAACTGGGCCTGCTGCGGCTGGCTGGGGGAATTGAGCCAGGGAGGCCCAAGAGGGAGAGGAGGTGTTGGGCCGGCTGGGAGGAAAACTGCGGCTGCACTTCTTCTTTTTCTTTAACAGAAAAGAAAGAGAAGAAAAGAAAAAGAGGAGGGGGTTAGGCAAGAATTAGGACAAAGGTTAATTTTTCTCGGGCTCGTAAAAATGAGCACGACCGGAGAAAAATACAAAAGGCCAGATCGGAAAATAATTCAAACATATTTGAATTTAATTCAAATGGGTTTGAACTAAGACTGAATATAGAAGTGTCCAAAAATGTTTGAATTTTTGGAGGAACCTCGAAACAACGGAAAAGAATTATTGGCAAGATTTTAAGGAGTAACTCGAAGTAGGAAAAGCATGGGGAAAATTGCAAGTGTGTTACGGTGATCCCAAACAATAGAATATTTTAATATAGCTCCCTAAATATTGAGAGGCTTTTATATGTTATAAAGAGAAGACATCTTCCCTCGATTTAAATGGACCGAAGGTCCACACAATTTATTAGGTTGAGATGCAAAAGGATTAATGACATGATGGCATGATGACATGATGCAATGCAAAAATAAATAACACAAGCACAAAAGAACACACGGGCAACCCGGAACATCTGGAATCTTCTGGAATCTCCTGGGATCTTCTGGGACGCCGGTCTTCGGGCGTCACACTCTCCCCCGTTTCTCGCCGCTTCCTCTTCTTCTTCCTCGCCGCTTCAGCGCCCCGCAACCGGCGCACCACCACCGCGCCACCATGCCGCCGCGCCGCCGGGCATCTTCGGGCTACAGCGGCGTCCGCGAGCGCCCCTTCGGCGCGTACTATGCGGAGATCCGAGGCGGCGACGTCCGCCTCGGCCTCGGCACTTTCGGGACGGCGCACGAGGCCGCACGCGCGTACGATGCGGCGGCGTGACGCCTGGATTGGCCTCGCTCACAGCTCAACTTCCATGACGTCCACACGTGCCAGCAGGCACAGACATCGCCCCTCCGCCTCGTATGATAACAGACCAGTACCGTGAGGAACACCGTCGGCGACAACGCCGCCTCCTCGTCGCCGAGGAGGACGAGCGAGCTATGGCAGAGTGGCGCCGGCGCCACCCGGAGGACGTCGCCAACGAGCAGGCCTTCTGGGTGGAGAGGACGGCAAGGCGCCGTGCGGAGCGAGCGGATCGGCGTCGGGGAAGGTGCTGGCCATATCGCAGTGCGATCTCGCCAACGCCTGTGGGAAGTCGTTCTTCTCGGAAGACGATTGAAAGGATCGATATGGTTGACTAGAGGCGGGGGG
>LR738715.1:881401311-881426660 GCA_902687465.1 Secale cereale | reverse complement strand
GGTGAATAGGCAACTAACAATTTTTAGCTTTTCTTAACCACTTTAAATTAAGCGTCAAAGTAAGTTGTCTAGATATTCTACTAAGATGACAACTAATGGAAAGTAACGAAAACAACAACACAAGCAAGCTATAGGAGTTAAACAAGTAATGCTTGCACAAGTAAAGGTAAGAAATAACCACAAGTGGAGACGGTGAAGACGAGGATGTGATATCGAAGTTCCTTCCCCTTGAGGGGAAGTACGTCTCCGTTGGAGCGGTGTGGAGGCACAATGCTCCCCAAGAAGCCACTAGGGCCACCGTATTCTCCTCACGCCCTTACACAATGCAAGGTGCCGTGAATCCACTAGTGGTGCCCTTGAAGGCGGCAACCGGACCTTTACAAACAAGGTTGGGGCTCTCTCCACAACTTAATTGGAGGCTCCCAACGAAACCCCGGAGCTTCACCACAATGGATTGTGGCTCCAAAGTGACCTCTTCCGTCTAGAGTGCTCAAACACCCAAGAGTAACAAAATCCACACAAGAAAGTATGGGGGAATCAAGTTTCCTTTGGTGGAAGTGTAGATCTAGGTCTCCTCCTTCAATCCCTAGCAAATCAACAAGTTTGGTTGGCTAGGGAGAGAGATCGGGCAAGAAAGCTTCAATGGCATTAATGGTGGAGAGAGAGAGGCAAGAGATAAGGTGGAGGTGGGAGAAGGGGCTCCTTAAATAGGGTCTCCACCAATCCAACCGTTATGTGCAGATTTACATAGGACCGGTAGTTCCGCTATCCCAACCGGTAGTACCGGTGAGTGAAGAAACTTGCGCCCGTGCCACTAAGGCGGTACTTCCGGTGGCTTACCCGGTAGTACCGGTCTTCCGGAGAAAACCGGAACTACCGCCCAACCTCCGGTCAACTACCGCTTGGAAACCAGAAGGTTTCAAGTAGGGGCGGTAGTTGGGACGGTGGTTGGGCTGGAACTACCGCCTGGCAGATAGTTTCTGCGTGGTGGCAGTCAAAGCGGTATTACCGCTCGGAACACCGGTAGTACTGGTCTTGTGAGAAGAACACCGGTACTTCCGGGCCACCACCGGTCTACCACCGCACCCAGTACAGAGGGTATCACCCCTGAGCGGTACTTGGGGCGGTGGTTTGACCGGAACTACCGGCCACCGGTACAACCGCCCACTAGGGCGGTACTACCGCTATGGAGAAATCTACAATAAGGAAGAATGAAATGGGACCTCTCTCTCCACGAACGGAGGCAATATAGAGGGTGCAACGAATCTGTGTACGTGAATTGATTCACCCATTACCTTCCGATGTGGGTTCCCTCTTAATAGTACGGATTTCCTATGACCAAAAGAAACAGAAAGGCATCGGAAACTCCGTCTTCGATCTTTTTCTTAAAGAGGGAAAGCCTAACCGTCTTGTGCCACATGTTATCAACCTGAGTAATATTGACACACGATTAGTCCAAACAAGGATTGTCATCATCACCAAAACCTCAGGCAAGATATGCCCTTACAATCTCCCCCTTTTTGGTGAATGATGACAACCACGAGACGATCACGGGAGTTTATAGAATGAAGGTAGAGCTCCCCCTGAGTGTGAGCACTTAATAGAGTTTGCTTTTGGAATGCAAAAGTGCTTACACTAGGATCTATGCTCCCCCTAGGTTTTATAAACCAACCAGTGACTAAGAATAAAAACAAATATACAACAGATCATACGAAAGCAAAGTGCTTAAAACCGAACGTGCATGGATAATTAAGATAAGGGCACATGTCTTACACCATGCAACTGGAGTTCACGGTAACGAAGTTCATAGAGCTAAGATAGAGCAAGAAACTAAGATAACATGTCTTACACCATGCTACGGAAGTTCACAGAGAAACACAAAGAAACAACAAGAAACACTCCCATGCAACTCCCGTGACCTATAGCAATACTCAACACTCCCCCTTTGGCATCAAGCACCAAAAAGGAAAAGAGCGATACTAACGCCCCAGGGCTCAGTACAGCTCCTCGCCTGTCGCCAGAGAATCATCCGAGTCACCATCGTCAGAGTCTTTTGTGTCCTCGTCGTCCTCAGCAACCTCAGCCTCAGTCTCCATCGCATCCACAGTCGCTCGAGTGGTGGAGGTGGTAGGCTCATCATCAGACCACTGGCAGTTGCAAGGCACCACTTGTCCTCAGGAGTGATGCTCTTCTCGAAGCCACTCTGCACATCAGGCACATTGAGGTGCTTCATCAACTGAATCTGTCGACGGCGCGCCATCTTCTCATTCACATGAGCCTTGTAGAGCTTCTTCTGGACGTGGGCCTGCAGGCAGAAGGTCTTCTTGACCTTGGCAGTAAGCTTCTCCACCCAGGAGGGCTTGGCCCCAGCCTCTAACTCAAAGTCATCATCATCTGAGGTAGCAAAGACATCCTCCTCATTGCCCGCAGCGAATCTAGGAGCTTTATGCTTCTTTTGTCTCAGCACCTTGACCTCATGCTCCGTGAGCCTGTCCGGAGTAGAAAGAGGCTCTCCAGGCCTCCGCACTTCCCAAACTGAGTAAAGGAAGCGCATCACAAAGGGAGCGTAGATCGGTACCTTGCGGTACCAAACACAGTTGTACATCTCCTCCCACATCCATTTGGACACATCAAAGTGATGCCCTTGCCACGCTTGGTCTTCATTGCCACAAGCAGATCCACAAGATAGCCATAGATATCATCCTGGTTCCCAACTTTGGGCAGCAGCACGCACCGGAACACACGGTGAAGAATGTCATAAACAGGCAGAAGGTCATTGGATTTACCTATTATGCCATGACCAGGGATATACAGAGGAGCAAGCTTCACTTTATCCATGGGATTGGCTCGGTCGTGAGGACGGAGAACACCTTGGCCTTCCAAGCCAGTGTCCTCATAGCCCAAAGCATTGCAGAAAGCACTCCAGGGAACACGGAAGAACTCATCCCGGCACATAAATGAGAGGTGACGCTGATCGTCACTGCCGAAGTGGACAGTAGCATAGAACTGATGAATGAGTTCCACATCAAAGTCACATCGCAGCTCCATGAGCTTGACCAAATCAAACTCCTCACAGACTTCCAGAGCCTCTCCAAAGTAAGCGGGGCTGCTTCTCCACTTGGCAAGGTCAATTGACCACATACGGGTGAACTTGTTCTTGTGGTGCTCAAAGATATCATCCACAATCCTCAACTGCATCTCATTGCGGAAGTGAGGATTATTCCAACGTGGAGGAGGTGGTACGGTGTAGGGGTCTTGAAACCGAAACTTCTCCCAGTCCGAAAGCTTCCATTTGTACATAGGAAGCGCTGCACGCTGCTTGGCTGCCACTGACTTTTCCCGGCGAGTTGTTTTGGAGGGGATCACAACCTCGGGAACATCTTCATCATCGGCTGGCCTCTTGCCCCTACGGGCCTTCCTTTTGGCAAACTGACCAGAGCGAGAGCTAGAGCCACCTGCAAACGCACACGGAGAACACATAGCAACCCAGAAAAGATGAGAGGAATGTACACAAGATCAGAAAAATAATTCACTAGTACGTACGAAGAATAGAGGCAATGCATATAAATTCAGAGGAACCGGTAGTTCCGGTACCAGCACCGGTAGTTCCGGCCGGCGGTAGTACCGGTCGTTTGACCGGTAGTACCGCTGAGAGCGGATCTACGAAGATGAAGGGAACTACCCGATCTCAAAACTACATGCACGGTGTCTATTCTAACTACGCACAAGTGAATAGGAAACTATACGGACCTCTCCCTCAAATCATTTAGCCAAAAATGAAGGAATACACGCATTGCCCTAGAAAGAGGATTCAAGAAGAACCCTAATACAAAGAAGAAGTAGGGCAATATCGGTATCCATGGGAGGAGATCGAAGAAGAGGCGGCCTCCACGGAGCAAATCCAGTGAAAGGCCAACGGATCCGTAGAGCCGGAGGGCGCTACGGGGCAGTGAGCGGAGTAACCGGCGGCTGGGGCGAAATAATGAACGGGTGAAGAGGAAAACCTCTTCAGCCCGTGCCTTATATATCCGCCCAGATCAGCACCGGTAGTACCGGTCCGGGGACCGGTAGTACCGGTCCGGCTGCTGCCAGGTGGTTGGAGCGGTACTTCCGCGCCAGGCGGTAGTTCCGCTAAACAACACCGGTAGTACCGGCCAGGGGTACAGGCCAGAGCACCAGCGGTAGAACCGCCTGCTCTAGACCGGTACAACCGCTGGGCTGAAACCCAGTGATCAAGCGGTAGAACCGCTTGAACCACCGGTTGTACCGCCAGGGTGTGCCCACTCACTCCATGATAACAAGCTTGTGTACATTTGGAGTAGATGGCTGGGATGGGATGGCTTGGGATGGAGCAAGACACTGAAGTACGAGAAAAACATGAAAACCAGAAACCAACCAAAACGGAGGGCGGTGGCCGGAGCCACCAATGTTAGAGTCAACTGGCATGGCACCGCGAAGAATTATCCTTGGGCCCATAACCAAAACTCGTCTTTGAAACACACGTGTCATCACAAATGACGAATGTGAAAAGCATATCAATTTATGCATAATGGGGGAGGATGAGTTCATTGAGAGAACACCACTCCCCCTATTTCCATGCCTACACCTAGACTAGACAATATGATGAGTATGGTGGGGTGTGCACGTGCTCAAGCCACATTGCTCAAATCAATGATATTTAGCTCATGCCTTAACTCGCGAAATCTTGCTTCATCCAAAGGCTTCGTGAAGATATCTGCAAGGTTATCATGAGTGTTGACGTAGTGAAGCTCGATCTCTCCTTGCCTTATGTGATCCCGGATGAAGTGATACCGTATCTCTATATGCTTCGTCTTGAAGTGTTGCACCGGGTTGAGAGAAATCTTGATGGCACTTTCATTGTCACACCAAAGAGGCACTTTGTCACAAGTGACACCGTAATCCTTTAAAGTTTGCCTCATCCATAAGAGTTGAGCACAACAACTTCCAGCAGCCACATACTCTGCTTCGGTGGACAAGAGAGACACACAACTTCGCTTTTTGGAAGACCAACTAACAAGAGAGCAACCAAGAAATTGGCACCCTCCAGAAGTGGACTTCCTATCCACTTTGTCTCTCGCCCAGTCAGAATCAGAGAAACCGACAAGGTTGAAGTTTGCTCCTCTTGGGTACCATAAGCCAAAGTTTGGGATATGAGCCAAATATCGAAAGATTCGCTTGACAGCCACAAAGTGACTCTCCTTAGGTGAGGCTTGAAACCGTGCACAAATTCCCACACTCAACATAATATCCGGTCTAGATGCACAAAGGTAAAGCAAGGAACCGATCATAGAGCGATATACCTTTTGATCCACTGCTTTACCATTGGGATCAATGTCAAGTTGGCACTTGGTTGGCATTGGAGTAGTAGCCGGCTTGACATCACTTAGATTGAACCTCTTGAGCATGTCTTGAGTATACTTGGATTGTTTGATGAAGATCCCTTCTCTTCTTTGCTTGATCTCAAACCCAAGGAAGTACTTCAACTCTCCCATCATGGACATCTCAAAATGTGTGGTCATGAGTGCGGCGAACTCATCATTGAAAGCTTTGTTAGGAGAACCAAAGATAATGTCATCAACATATAGTTGGCATACAAACAACTCCCCTTTGACCTTCTTAGTAAAAAGAGTGGGGTCGATTTTCCCAATTTCAAACCCACGATCTTGTAACAACTCGGTAAGATGCTCATACCACGCACGTGGGGCTATTTTAAGGCCATAGAGTGCCTTATCAAGTTGGTACACGTGATTGGGGAGCTTAGGATCTTCAAACCCCGGGGGTTGCTTAACATATACCAACTCATTAATAGGACCATTAAGAAATGCACTCTTCACATCCATTTGTTGCAATTTAAAGTTATGATGGGAAGCATAGGCAAGCAACAAACGAATGGATTCAAGACGAGCAACAGGGGCAAAGGTTTCACCATAGTCGATACCCTCGACTTGGGAGTAGCCTTGAGCCACCAGACGCGCCTTGTTGCGGATGACAATGCCATGAGCATCTTGCTTGTTCTTAAAGATCCACTTGGTTCCAATGACATTATGGTTCTCCTTTGGCCTTGGCACCAGACGCCACACCTTGTTGCGCTCGAAGTTATGGAGTTCTTCATGCATGGCATTGAGCCAATCAGGGTCTTCGAGCGCCTCATAAACCTTCTGAGGTTCAACACAGGAGACAAAAGCTTGATGAGCACAATAGTTTGCTAATTGTCTACGAGTGCTTACCCCCCTTCTGATGCTTCCTAAAATGTTCTCGATGTGATGTTCGTTGGAAGCAAGCCTGGAGGCAACTTTTGCAGCACGACGCTCTAATTGCTCTTCAAGAGTTAACTGAGGAGCATTGAGTTGATCATCTTGAACGTCGACAGGAGCTAGATCTTGATCTTGAGCTTCCTCTTGATCTTGATCTTGCTAGGAGGGTAGAACTTGGCCTTGTGCATTATTTGGTGGCTCTTCACCATCATGTGATTGATCTTGCACTTGGCCTTGTTCGTCAGGTTGAGGGCCTTCACTTTGTTCTTCGGAAGCGTGTGGGTCTTGGGTTGATGATGGTTCCACTTGAGTGGAACATTGTCCTTCTCCTTCGGCCACAAGGGGTTCCTCAATGGGTAGGATGTATCCAACACCCATTCTTCTTATGGCTTGAGGAGGAATTTCATCACCTACATCACAAGTACCACTTTGCTCCACTTGGGAGCCGTTATTTTCATCAAACTCTACGTTACTCGTCTCTTCAATGAGTCCATTGGACTTGTTGAGGACACGGTAAGCATGAGATTTTGTAGCATAACCAACAAATATGCCCTCGTGAGCTCTAGATTCAAATTTAGACAAGCGAACACCTTTCTTGAGAATGAAACACTTACATTCGAATACCCGGAAGTACTTGAGATTGGGCTTGTTACCGGTAAGAATCTCATACGGAGTTTTGTTCAAGCCTTTGCGGAGATAGAGTCGATTTGATGCATGGCAAGCGGTGTTGATGGCTTCGGCCCAAAAGTTGTATGGAGATTTGAATTCAGCCATCATGGTTCGTGCCGCATCCATCAGAGTTCGGTTCTTTCTCTCCGCTACACCATTTTGTTGAGGGGTACATGGTGCTGCATATTGATGTTTGATCCCCTCATCACTGAGAAACACATCCAAGGTGTAGTTCTTGAACTCAGTGCCGTTGTTACTTCTGATCATCAAAATCTTTGCTTCATGTTGACGTTGAGCTTCATTTGCAAAGTTGATGACGGTTTGTTGGGTCTCACTCTTCTTCTTGAAGAAGTATACCCAGGTGTATCTTGAGTAATCATCCACAATCACCAAGCAGTACTTTCTACCCCCAAGACTATCAAAAGATGGAGGCCCAAAGAGTTCCATGTGAAGGAGCTCTAAGGGTCTCTTTGAATAAATGATAGTCGTGGGAGGGTGAGCCGTCTCATATAACTTTCCTTCAATGCAAGCCCTGCAAGCACGATCTTTGGCAAAGCTAACATTTGTTAGTCCACGGACATGGTCACCCTTGAGAAGACTTTGCAAAGATCTCATATTGACGTGGGCCAAACGGCGATGCCAAAGCCATCCCACATCAACTTTAGCCATTAGGCATGTCGCGACCTTAGTGGGTTGCTTCGAGAAGTTAACCACATAAAGGCCATTCTCGACATGCCCAACATAGGCTACTTTAAGAGTCTTGCTCCACAAGAGGGCCACGGTATCAATATCAAAGAATGTAGCAAAGCCCATGAGTGCAAGTTGGCGAACAGAAAGTAAATTGTATGCAAGGGACTCAACAAGCATGACTTTCTCGATCGTGAGATCATGAGAGACAACAACCTTGCCAAGCCCCAATACCTTAGAAGATGATGCATCACCCCATTCGACGTTGGTGGCCATAGATGAACCTAGATGTACGTCCACCACCAAGTCTTTGCTTCCGGTCATATGATTTGTGGCTCCGCTATCGAGCAACCATGATCCCCCACCGGAAGCAAACTCCTACAATAGATCAATGCTTGGATTTAGGTACCCATTTGGTAATGGGTCCTTTGAGGTTAGTAACAAGGGTCTTAGGAACCCAAATGGACCATTCAATGTACTCATGAGAAGAACCAACAAATTTAGCAAACACATGACCATCACTAGCACGGCATAAAACATATGAAGGATTAAAATCGCCGGCCATGTTTGATGGTAGGGTGGAGTTTTTCTTGACACCACCACTTTTCACCATTTTCTTCTTCTTTGATGTGTCCTCTCCTTCTTTCACAAAAGATTGTCGGAGAGGGGGTGCTTGCTTGGTCTTGTCATTCTTCTTCTTCTTGGGCTTAGGAACAAACCCAATTCCTTCCTTTGCCACAACCTCCTTTTGATTGCTCAAAAGGTTGTTGAGGTTCTTCTCACCTTGTATGCATGTCACAAGGCCTTTCTCAAGTTGCTTCTTCAACTCGGCATTTTCTTCAACAAGATGCACATGCTCGCAACACGGGTTAGTAACATTTGCATTATCAATTAAAACCATGCGAGGAAAGATAGCCTTTTCCTTGGTTAGCGAAACTTGGAGTTGATCATGAGACTCCTTGAGAGTACCATGCATACCTTTCAAGGCCTTGTGAGCCTTGTCAAGTATGTCAAACTCCTCTTTGAGTTTAGCATGGTCAATTTCAAGTTTTGCCTTCTCGGAATTAAGGACACGAGAGACAACTAAAGCATGATCAAGATCTTTCTTTAATTTAGCATGACCATCGTTGTGTGACTCCTCAAGAGCCAAACGAAGACCACGCTCTTCCTCTAGGGCGTTGGAGAGATCCGATATCTCATCGGCATAGTCTCGACTATGACCTTCCATTTTAGTAATGGTTTCCTCGTGAGACTCGATCATGTCACTGGCCTCACCGAGTTGTTCCAAGAGAGCAACAAAATGCTTCTTGGGTTTGCCCTTGAGGTTTTTCATGAACAACTCAAATTCATTTTCTCCCTCGTTAGCACCCTCACTCTCATCAATACACTTAGTCAATGAGGGATTAGAAGAGATAGTAGTATTGATGTTTGGGGTTACCTTGTTGGTGGCTTTGGCCATGAGACACTTGGCGGTGATGTTCTCATTTGGTGAGTCGAAGAGAGATGAGTGCGGAGTAGTAGCAATTGCAATTGTGGCCATGGTGGTCACCTCATCGTCTTCATCATTATCATCATCCTCAACATAGTCTTCTTGGGCCACCAACACTTTCGGAGGAGTCTTCTTGTTGAAGTTGTTCTTGTTGGGATAGGACTTTGACTTGTCCTTCCGAATAAGCTTGCCTCCAAAGTCTTGTCTCTTCTCATATGGGCAATCCACAACGAAATGACTTACATTTCCACAGTTGAAGCAAGTCCTCACTCGTTGCTTCCCCTTGTTCCCACTAGAGTTGTTCCTGTTGAAGTTGGGTCTTGTGTTCTTCTTGCCCCAGAATTGCCTTGAAGCGAGAGCCATGTGCTCGTGATAGGCATATTTGGTGTCCTCGGGGCTACACTCATCATCATCTTCCACCTCTTCCTCTTCCACACAAGCCTTGGCCTTCAGTGCCAGATCAGGCTTCTTCGATCGTTGAGCTCTTAAGACCGCATTGTCGGCGATCACGTCCAAGATCCTCATGGCAACAAACTCATCCAACACTTCATTTGAGGATAAGTGGTGGAAGTCCGGTCTCAGACGTATGACAGAGGACATGGCCTTATGGTAGGGCATCATGGCCTTGAGGAACTTGCGCTTGATCCAATTGTCATCTATATCCTTACTGCCATGATCTCGAAGAGAGACCGCAAGGATAGTTAATCTTCGATAAAGTTCACGAGGATCTTCATCTTCGATCATAGCAAACTCATCAGCTTCATCTTGCACCACTTCATAGTTGGAGCGTTGAATACTGGTGCTTCCCTTGTACATCGTGCCAACATGCTCCCAAGCTTCCTTGGCCACAGTGAAGGGTCGAAGGTGAGCAATGTCTTCAGGAGGGATGGAATCTTGAAGAATGCAAAGAGCGGACTCGTTGAACTGATGATGCGCAGTTTCTCTTGGAGTCATGTTGTCGGGATCATACGGATAAAAACCTTGCTCAATGATTCTCCAAAGGTTAGTAGAACAATGATTAATATGATGTTTGAAACGAAACACCCAAGTAGCAAAATCAGAATTTTTGATAAACTTGGGAGGGGGCCCAACGGAATTTAAATGCGGTGTGGGAACGGGTCCTCCATAGTGAGTAGGAGGAGCGGATTGGGCAAATTTCCCACTCCCATTCTTAGTAACAGGGGCTTGTTCACTACTAGCTTCTCCCTTGTCGGGATTAGCCTCCGACACGTTGGTAGCGGGACGAGCCACTTCCAACGGTGTGGTGGATAATTTAAGCCCCTCAAGCAAATCTTTAAACATGCCTTTGACCTCGCTCGCTAGTGATTCTTTCAATGTGGTCAAGGCCACATTGAACTCCTCACGAGAGACCGAGGCTCCCCCATCTGACGTAGGCAAGGACGGAGTTCCATCGGAATGATCCTCCGTCCCGACTACGTTGTCACCCATACTCTTTGGACGGTAAAGTCCTTAAAAAGAGACGAGGCTCTGATACCAATTAAAAGGATCGATATGGTTGACTAGAGGGGGGGGGTGAATAGGCAACTAACAATTTTTAGCTTTTCTTAACCACTTTAAATTAAGCGTCAAAGTAAGTTGTCTAGATATTCTACTAAGATGACAACTAATGGAAAGTAATGAAAACAACAACACAAGCAAGCTATAGGAGTTAAACAAGTAATGCTTGCACAAGTAAAGGTAAGAAATAACCACAAGTGGAGACGATGAAGACGAGGATGTGATATCGAAGTTCCTTCCCTTTGAGAGGAAGTACGTCTCCGTTGGAGCGGTGTGGAGGCACAATGCTCTCCAAGAAGCCACTAGGGCCACCGTATTCTCCTCACGCCCTTACACAATGCAAGGTGCTGTGAATCCACTAGTGGTGCCCTTGAAGGCGGCAACTGGACCTTTACAAACAAGGTTGGGGCTCTCTCCACAACTTAATTCGAGGCTCCCAACGAAACCCCGGAGCTTCACCACAATGGATTGTGGCTCCCAAGTGACCTCTTCCGTCTAGAGTGCTCAAACACCCAAGAGTAACAAAATCCACACAAGAAAGTATGGGGGAATCAAGTTTCCTTTGGTGGAAGTGTAGATCTAGGTCTCCTCCTTCAATCCCTAGCAAATCAACAAGTTTGGTTGGCTAGGGAGAGAGATCGGGCAAGAAAGCTTCAATGGCATTAACGGTGGAGAGAGAGAGGCAAGAGATAAGGTGGAGGTGGGAGAAGGGGCTCCTTAAATAGGGTCTCCACCAATCCAACCATTATGTGCAGATTTACATAGGACCGGTAGTTCCGCTATCCCAACCGGTAGTACCGGTGAGTGAAGAAACCTGCGCCCGTGCCACTAAGGCGGTACTTCCGGTGGCTTACCCGGTAGTACCGGTCTTCCGGAGAAAACCGGAACTACCGCCCAACCTCCGGTCAACTACCGCTTGGAAACCAGAAGGTTTCAAGCAGGGGCGGTAGTTGGGACGGTGGTTGGGCCAGAACTACCGCCTGGCAGATAGTTTCTGCGTGGTGGCAGTCAGAGCGGTACTACCGCTCGGAACACCGGTAGTACCGGTCTTGTGAGAAGAACACCGGTACTTCCGGGCCACCACCGGTCTACCACCGCACCCAGTACAGAGGGTATCACCCCTGAGCGGTACTTGGGGCGGTGGTTTGACCGGAACTACCGGCCACCGGTACAACCGCCCACTAGGGCGGTACTACCGCTATGGAGAAACCTACAATAAGGAAGAATGAAATGGGACCTCTCTCTCCACGAACGGAGGCAATATAGAGGGTGCAACGAATCTGTGTACGTGACTTGATTCACCCATTACCTTCCGATGTGGGTTCCCTCTTAATAGTACGGATTTCCTATGACCAAAAGAAACAGAAAGGCATCGGAAACTCCGTCTTCGATCTTTTTCTTAAAGAGGGAAAGCCTAACCGTCTTGTGCCACATGTTATCAACCTGAGTAATATTGACACACGATTAGTCCAAACAAGGATTGTCATCATCACCAAAACCTCAGGCAAGAGATGCCCTTACAATCTCCCCCTTTTTGGTGAATGATGACAACCACGAGACGATCACGGGATTTTATAGAATGAAGGTAGAGCTCCCCCTGAGTGTGAGCACTTAATAGAGTTTGCTTTTGGAATGCAAAAGTGCTTACACTAGGATCTATGCTCCCCTAGGTTTTATAGACCAACCAGTGACTAAGAATAAAAACAAATATACAACAGATCATACGAAAGCAAAGTGCTTAAAACCGAACGTGCATGGATAATTAAGATAAGGGCACATGTCTTACACCATGCAACTGGAGTTCACGGTAACGAAGTTCATAGAGCTAAGATAGAGCAAGAAACTAAGATAACATGTCTTACACCATGCTATGGAAGTTCACAGAGAAACACAAAGAAACAACAAGAAACACTCCCATGCAACTCCCGTGACCTATAGCAATACTCAACTCTCCCCCTTTGGCATCAAGCACCAAAAAGGAAAAGAGCGAGACTAACGCCCCAGGGCTCAGTACAGCTCCTCGCCTGTCGCCAGAGAATCATCCGAGTCACCATCGTCAGAGTCTTCTGTGTCCTCGTCGTCCTCAGCAACCTCAGCCTCAGTCTCCATCGCATCCACAGTCGCTCGAGTGGTGGAGGTGGTAGGCTCATCATCAGACCACTGGCAGTTGCAAGGCACCACTTGTCCTCAGGAGTGATGCTCTTCTCGAAGCCACTCTGCACATCAGGCACATTGAGGTGCTTCATCAACTGAATCTGTCGGCGGCGCGCCATCTTCTCATTCACATGAGCCTTGTAGAGCTTCTTCTGGACGTGGGCCTGCAGGCAGAAGGTCTTCTTGACCTTGGCAGTAAGCTTCTCCACCCAGGAGGGCTTGGCCCCAGCCTCTAACTCAAATTCATCATCATCTGAGGTAGCAAAGACATCCTCCTCATTGCCCGCAGCGAATCTAGGAGCTTTATGCTTCTTTTGTCTCAGCACCTTGACCTCATGCTCCGTGAGCCTGTCCGGAGTAGAAAGAGGCTCTCCAGGCCTCCGCACTTCCCAAACTGAGTAAAGGAAGCGCATCACAAAGGGAGCGTAGATCGGTACCTTGCGGTACCAAACACAGTTGTACATCTCCTCCCACATCCATTTGGACACATCAAAGTGATGCCCTTGCCACGCTTGGTCTTCATTGCCACAAGCAGATCCACAAGATAGCCATAGATATCATCCTGGTTCCCAACTTTGGGCAGCAGCACGCACTGGAACACACGGTGAAGAATGTCATAAACAGGCAGAAGGTCATTGGATTTACCTATTATGCCATGACCAGGGATATACAGAGGAGCAAGCTTCACTTTATCCATGGGATTGGCTCGGTCGTGAGGACGGAGAACACCTTGGCCTTCCAAGCCAGTGTCCTCATAGCCCAAAGCATTGCAGAAAGCACTCCAGGGAACACGGAATAACTCATCCCGGCACATAAATGAGAGGTGACGCTGATCGTCACTGCCGAAGTGGATAGTAGCATAGAACTGATGAATGAGTTCCACATCAAAGTCACATCGCAGCTCCATGAGCTTGACCAAATCAAACTCCTCACAGACTTCCAGAGCCTCTCCAAAGTAAGCGGGGCTGCTTCTCCACTTGGCAAGGTCAATTGACCACATACGGGTGAACTTGTTCTTGTGGTGCTCAAAGATATCATCCACAATCCTCAACTGCAGCTCATTGCGGAAGTGAGGATTATTCCAACGTGGAGGAGGTGGTACGGTGTAGGGGTCTTGAAACCGAAACTTCTCCAAGTCCGAAAGCTTCCATTTGTACATAGGAAGCGCTGCACGCTGCTTGGCTGCCACTGACTTTTCCCGGCGAGTTGTTTTGGAGGGGATCACAACCTCGGGAACATCTTCATCATCGGCTGGCCTCTTGCCCCTACGGGCCTTCCTTTTGGCAAACTGACCAGAGCGAGAGCTAGAGCCACCTGCAAACGCACACGGAGAACACATAGCAACCCAGAAAAGATGAGAGGAATGTACACAAGATCAGAAAAATAATTCACTAGTACGTACGAAGAATAGAGGCAATGCATATAAATTCAGAGGAACCGGTAGTTCCGGTACCAGCACCGGTAGTTTTGGCCGGCGGTAGTACCGGTCGTTTGACCGGTAGTACCGCTGAGAGCGGATCTACGAAGATGAAGGGAACTACCCGATCTCAAAACTACATGCACGGTGTCTATTCTAACTACGCACAAGTGAATAGGAAACTATACGGACCTCTCCCTCAAATCATTTAGCCAAAAATGAAGGAATACACGCATTGCCCTAGAAAGAGGATTCAAGAAGAACCCTAATACAAAGAAGAAGTAGGGCAATATCGGTATCCATGGGAGGAGATCGAAGAAGAGGCGGCCTCCACGGAGCAAATCCAGTGAAAGGCCGACGGATCCATAGAGCCGGAGGGCGCTACGGGGCAGTGAGCGGAGTAACCGGCGGCTGGGGAGAAATAATGAACGGGTGAAGAGGAAAACCTCTTCAGCCCGTGCCTTATATATCCGCCCAGATCAGCACCGGTAGTACCGGTCCGGGGACCGGTAGTACCGGTCCGGCTGCTGCCAGGTGGTTGGAGTGGTACTTCCGCGCCAGGCGGTAGTTCCGCTAAACAACACCGGTAGTACCGGCCAGGGGTACAGGCCAGAGCACCAGCGGTAGAATCGCCTGCTCTAGACCGGTACAACCGCTGGGCTGAAACCCAGTGATCAAGCGGTAGAACCGCTTGAACCACCGGTTGTACCGCCAGGGTGTGCCCACTCACTCCATGATAACAAGCTTGTGTACATTTGGAGTAGATGGCTGGGATGGGATGGCTTGGGATGGAGCAAGACACTGAAGTACGAGAAAAACACGAAAACCAGAAACCAACCAAAACGGAGGGCGGTGGCCGGAGCCACCAATGTTAGAGTCAACTGGCATGGCACCGCGAAGAATTATCCTTGGGCCCATAACCAAAACTCGTCTTTGAAACACACGTGTCATCACAAATGACGAATGTGAAAAGCATATCAATTTATGCATAATGGGGGAGGATGAGTTCATTGAGAGAACACCACTCCCCCTATTTCCATGCCTACACCTAGACTAGACAATATGATGAGTATGGTGGGGTGTGCACGTGCTCAAGCCACATTGCTCAAATCAATGATATTTAGCTCATGCCTTAACTCGCGAAATCTTGCTTCATCCAAAGGCTTCGTGAAGATATATGCAAGGTTATCATGAGTGTTGACGTAGTGAAGCTCGATCTCTCCTTGCCTTATGTGATCCCGGATGAAGTGATACCGTATCTCTATATGCTTCGTCTTGAAGTGTTGCACCGGGTTGAGAGAAATCTTGATGGCACTTTCATTGTCACACCAAAGAGGCACTTTGTCACAAGTGACACCGTAATCCTTTAAAGTTTGCCTTATCCATAAGAGTTGAGCACAACAACTTCCAGCAGCCACATACTCTGCTTCGATGGACAAGAGAGACACACAACTTTGCTTTTTGGAAGACCAACTAACAAGAGAGCAACCAAGAAATTGGCACCCTCCAGAAGTGGACTTCCTATCCACTTTGTCTCTCGCCCAGTCAGAATCAGAGAAACCGACAAGGTTGAAGTTTGCTCATCTTGGGTACCATAAGCCAAAGTTTGAGGTATGAGCCAAATATCGAAAGATTCGCTTGACAGCCACAAAGTGACTCTCCTTAGGTGAGGCTTGAAACCGTGCACAAATTCCCACACTCAACATAATATCCGGTCTAGATGCACAAAGGTAAAGCAAGGAACCGATCATAGAGCGATATACCTTTTGATCCACTGCTTTACCATTGGGATCAATGTCAAGTTGGCACTTGGTTGGCATTGGAGTAGTAGCCGGCTTGACATCACTTAGATTGAACCTCTTGAGCATGTCTTGAGTATACTTGGATTGTTTGATGAAGATCCCTTCTCTTCTTTGCTTGATCTCAAACCCAAGGAAGTACTTCAACTCTCCCATTATGGACATCTCAAAATGTGTGGTCATGAGTGCGGCGAACTCATCATTGAAAGCTTTGTTAGGAGAACCAAAGATAATGTCATCAACATATAGTTGGCATACAAACAACTCCCCTTTGACCTTCTTAGTAAAAAGAGTGGGGTCGATTTTCCCAATTTCAAACCCACGATCTTGTAACAACTCGGTAAGATGCTCATACCACGCACGTGGGGCTTGTTTAAGGCCATAGAGTGCCTTATCAAGTTGGTACACGTGATTGGGGAGCTTAGGATCTTCAAACCCCGGGGATTGCTTAACATATACCAACTCATTAATAGGACCATTAAGAAATGCACTCTTCACATCCATTTGTTGCAATTTAAAGTTATGATGGGAAGCATAGGCAAGCAACAAACGAATGGATTCAAGACGAGCAACAGGGGCAAAGGTTTCACCGTAGTCGATACCCTCGACTTGGGAGTAGCCTTGAGCCACCAGACGCGCCTTGTTGCGGATGACAATGCCATGAGCATCTTGCTTGTTCTTAAAGATCCACTTGGTTCCAATGACATTATGGTTCTCCTTTGGCCTTGGCACCAGACGCCACACCTTGTTGCGCTCGAAGTTATGGAGTTCTTCATGCATGGCATTGAGCCAATCAGGGTCTTCGAGCGCCTCATAAACCTTATGAGGTTCAACACAGGAGACAAAAGCTTGATGAGCACAATAGTTTGCTAATTGTCTACGAGTGCTTACCCCCCTTCTGATGCTTCCTAAAATGTTCTCGATGTGATGTTCGTTGGAAGCAAGCCCGGAGGCAACTTTTGCAGCACGACGCTCTAATTGCTCTTCAAGAGTTAACTGAGGAGCATTGAGTTGATCATCTTGAACGTCGACAGGAGCTAGATCTTGATCTTGAGCTTCCTCTTGATCTTGATCTTGCTCGGAGGGTAGAACTTGGCCTTGTGCATTATTTGGTGGCTCTTCACCATCATGTGATTGATCTTGCACTTGGCCTTGTTCGTCAGGTTGAGGGCCTTCACTTTGTTCTTCGGAAGCGTATGGGTCTTGGGTTGATGATGGTTCCACTTGAGTGGAACATTGTCCTTCTCCTTCGGCCACAAGGGGTTCCTCAATGGGTAGGATGTATCCAACACCCATTCTTCTTATGGCTTGAGGAGGAATTTCATCACCTACATCACAAGTACCACTTTGCTCCACTTGGGAGCCGTTATTTTCATCAAACTCTACGTTACTCGTCTCTTCAATGAGTCCATTGGACTTGTTGAGGACACGGTAAGCATGAGATTTTGTAGCATAACCAACAAATATGCCCTCGTGAGCTCTAGATTCAAATTTAGACAAGCGAACACCTTTCTTGAGAATTAAACACTTACATTCGAATACCCGGAAGTACTTGAGATTGGGCTTGTTACCGGTAAGAATCTCATACGGAGTTTTGTTCAAGCCTTTGCGGAGATAGAGTCGATTTGATGCATGGCAAGCGGTGTTGATGGCTTCGGCCCAAAAGTTGTATGGAGATTTGAATTCAGCCATCATGGTTCGTGCCGCATCCATCAGAGTTCGGTTCTTTCTCTCCGCTACACCATTTTGTTGAGGGGTACATGGTGCTGCATATTGATGTTTGATCCCCTCATCACTGAGAAACACATCCAAGGTGTAGTTCTTGAACTCAGTGCCGTTGTTACTTCTGATCATCAAAATCTTTGCTTCATGTTGACGTTGAGCTTCATTTGCAAAGTTGATGACGGTTTGTTGGGTCTCACTCTTCTTCTTGAAGAAGTATACCCAGGTGTATCTTGAGTAATCATCCACAATCACCAAGCAGTACTTTCTACCCCCAAGATTATCAAAAGATGGAGGCCCAAAGAGTTCCATGTGAAGGAGCTCTAAGGGTCTCTTTGAATAAATGATAGTCGTGGGAGGGTGAGCCGTCTCATGTAACTTTCCTTCAATGCAAGCCCTGCAAGCACGATCTTTGGCAAAGCTAACATTTGTTAGTCCACGGACATGGTCCCCCTTGAGAAGACTTTGCAAAGATCTCATATTGACGTGGGCCAAACGGCGATGCCAAAGCCATCCCACATCAACTTTAGCCATTAGGCATGTCGCGACCTTAGTGGGTTGCTTCGAGAAGTTAACCACATAAAGGCCATTCTCGACATGCCCAACATAGGCTACTTTAAGAGTCTTGCTCCACAAGAGGGCCACGGTATCAATATCAAAGAATGTAGCAAAGCCCATGAGTGCAAGTTGGCGAACAGAAAGTAAATTGTATGCAAGGGACTCAACAAGCATGACTTTCTCGATCGTGAGATCATGAGAGACAACAACCTTGCCAAGCCCCAATACCTTAGAAGATGACGCATCACCCCATTCGACGTTGGTGGCCATAGATGAACCTAGATGTACGTCCACCACCAAGTCTTTGCTTCCGGTCATATGATTTGTGGCTCCGCTATCGAGCAACCATGATCCCCCACCGGAAGCAAACTCCTACAATAGATCAATGCTTGGATTTAGGTACCCATTTGGTAATGGGTCCTTTGAGGTTAGTAACAAGGGTCTTAGGAACCCAAATGGACCATTCAATGTACTCATGAGAAGAACCAACAAATTTAGCAAACACATGACCATCACTAGCACGGCATAAAACATATGAAGGATTAAAATCGCCGGCCATGTTTGATGGTAGGGTGGAGTTTTTCTTGACACCACCACTTTTCACCATTTTCTTCTTCTTTGATGTGTCCTCTCCTTCTTTCACAAAAGATTGTCGGAGAGGGGGTGGTTGCTTGGTCTTGTCATTCTTCTTCTTCTTGGGCTTAGGAACAAACCCAATTCCTTCCTTTACCACAACCTCCTTTTGATTGCTCAAAAGGTTGTTGAGGTTCTTCTCACCTTGTATGCATGTCACAAGGCCTTTCTCAAGTTGCTTCTTCAACTCGGCATTTTCTTCAACAAGATGCACATGCTCGCAACACGGGTTAGTAGCATTTGCATTATCAATTAAAACCATGCGAGGAAAGATAGCCTTTTCCTTGGTTAGCGAAACTTGGAGTTGATCATGAGACTCCTTGAGAGTACCATGCATACCTTTCAAGGCCTTGTGAGCCTTGTCAAGTATGTCAAACTCCTCTTTGAGTTTAGCATGGTCAATTTCAAGTTTTGCCTTCTCGGAATTAAGGACACGAGAGACAACTAAAGCATGATCAAGATCTTTCTTTAATTTAGCATGACCATCGTTGTGTGACTCCTCAAGAGCCAAACGAAGACCACGCTCTTCCTCTAGGGCGTTGGAGAGATCCGATATCTCATCGGCATAGTCTCGACTATGACCTTCCATTTTAGTAATGGTTTCCTCGTGAGCCTCGATCATGTCATTGGCCTCACCGAGTTGTTCCAAGAGAGCAACAAAATGCTTCTTGGGTTTGCCCTTGAGGTTTTTCATGAACAACTCAAATTCATTTTCTCCCTCCTTAGCACCCTCACTCTCATCAATACACTTAGTCAATGAGGGATTAGAAGAGATAGTAGTATTGATGTTTGGGGTTACCTTCTTGGTGGCTTTGGCCATGAGACACTTGGCGGTGATGTTCTCATTTGGTGAGTCGAAGAGAGATGAGTGCGGAGTAGTAGCAATTGCAATTGTGGCCATGGTGGTCACCTCATCGTCTTCATCATTATCATCATCCTCAACATAGTCTTCTTGGGCCACCAACACTTTCGGAGGAGTCTTCTTGTTGAAGTTGTTCTTGTTGGGATAGGACTTTGACTTGTCCTTCCGAATAAGCTTGCCTCCAAAGTCTTCTCTCTTCTCATATGGGCAATCCACAACGAAATGACTTACATTTCCACAGTTGAAGCAAGTCCTCACTCATTGCTTCCCCTTGTTCCCACTAGAGTTGTTCCTGTTGAAGTTGGGTCTTGTGTTCTTCTTGCCCCAGAATTGCCTTGAAGCGAGAGCCATGTGCTCGTGATAGGCATATTTGGTGTCCTCGGGGCTACACTCATCATCATCTTCCACCTCTTCCTCTTCCACACAAGCCTTGGCCTTCAGTGCCAGATTAGGCTTCTTCGATCGTTGAGCTCTTAAGACCGCATTGTCGGCGATCACGTCCAAGATCCTCATGGCAACAAACTCATCCAACACTTCATTTGAGGATAAGTGGTGGAAGTCCGGTCTCAGACGTATGACAGAGGACATGGCCTTATGGTAGGGCATCATGGCCTTGAGGAACTTGCGCTTGATCCAATTGTCATCTATATCCTTACTGCCATGATCTCGAAGAGAGACCGCAAAGATAGTTAATCTTCGATAAAGTTCACGAGGATCTTCATCTTCGATCATAGCAAACTCATCAGCTTCATCTTGCACCACTTCATAGTTGGAGCGTTGAATACTGGTGCTTCCCTTGTACATCGTGCCAACATGCTCCCAAGCTTCCTTGGCCACAGTGAAGGGTCGAAGGTGAGCAATGTCTTCTGGAGGGATGGAATCTTGAAGAATGCAAAGAGCGGACTCGTTGAACTGATGATGCGCAGTTTCTCTTGGAGTCATGTTGTCGGGATCATACGGATAAAAACCTTGCTCAATGATTCTCCAAAGGTTAGTAGAACAATGATTAATATGACATTTGAACGAAACACCCAAGTAGCAAAATCAGAATTTTTGATAAACTTGGGAGGGGGCCCAACGGAATTTAAATGCGGTGTGGGAACGGGTCCTCCATAGTGAGTAGGAGGAGCGGATTGGGCAAATTTCCCACTCCCATTCTTAGTAACAGGGGCTTGTTCACTACTAGCTTCTCCCTTGTCGGGATTAGCCTCCGACACGTTGGTAGCGGGACGAGCCACTTCCAACGGTGTGGTGGATAATTTAAGCCCCTCAAGCAAATCTTTAAACATGCCTTTGACCTCGCTCGCTAGTGATTCTTTCAATGTGGTGAAGGCCACATTGAACTCCTCACGAGAGACCGAGGCTCCCCCATCTGACGTAGGCAAGGACGGAGTTCCATCGGAATGATCCTCCGTCCCGACTACGTTGTCACCCATACTCTTTGGACGGTAAAGTCCTTAAAAAGAGACGAGGCTCTGATACCAATTGAAAGGATCGATATGGTTGACTAGAGGGGGGGGGGTGAATAGGCAACTAACAATTTTTAGCTTTTCTTAACCACTTTAAATTAAGCGTCAAAGTAAGTTGTCTAGATATTCTACTAAGATGACAACTAATGGAAAGTAATGAAAACAACAACACAAGCAAGCTATAGGAGTTAAACAAGTAATGCTTGCACAAGTAAAGGTAAGAAATAACCACAAGTGGAGACGATGAAGACGAGGATGTGATATCGAAGTTCCTTCCCTTTGAGAGGAAGTACGTCTCCGTTGGAGCGGTGTGGAGGCACAATGCTCTCCAAGAAGCCACTAGGGCCACCGTATTCTCCTCACGCCCTTACACAATGCAAGGTGTTGTGAATCCACTAGTGGTGCCCTTGAAGGCGGCAACTGGACCTTTACAAACAAGGTTGGGGCTCTCTCCACAACTTAATTGGAGGCTCCCAACCAAACCCCGGAGCTTCACCACAATGGATTGTGGCTCCGAAGTGACCTCTTCCGTCTAGAGTGCTCAAACACCCAAGAGTAACAAAATCCACACAAGAAAGTATGGGGGAATCAAGTTTCCTTTGGTGGAAGTGTAGATCTAGGTCTCCTCCTTCAATCCCTAGCAAATCAACAAGTTTGGTTGGCTAGGGAGAGAGATCGGGCAAGAAAGCTTCAATGGCATTAATGGTGGAGAGAGAGAGGCAAGAGATAAGGTGGAGGTGGGAGAAGGGGCTACTTAAATAGGGTCTCCACCAATCCAACCGTTATGTGCAGATTTACATAGGACCGGTAGTTCCGCTATCCCAACCGGTAGTACCGGTGAGTGAAGAAACCTGCGCCCGTGCCACTAAGGCGGTACTTCCGGTGGCTTACCCGGTAGTACCGGTCTTCCGGAGAAAACCGGAACTACCGCCCAACCTCCGGTCAACTACCGCTTGGAAACCAGAAGGTTTCAAGCAGGGGCGGTAGTTGGGACGGTGGTTGGGCCAGAACTACCGCCTGGCAGATAGTTTCTGCGTGGTGGCAGTCAGAGCGGTACTATCGCTCGGAACACCGGTAGTACCGGTCTTGTGAGAAGAACACCGATACTTCCGGGCCACCATTGGTCTACCACCGCACCCAGTACAGAGGGTATCACCCCTGAGCGGTACTTGGGGCGGTGGTTTGACCGAAACTACCGGCCACCGGTACAACCGCCCACTAGGGCGGTACTACCGCTGTGGAGAAATCTACAATAAGGAAGAATGAAATGGGACCTCTCTCTCCAAGAACGGAGGCAATATAGAGGGTGTAACGAATCTGTGTACGTGACTTGATTCACCCATTACCTTCCGATGTGGGTTCCCTCTTAATAGTACGGATTTCCTATGACCAAAAGAAACAGAAAGGCATCGGAAACTCCGTCTTCGATCTTTTCCTTAAAGAGGGAAAGCCTAACCGTCTTGTGCCACATGTTATCAACCTGAATAATATTGACACACGATTAGTCCAAACAAGGATTGTCATCATCACCAAAACCTCAGGCAAGAGATGCCCTTACAACAATGATCGTTGGGATGACGTCTGGCTCTCTACCTCGGACCAAAACAAGGATTGTCATCATCACCAAAACCTCAGAGCCCATTAAGACCATGCATGCATGCATGCATGCCAGCCATTGCCTCCCACTACGAGCCGCGAGAGCGTTGGTAGGTTGGTAGATGAGGTGACTGGTAAGATCTCTATCAAGAAAAACTCACCTGAGTCTTTTAGATCACTAAAACTGAGTAGTGAATGATTAGAGAGGAATTCATCAGAGACACTCATCACTAATACTGCCAAGCGGCCGGCTTTGGTGTCAGCGCCATACTACTTCCAGTTGCTTTTTAAGCACATGCATACACACGTCTTCTATTATTGAAGTTGAAGGGGGTAGAAGACGAGCGCCGCTGCCGCCGCAGGAGGAGTAGCGGCCGCCAGCACGACAATCATTGAGATTCCGGCCGGATCCCCGTCGTTTTTGCCGCCGTAGGAAATTAATTAAGAAACCAAAAGTAAAGTTTGACAAGAGGCCTCCGTACCACCCTAGCATGCATGCACGTCTGTCTAACCGCTTTTGGATAGCTCTGCTCTGCTCTTAGGCTTTGACAACGGCGACGAGGACCAAGGGAGCCCCATAGTCATCATGGCCGCCCTAGCTAATTCTTGCTTACTGGCCTGCACCGTTCCCTGTGCTTGTACTATAAGGTGGTTGGGCAGTGGAAAAAGAACGGAATAATCGTCCTTGCTAAACCAGGACAATTCGTACATGAAAAACAAAACGCCTTTTGCTTTGGGTCGGCCTCATGGGGGGCGAAACCCTAGCCGACAACATCCACCTCTTCCTCCTCCTCCCTCGCTCGCCTTGCCGGTAAGGGAGGATGCTCGTCGCGATGCTAGCTCGCTCGACGGTGACTGCCGATGTTTCTTCTCGTGGCGTGTTGGCGGTTTTGGCCGACGCGGCTCACACGCAGTGGCGGACCCAGGAACACGGCAAGCCCCAGGCCACCTTCGAGCATTGTAGCTACAGTGTTGCACTGTAGCTATATTCAGGGAAGTAAATCGTCGCCACGCCCCAGGCAGCAGTCCGGGCTGCCTGGGGCCTAAATCCGCCTCTGCTCACATGTGATGATGATAGTTGCTGAAGAGGTGGCACTGGCGCTGATCTGATGGTGGTGCTCCTCACCGGCGTGGCGGGGGAAGTCAAGGTGTGGCTGGTAGATCCCAGACCATTGATGTCGGTAGTCGGGCTCTAGGCAGGCCAGGTCGACTTATGCATATGTGTTTGGATGATGTGGTTGCATCGGTGGAACCTTTGTCCACCACCCCTCCCAGGAAAGGTCCTCAGCCCGTTTCTGGCGTGCCTTGGGATCTCCGAATGCCAGGTCCGACTAACAAGAAGTTGTGAGCTGGTAGGGAGGTTGATGTCAGTAATGGTTTTGATAACAAGTATGATGTTTCAGATGAGAACTGCGACTGATGGAGTCGATTCTGACGAATCTCAGGCAGGGGGCCCAAGTTAGTAGCCTAGATGCGAAGGTAACAAGGACACGAGGTTTTACCTAGGTTCGAGCTCACTTAAAGAGATAATACCCTACATCATCTTTGTATTTGTATTGATTTATGATGGAATCCAAAGTACATGAGATATACCACAAGATTGTTGTGTGTCTTCTGTGAGCCCTGCCCCTTGGTTTATATAGATTCAAGGAGGTTTAGATTTACAAATAAGTCGACTACATTTATAAAAAATCGTGTTGTAGAAGACTCATAAGTCTTGAATTATGCTCCAAGTCTTCGGTAACCTTCTTTCTGCACGTCGTGACCCTCCTGAAGATGGCCTGCCGGTGAGCCGTCATGGGGTTCATTGGCTCAGCCTACCTAGCACTAGCAGGGAGACAATGTGGTGAACACCCTCTGATCCAAGACACCATTGGTGACCTTGACTCCCATCTGGATGGTGAGTGAAGACAACACCACGAGACAGGTCCGATTTGGGATGACTATAGGCTTTTTATTGAGCACTATATATATTATTGTAATTGATCTTTATCGATATCGATGCTTGCTTGTGAGAAAAAATTTGAGGGTTATTTCACACAAAAAAAGGTCACATTCCTTCCTCTTTAGTGTTCGGTCGCTTACAACGGGCCCCACATCACGTCGCATGCATAGGTAGTGTCTCGGTCTACACAAACGATATTTGCACCGTATTTACACATCTGAGCCAACTTGTTCACTAAATTTTAGCACCAATGAGGTAATTGACTCCAGACAATTAATAGTAATATATGGTTGTGTGTATTAATGGACGCAAAGGATAGGGTTACCCTCCTTTTCAGAAGAAAAAAAAATCTTGCATGATTTCAAGGACGCGACTAACGTCCGACTAGTCGCTCGATTGCAACATATTCGAACATTCTAACCCCGCCTCCCTCCCATGACCCACCAAAGCTACCCCGCCCCCTTTGCGAGGCTCACCAACGCTAACCCCGTCTCCCTTTTCGAGTTAAGCGTGCGCAGCGCGTGATGCCCAATTTACAAGACCAAGACAGCCCCCC
>LR738715.1:881355197-881392940 GCA_902687465.1 Secale cereale | reverse complement strand
CCCAAAATCTACAATTGATGTTCTTTACACCGTTTGTACCCTTTTTTTTCAAGCTCATGTTTATTTGTTTTTCAGTTTTTTAGTTTAATATCCTTTCATTTATAAAGTTAAATATTATAATATTTATAGCACAAAACTATTGTGCATTTAAAAATATATTCTATTTACATATGTACTCCCTCCGTCTGAAATTACTTGTCGCAAAAATGAATAGAAATGGATGTATCTAAAACTAAAATGCATCTAGATACATCATTTCCTCCGACAAGTATTTTGGGACGGAGGGAGTACTTTCAAAAGGTAAACATGAACTTTGTCTAATGTATGCAAATTATATTTAAATATCTTCATTCAGGACCACAAACACGCACAATTATTTTCTATGCACATTGTATTTTGAAGTAAACAATTGTTAAAAGAATTGACACCGTGTTTTTGCAAAATGTTCAATATGTTTTTAGAAATGCTTAATTTGTATTAATACATTATTACTAATTACATGATGTTCATTATGTCAAAATCGTGCACCCTTTCTTTAGAAATGTTCATAGTGTTTAAAAAAATATAAGAATAATTTTGGTAAGTCACATCGAACAATTACTAAAGACATATTGAAAAATTGGAAAAGAAAGTTTTAAAGTTCACTGAATATTATTCTTGAGAGGAAAATATAAAAAACAAATTAAGAAGCAAATACACTGGAAGAATAAATGTGAACTTTAAAAACTTAACAAATGGTAAAAAAACACACAAGAGGAGAATCACTTTGGGATTACCCAAAAAAAAATCGCTTGCAGAGGTGTGCTTCCATAATTGGGGGCTAACTGCGGAGAGGTGAGCAATAAGCATGATTGTTCTATAAACCGGGCACCCCTATATCTCGCCTTCAGCGAGCCAACTCGACTCACTGAATCGACAGGCAAGATGGGCCGGCCCACGCGCATGGGAGGCCAGGGCCTGTTTTCTGTCTTTTTAAGTTTCTGTTATAGTTTTTTGGTTTTTTTTGTACTTTTCTTTACATCTTATATTAAAATATTCTAAATATATATATATTACATACACACTCTACGAAAAGCATTTGAATAATGTTTAACAAGTATTTGAAAAATATTAATCACACATTAGGAAAATGTGTACGTGTATAAAAAAATGTTGATCTTGTATTAGAAAAATGATGAAACTTTTATCATGTATATAACAATGTTAACCAGCCATTTTAAAAAATTGTTGAACAAGTATTTGAAAAAAGGATAAATGTTTATAAAAATTATTACAAAATGATGCAAAAATTCTGAAAACAAATACAGATATGTATGAAGGCATAACACACATGTGTGTAAATTTTAAGGACAAAATACATTGAAATGAGGGTGGTGCATAAAAAACCGAATCCTGAGTCATGAGTTATTCTTTTCTTTACAGGTTGCATTTCAAGATATTTCATCCTAAAAATTTACACACATACACATAACATCCTTGTTTACTTGCACAATTTCTTGCCAGACTTTTTTGAAACCAAAAAGTTTGAATTTCAATTATTCAAATTTGTGAGCTCGGTCACCAAATCTACGTTCTCTTAGTGAATGGTTCTTTACAAAACTTCATGCATATCCAGTCTTACTGCAAGCTATAATGGCAATAATTATTACCATGTATAATTACATATTGTTGCAACTTTCAAACATGTACTAGTATAATATATTATTGGATAGTCAGCACTAATTTTTTCACAAGTTCATGAGTCAGGGCTTTGAAGTAAGTGTTCGTTTGTTATTTGTTTGTCGGACTTTACAAAATGTCAGTCGGACCTCATGGCCTGTATCCAAGTTATGAGACATATAGCGTACAAGATATCAAGATGCAGATCAGGCGGATCTTATGGTATGCACGCGCAAGAAATTGTCTTGGCAGAGTGTCATTTGGCAACACATAATGTATTGTAAAATGTCAAGAATTAAATGCCGTCCAGATTAGTGAGGCTAGGTTCTTGGTCAATGATTTTACCGTTTTCCTTCATAGAAGTATTAACGTTGATGTTGCCCAGATGATGTATTGTCCGAGTATTGTCTTTTGAGGGGTAATAAAACATTTTCAATTTTCTGACACCTGTAAAACACTTTCAGCTCTAGGATTGGGGTTACATTCATTTGTATTTGGATGATACCCCCGTGTGTTGCTGCGGGAATTGCTTGCAATATAATTTAAGAAAATTTGATTATTTCAAATTTAAATATATTGTACACAATGGGTATGTTCCTCCTCTCTATCTTTAAGGCCTTGTTCTGTTACACTCTTTGTCAAGAGGATTGGAGGGGATTTGGGGAGGATTTGACCTGTAGGGGATTAAATCCACCTCAATCCCTGTCAAAATCCCTTCACAACCTTGTGAACCGAACACAGCCTAAAGGAGCAACGGCGAGGCCATCTTTCGGGTTCAATTACGACTCCCTGTTAATGGCAGGAGTACTCAGAACGAAAACACAGCCTCTAAGAGAGTACATTTTTTCGTTAAAGGATGATTTTTATCTACTCAAAATATAGCATCCAGAGACACATTTATAAATCATGGTAATGGCATCTCTAATCCATCTCTTACTATCCGCCTTGTCCGATCAACGATAACGGCGCCCTTAGTGTTAGTTTCTGCGGTGGTAGCATTGTTGGGGAACGTAGCATAATTCAAAAAATTTCCTACGCTTCACCAAGATCAATCTAAGGAGTCATCTAGCAACGAGCATAATGGAATGCATCTACATACCCTTTGTAGATCGCGAGCGGAAGCGTTCGAAGAAACGTGGATGAAGTAGTCGTACTCTTCGCGTTCCTCGTCACCGATGATCCCAGCGCCGAACGGACGGCACCTCCGCGTTCAACACACGTACGGTACAGCGACGTCTCCTCCTTCTTGATCCAGCAAGGGGGGAGGAGAGGTTGACGGAGATCCAGCAGCACGACGGCGTGGTGGTGGATGCAACTGGAAAACCTGCAGGGCTTCGCCGGTGCCCTGCGAGAGGAGAAGGAAGTGTGACGGGAGGGGGGAGAGGCACCAGAGGCTTGGGGTGCGGCTGCCCTCTCCCCCCCCCCGCTATATATAGGGGCCAGGGGGGGCGCCGGCCCTAGGGAGATCAAATCTCCAAGGGGGCGGCGGCCAGGGGGGTAGACTTGCCCGCCAAGGCATAGGGGCGCCCCCTCCCCCTAGGGTTTCAACCCTAGGCGCATGGAGGGGGGGGGGGCATGTGGTGCGCCAGCCCACCAGGGACTGGCCCCTTCCCCCTTGCGGCCTACGGGACCCACCGGGATGGGTGGCCCCACCCGGTGGACCCCCGGGACCCCCCTCCGGTGGTCCCGGGACACTCCCGGTGACCCCCGGAATTCACCCGATGGCCGAAACTGGACTTCATATATATCATTCTTTACCTCCGGACCATTCCGGAACTCCTCGTGACATCCGGGATCTCATCCGGGACTCCGAACAACATTCCGGTTTCCGTGTGCATGTATCTCTACAACCCTAGCGTCACCGAACCTTAAGTGTGTAGACCCTACGGGTTCGGGAGACACGCAGACATGACCGAGACGACTCTCCGGTCAATAACCAACAGCGGGATCTGGATACCCATGTTGGTTCCCACGTGTTCCTCGATGATGTCATCGGATGAACCACTGTGTCAAGGATTCACTCAATCCCGTATGTTATTCCCTTTGTCTATCGGTACGGTACTTGCCCGAGATTCGATCGTCGGTATGCCCGATACCTTGTTCAATCTCGTCATGGCAAGTCTCTTTACTCGTTCCGTAATCCATCATCCCGTGACTAACTCCTTAGTCACTTTGAGCTCATTATGATGATGTCTTACCGAGAGGGCCCAGAGGTACCTCTCCGTCACACGGAGTGACAATATCCCATTCTCGGTTTGTACCAACTCAACAGACACTTTCGGAGATACCCGTTGCGTACCTTTATAGCCACCCAGTTACGTTGTGACGTTTGGCACACCCAAAGTATTCCTACGGTATCTGGGAGTTGCACAACCTCATGGTCTAAGGAATAAATACTTGACACCGGAAAAGCTTAAGCATTACGAACTAAACGATCTCATGCTAGGCTCAGGATTGGGTCTTGTCCATCACATCATTCTCCTAATGATGTGATCCCATTATCAATGACATCCAATGTCCATGGTCAGGAAACCGTGACCATCTGTTGATCAACGAGCTAGTAACTAGAGGCTTACCAGGGACATATTGTGGTCTATGTATTCATACATGTATCGTTGTTTCCGTACAATACAATTCAAGCATGAATAACAGACAATTATCATGAACAAGGAAATATAATAATAATACTTTTATTATTGCCTCTAGGGCATATTTCCAACAGTCTCCCACTTGCACTAGAGTCAATAATCTAGTTACATTGTGATGAATCGAACACCCATAGAGTTCTGGTGTTGATCATGTTTTGCCCGTGGAAATGGTTTAGTCAACGGGTCTGCAACATTCAGATCCGTATGCACTTTACAAATATCTATGTCTCCATCTTGAACATAATTCCGGATGGAGTTGAAACGGCGCTTGATGTGCTTGGTCTTCTTGTGAAACCTGGGCTCCTTGGTAATGGCAATAGCTCCAGTGTTGTCACAGAAGAGAGTCATCGGGCTTGACGCGCTTGGAATGACTCCTAGGTCGGTGATGAACTCCTTCATCCAGACTCCTTCTTGCGCTGCTTCGCAAGCAGCTATGTACTCCGCTTCACATGTAGAATGCGCCACGACGCTCTGCTAGCAACTGCACCACCTGACTGCTCCACCATTCAAAATATACACGTATCCGGTTTGTGACTTTGAGTCATCCAGATCTGTGTCGAAGCTAGCATCGACGTAACCCTTTACGACGAGCTCTTCGTCACCTCCATAGACGAGAAACATATCCTTAGTCCTTTTCAGGTACTTCAGGATGTTCTTGACCGCTGTCCAGTGTTCCATACCGGGATCACTTTGGTACCTCCCTACCAAACTTATGGCAAGGTTCACATCAGGTCTGGTACACAGCATGGCATACATGATAGAACCTATGGCTGAGGCATAGGGAATGACACTCATCTTTTCTCTATCTTCTGCCGTGGTCGGGGACTGAGCCTTGCTCAATCTCATACCTTGCAAAACAGGCAAGAACCCCTTCTTGGACTGATCCATATTGAACTTCTTCAATATCTTGTCAAGGTATGTGCTTTGTGAAAGACCAATGAGGCGTCTTGATCTATCTCTATAGATTTTGATGCCTAATATGTAAGCAGCTTCTCCAAGGTCCTTCATTGAAAAACTCTTATTCAAGTAGGCCTTTATACTTTCCAAGAATTCTATATCATTTCCCATCAGCAATATGTCATCCACATATAATATGAGAAATGCTACATGGCTCCCACTCACTTTCTTGTAGATACAGGCTTCTCCCCAAGTCTGTATAAAACCAAACGCTTTGATCACATCATTAAAGCGAATATTCCAACTCCGAGATGCTTGCACCAGCCCGTAAATCGAGCGCTGGAGCTTGCACACCTTGTTAGCATTTTCTGGATCGACAAATATACAGCTCTTCCTTGAGGAAGCCATTAAGGAATGCCGTTTTGACGTCCATTTGCCATATCTCATAATCATAGAATGCGGCAATTGCTAACATGATTTGGACGGACTTTAGCATCGCTACGGGAGAGAAAGTCTCGTCGTAGTCAATCCCTTGAACTTGTTGATAACCCTTAGCGACAAGCCGAGCCTTATAGATGGTCACATTACCATCCGCGTCTGTCTTCTTCTTAAATATCCATTTATTTTCTATGGCGTGCCTATCATCAGGCAAGTCCACCAAAGTCCATACTTTGTTTTCATACATGGATTCTATCTCGGATTTCATGGCTCCAAGCCATTTATTGGAATCCGGGCCCGCCATCGCTTCTTCATAGTTCGAAGGTTCACAGTTGTCTAACAACATGATTTCCATGACAGGGTTGCCATACCACTCTGGTGCGGAACATGTCCTTGTGGACCTTCGAAGTTCAGTATTAACTTGATCTGTATCTTCATGATCATCATCATTAACTTCCTCCCTTGTCGGTGCAGGCACCTTAGGAACAATTTCCTGCGCTGCGCTACTTTCCGGTTTTGTCATTAAGTTTCTCTATATAGCTGATCTTCATTGCATGTATTTATAATTATCCTCACTATATTATGCAGATTGAAGATCGTCGAATTGAAGAAAAGACAAGTAGGTGATATTGGGTTCATTAACACATACCTCATAGATGCAACCGAGGTTAAATTGCGTCCCGACGATACCGAGACCAACTTGCTACGATCGTTGGTGGTAAATGAAAACAAAGATATAATACTCTTTCCTTACAACTTCAAGTGAGTGTTACTGTCTTGTGCATATTTGGTTTCCCTTATATATCAGTCAAGGTTATAGTGATGTAATTGATGAGTTCATGCATGTGTGCGCAGCTTCCACTATATTCTCTTAGAGATTAAGCTTGAGAAGGGAGTAGTAACTGTCTTGGACTCTAAACGTAAAGATCCCGAGGAGTATGCGGACATGACTCAAATGCTCGTCAGGTAAGTTAAATCGATCAATATTATCCACCATGCATATCAGCAACTTCATTTCTGATATCAACTAATTGTTTTCTTTGTCTGGCAGGGTTTGGAGAAAATTCACCAAAAAAGCTCCAGGACTGCCGAAGAAGCTAGAATTTAGATACCCGAAAGTAAGTACTATATAGTAGCATGTTCCGCGCGCGCATCTCCTATATCTTGATGCAAGCGCTAGTTTCATCAATACCAATTTGGCATTCTTGCTTATCAGTTTGATTGACCTCTATTTCTTGTAAAGTGGTTGTGGCAGGAACCCGGGAATGATTACTGTGGATACTACATTTGCGAGTCCATCCGCCACACGACCTGTGAGCGGGGCTACTCTGAAGCACAATTTGAAGTGCGTAAGCAATTAATAATATTCACAAATTTATAGCATCATTTCATGTATTGACCCCCTACTTCAAATTAGATGTTTCGGATGCGGGATGAACTCCTAACAGCAGATCGCCTGCGAGCAATTCAAGAGGAATTGGCGGCATTCTTCCTTGAACACGTGATCGCGCCAGACGGAGAATACTATGTGGACCATGCGTCCATCCTATAGGAGATTATATTTGTAAGAGATAATTATTGTATATATGTACCCGGTAGTGTCGGATAGATCGATATACGAGAACTTGTTGTTCGACCAATCTCTCCGAGAAGGAGAGGTGGTCGATATTAATTACTTCTCTCTGTATGCATATATATATATATGTTGATTATACGATCTTCTGTTTCCTTCGTTTGCTTTACTAGCTAGCTACCTAGCTAGCGTGTCTAGTCCTCTCTATACGTATGTGGAGTACGTAGCGTCGACCAAGCACGGACATAAGAGAGGACACTTCTCTCTATTAATTAGCTAGCTAAACACAATATAAAACACCTAAATTAACCCCCCAAAACCTCCAACCCCCTTCCCCTTTCAAAAAAAAAAAAAACCACAACCACAGAAATGCTGACGCGTGGATGCCTTTTGGTCCCAGTTGGTGCCACCAACCGGGACCAAAGCCCCTCTTGCCCGGGCTCGGTGCACAGGCCACGTGGACACCCATCGGCCCCGGTTCTGGATTGAACCGGGACTAAAGGGTCAGAGCATTAGTACCGACACTTTTGTCCCGGTTCAGGAACCGGGGCTAAAGGCCCAAACGAACCGGGTCTGATGACCCTTTATCTACTACTGAGTGGTCATTGACATGAACATTGGACTCGTAATTTTAAATGTCTTGCTAAGGTTTTGACTCACTTCGATGATGTGCTGCAACAGTATTGATGGCAAACAGAACGCTGCCACTTTGATTTCCGGCCTCTAAAGCCCCGTTCTCATTAATATGGATGCAACTATATGAGGAGAATGGCTGGGGTGCAAACAAAAAGGGGCTCAATGGGTTGGGGTCCATAGTAATTTATAATGGTAATGAAAATAGCAAGTAAAACTGATACACGACTATTCATGTCACCAGTTTTGGTGGGGCCTAAGAGTGACTTGATTGCTGTGAAATTTTCATATTACCAGAAAGCATGATATAGTAAATTGCTTGTCATTGCAACGGAGGCATACAAATTCTAGCAGGTTCAACACCAACAATAGTGAGTAACATGTATTTTAGGATTCTCATGGACATTAAGCAACATTATTGACACTTTTTGTATACTTCTAATCACTTTTCTTCCTCTTCATCTTGCACCCGCTATCTTCTCTTGTCTTCCTTCTCATCACCTCTATCAATGGAGCATCCGACTCACAATCCTCTTTCCACCCACACTAACATAAATAATTTATGTGCTCATCGTAAAAAGGCATGTGTGCATTTCATGTATGTGTATTCCAAATCCCAACTTCAATAATGCTAGTGTGGAGAAAATAATAAACAGGCTTATTTATTTGTAAATTAAAATTAACATGCTCAGAAATACAAACATCAATTATTAGTATAAATAATAGAGAACTGGTTAATCCCATCAGGGCAGTGCCCATAGAAGATCCTTGTAAATGTGTACATGCACAATATTGTACTTGTCGTCATCTCTACAAGATAATTGAATACAAAAAGGAACTGGAATTTTCTGTGCATACATTTCATCAAAGCAACTATCGTGCATCATAACATCCCAACTCCACAGGATCACTAAGAGTACATCTGAATAAAGCATCAGCAAATCGAGAAATACTTGGTGCTGTAGTCCCATGCATGAACATTTGTACACTTTCAAGATTTTGGATCAACGAAACCAAATAAACAGAGCATCTAACAAAAAATCATTATGTCATGAAAGCATTTCCCATGTCTTCTCTTATTATGTCCATACAGAATAGTATATATTAGGCAAAAAAAGTGAAAGAGTGTAATGAGAATGTCTAGCCAGTATATATATACTTTTGCTAAGCTGCCAATTTATGGTTACAGAGAACATCCTAGATCTGTAGAGTCAACTCACAGAGAAGGGAGCCAAACAGGGAAAGTCATCAGAGACAAATAGTCCTTAACCTATCCTTCATATAGCAATGTTCGAACTGATATATATATATATATAGTAATAATTGCCTTTAAACTACATTTTTTTAAATGAGCTCATTTACTGTCGGCTTTGGGATATTTAGGTGCAGTCGAAACAGAATCAAACTCAAAAGCTAGCAAAGCTCCATCCTGGATACGACAGAGTACGAGCATATTTAAGCATTGACTACTCATGTAATGTACACAACAAAAAGGAACAAAGTGGTATAAGGAACACTTTCTCACAAGATGCACTGTACACAACAAAAAGGAACGAAGTGCATACTATTATGCATACTGATGTAACCTGTGTTGATGAATCTGCAAAGGCTGCGACTTGCCCGGGAATTCAAAGGGCGTCATAACAAGCTTGACGGTCTGCCACACACACTCTCGAAGGCGACCACGGAGAGGTCGATGCAGGTGATGCTGCCGCCAGCGACACCGACGCCAGAAGCTCCAGCACGTGTCGCTAGTTGCCGCACCTAACCTCGAGGATCTGCAACACATCAACCCGCAACATATACTCAAATCAGTAAATGGCAGATCACGAGTGACCTCAAGAATCAGTGGTGATGGAGAGTATGCATATCCAGTTCGGGTGGACGCAACTTCCATAACGCTAAAGATCTGAAAGGCCACTAATATCAAGTTCATCAATCAAACATGTATCAACTATCAAGTGAGCGCATTCCAAATCATCTAATCACTTACAAAGAGAACTATGTCATGTGACTGAATACGATGTCTAGAAGATGACCATGTGGGTAGAGGCACAAGCAATGGTGAAGGCACCATTGTTGAGACCATGCTGTGACAAAAAGAGTGATGGGGAATTAGGAGCACAAGCAAAGGCGTTATATAAATTCAAGAAATCAATCCAAATCACAGAGTGGGGAAATTAATATGATCTTGTCAAGGAAGCTATTTACGTAATTAAACTAATACAATCCATTTTCGAAGAGAAATAGTGAAATCCTAGACTACTTTCATCAACCACATCAAGAACTATATGTTTGCATGAGCACACATGAAGGGGATATGTTGTACCTTGTAAGGGAAGAGCAACAAATCGACAAGTTGTCGGCCGGCCTGGAGGAGGACCAGAACACATTGTCTTCTCTACTCCTTCACGAGGCGGTACTTGACAGCGAGGGCGAGAAAGCGGGCATCAGGATACCTGTGTCCAGCAAACAACGCTCCCAACATCTGTAGGCGGCATCTATTGCTGAGATTTGTTTGTCGGGTTCAGCATACCCGTGTACCGCCGGCACGGTCTTCCTGCGCAGGTGGCGATGGCGTCTCCCCTTGAAGGTCGGCGGCGGCGATGATCCCTTACGTCCGCGCTTCGATCCCGGACAGCGTCGATGGCGTCTCCTCTGGTACGATGGCGGGGGCGATCCCATACCTCACCGGCAGCGAGAGACGCCGATCCCGGAGGCAGCAAGATCGCATGAGATCGCGGTAGTGAGACACATCGATCCCGGATTTGGAATTGATCACGTGCTATCGGTTGCTGCCATTTGTAAGGTGCCTAGTTAGGAAATTTTGAAAAAGTTAGGAAAGTTTTTATTGTGAGGGTAAAAAAACCAACACAAGGGGATATGATGGTGGGATGTGAGGCAGAAATAAATCTAACGAAAAAAACCAGACAAAATATAACCAGACAAAAATAAACCGTGGAACGGAGACTACCAAGTCGTCCATTAGAAGTAGAGATTATTTATTTACTAACTAATGTGATTGAGAGATTTTTCTTAAAATCAATTATTTGTTTTCTAATTAATGTGATTGAGTGATTTAAGGTAAGGTTAATTAATTTAGATTTGATCTTTAGAGATTGTCCGTGATTGATTCTACATTACTAAATAACTTGCGTCAGTATGGAAAGTTCCGATCTGTTCGGATTTCTTTCATTGTGTGAGAGGACGACGCAAAAATAAACCGGTGAATTGGGGGGAGGGGATGGAAAAAAAAATCTATGAAAAAAACCAAGCGAAGGTGGGAGGAGGGACGAAAAAAACCATGGTAAGTGGGACGAAAATTAACCGCGGAGACTACCAACTGAGACATTAGGAGTAGAGATGTGATTGAACGATTTTTCTTAAAATCAATTATTTGTTTTCTAATTAGTGTGATTGAGTGATTTAAGGTAAGGTTAATTAATTTAGATTTGATCTTTAGAGATTGGTCGTGATTGATTCTACATTACTAAATAACTTGCGGCAGTATGGAAAGTTCTGTTCTGTTCAGATTTCTTTCGTTGTGTGAGAGGGTGACGCAAAAATAAACCGATGAAGTGGGGGGAGGGGACGAAAAAATTTTATAAGAAAACCAGCGAAGGTGGGAGGAGGGATGAAAAAAAATATGATAGGTGGGACGAAAATTAACCGCGAAGACTACCAACTGAGACATTAAGAGTAGAGATTTTTGTCCGAGGAATATCGCTACATTTTTCGTTCGCTTTTTTTTTGTTCGAGGGGCCTCGCTATGTGGTCTTGGTTCGGTTTTTTTGCATGCGTTAGGTGCAACGGCATAGCTACTTAGGAGGTGGAGGAGGACGAAAAAAACCGATGAAGGTGGGACGAAAAAAAAACCCGGAACGGAGACTACCAACTGCTCTATTAGGAGTAGAGATTATTTATTTACTAATTAATGTGATTGAGTGATTTTTCTTAAAATCAATTATATGTTTTCTAATTAATGTGATTGAGTGATTTAAGGTAAGGTTAATTAATTTAGATTTGATCTTTAGAGATTGTTCGTGATTGATTCTACATTACTAAATAACTTGCGCCAGTATGAATAGTTCTGATCTGTTCAGATTTCTTTCGTTATGTGAGAGGGTGATGCAAAAATAAACCGATTAAGTCGGGGAGGGGACAAAAAAATGTACAAAAAAACCAGCGAAGGTGGGAGGAGGGACGAAAAAAACCCATGGTAGGTAGGACGAAAATTAACCACGGAGACTACCAACTGAGACATTAGGAGTAGAGATGATTTCCGTGGAATTTTTGGGCCTAACATACGTGTGGCGGGCGTCAACCAATGCCACTGCTGACTTATGAATATGTAGAATTTTTTTTTTGCGTGGGTCACCCTAAGCTATCCGTGACATGCATATATTCTTCCCGCCACAGGTGCCTGTCAAACCAGTGGCGGGTATATCCTTGGCCCCGTCATTGCTGACTATGGTCACGCGGGCAAACTTGAAAGAGTCGACTTGTGGTGGTGGTTCTATTACCGGCCATTGGTACTTTTGCAAAATAGCAGTGGCGGGTTGCTGTTCATATCTGCCATTAATTGAAGCTTTTTTCTAGTAGTGAGGCTAAGCTGACACATCATCTTGAGAATGACAAAATCGACGCAAATGCATTCGTGTAGAGGGGAACGTCTTCCCTCGCCGAGCGCACATCGCTGGAAGACCTGAAATTAATCTAAGAAAATGCAACCACCAATCCGAAGTCTAAGACTTGAACTTTGGTGAGTTTGAGCTTCGGTCTAGGCTCAAGAGGAGGGTCATCAGTCTCGCGGTACTCGAGCGCACGAGAAAAAAGCAGTGTTCCAGAATCAGAAACTTGAAGGAAGGGGATGCCAACACAAAGTTCTTCCACTTAAGAGTGAACGCACGAAGAAGGAAGAATCACATCCACCATTTCAAGCACAACAATGGCTGGATCATTGACCATTCAGAGAAGGAGGATATCATCTTTGAGCACTTCGCCGACACCTTGGGCAGGTGTAGTATGAAAGAGGACTTCAATTGAGACAACTTATCCTTCCCCGACATGGTTTTGAGTGAACTGGGAAGCCCTATCACCGAGGAGGAGGTGAGGGCAGCCATCAACCAGATGCCCCAAGATAAGGCTCCCGGACCAGATGGGTTCACCGGGATGTTCTTCAAGAGTTGCTGGGAAATCGTTAAGGATGATGTCATGCGTGCTATTCATTCTTTTGGAGCCTTGCAGACTTCCAACTTTCATTGGCTAAACTCTGCAAATAGTGTGTTGTTGCCTAAGAAGGAAGGTGCGAAAGGCATTGCTGACTACAGACCCATTAGTCTTATCCACGCCATTGCTAAAATTATTGCCAAGATCCTTGCTCTCCGACTCGGGCCCCACATGGCCAGCTTGGTCTCCAATGCGCATAGTGCGTCCATCAAGAAGCGAAGTATCCATGACAATTACATGTACATGCGCAACCTTGCTGGACGCCTCAGCAAGAGCAAGACACCTTCGCACCTCTTCAAACTTGATATCCGCAAAGCTTTTGACTCCGTGCGATGGGACTACTGATACGTCTCCAACGTATCTATAATTTTGGATTGTTCCATGCTATTATTTATGATGTTTTGGATGTTTAATGGGCTTTGTTATATACTTTTATATTATTTTTGGGACTAACCTATTAACCCAAAGGCCCAGTCCAGATTGCTGTTTTTTTGCCTATTTAGGGTTTTACAGAAAAGGAATATCAAACGGAGTCCAAACGGAATGAAAGTTCCGGAGAGATATTTTTGGAGCAAAATACGCACTGGAGACTTGAGAACCACGGAATAGGGCTGACGTGGCGTCCACGAGGGTGGGAGCACGCCCCCTATACAGGGCGCGCCCCCTGCCTCGTGGACCCCACATCTGGCCCCCGGTGCCCTCATTACTCCTATATATACCTACGTACCCCGAAACCATCAGAACAACAGAGAAAATCCTAGTTCCACCGCTGCAACCTTCTGTTTCCATGAGATCCCATCTTTGGGCCTGTTCCGGAGCTCTGCCGGAGGGGGATCTACCACGGACTGCTTCTACATCATCATCATCGCCTCACCATGAGTTGTGAGTAGTTTACCACAGACCTTCGTGTCCATAGTTAGTATCTACATGGCTTCTTCTCTCTCTTTGGATCTGAATACCAAGTTCTCCTCGGTCTTCGAGGAGATCTATTCGATGTAATCTCTTTTTGCGGTGTGTTTGTCGAGATCCGATGAATTGTGGGTTTATGATCAAGATTATCTATGAGAAATATTTGGTTCTTTTCTGAACTCTTTTATGTATGATTATAATATCCTTGCAAGTCTCTTCGAATTATTGGTTTGGTTTGGCCTACTAGATCTATAGTTCTTGCAATGGGAGAAGTGCTTGGCTTTGGGTTCAATCTTGCGGTGTCCTTTCCCAGTGACAGTAGGGGCAGCAAGGCACGTTTTGTATTGTTGCCATCGAGGATAAAAAGATGGGGTTTATATCATGTTATTTGAGTTTATCCCTCTACATCACGTCATCTTGCTTAAGGCATTACTCTGTTCTTATGAACTTAATACTCTAGATGCATGCTAGATAGCGGTCGATGTGTGGAGTAATAGTAGTAGATGCATAATCGTTTCGGCCTACTTGTCTCGGACGTGATGCCTATATATAATGATCATGCCTAGATAGTCTCATAATTATTCGCTTTTCAATCAATTGCTCGACAGTAATTCGTTCACCCACCGTAGAATTATGCTATCATGAGAGAAGCCACTAGAGAAACCTATGCCCCCCGGGTCTATTCTCAACATATCAATCTACAATCTACTTTACTTCTCCGTTTTTACTTTCTGTTCTTATATCCAAAAATACCAAAAATATCAAACTATCATCTCTATCAGATCTCACTTTCGTAAGTGACCGTAAAGGGATTGACAACGCCTTATCGCGTTGGCTGCGAAGTTCTTATTTGTTTGTGCAGGTGCGAGGGACTCGTGCGTGGTCTCCTACTGGATTGATACCTTGGTTCTAAAAAACAGAGGGAAATACTTACGCTACCGTGCTGCATCACCCTTTCCTCTTCGGGGGAATACAACGCAAGCTCGAGAAGTAGCAACTACATTTTGGACCTCCTGCAGCGGAGAGGGTTTCTGAGCATCTTCCGGGACTGGATTACAACGCTTCTTTGCACGTCCTCCTCTCGTGTCCTTCTAAATGGTGTACTAGGTCCACCAATTTTGCATGGACAGGGTTTTCGTCAGGGTGACCCGCTGTCCCTCCTATTGTTTGTCATTACCATCGACCCGCTACAGCAACTTCTTGACTTGGCCACCAGGCACGAACCGTTACACAAGATTAGTGGGCGTGGGTCGACCTTTCGGACCTCGCTCTACGCTGATGATGCGGCAGTTTTTGTCAAGCCTATTTGGGAGGACGTGACAAACCATGCTTCCATTCTGAAAGGCTTTGGAGTGGTTACTGGCCTTTGCACTAATTTCTCAAAGAGCTCCGTCGTCCCCATTCGTTGCGGGGACCACAACCTTGATGCCATCCTCCATGGGCTACCAGCAAAGCGAGCCTCCTTCGCGCTGAAATATTTAGGGATGACATTATTGGTGTGGCAGCTCAGACGTGCCGACTTCCAATACCTAGAGGATAAGGTGGCGGGAAGGCTCGTGCCTTGGGAAGGGAGATATATTGCAACTTCGGGCCGAGTAGTTCTGGTAAAGTCGGTCCTTACATCTCAGGTTGTATTCACTGCTACTGCCCTATCCATCCCTCGTGGCACCCTAATAACATCAACAAGATTGAGCGAGCCTTTCTTTGGTCGGCCTCGCACAAGACAAATGGGGCTAAGTGCCAAGTCAGTTGGGAGCGCATTTGCAGACCCAAGGACTTTGGGGGACTTGGGGTGTTGCAGTTGGAGAATTTCTGTCGAGCTCTTTATCTGCGGTGGCTTTGTCTCGAGTGGACCGAGCCAACGAGGTTGTGGGTGGGCTTGGGTAACCCATGTGACGATGAGGACAAGTACTTCTTCCACGCGTGCACAACCATCACCATTGGCAACGGTGCTCGTGCGCCCTTCTGGGAATCACCATGGCTAAATGGGTGCAAACCCATGTACATCGCCCCCGGTGTTTGAGGCCTCGTCGCGTAAACAGTGAAAGGTCATGGAGGCTCTGCATAATGACGCATGCATTAGCAAAATAAACCTCGTGGCAGCGTCCTCTTCTGACCACCTGAGACAATTCCTAGCGCTTTGGATTGCACTTCACGGTCGCCGCCTTGACGAGCATACTGAGGATTCCATCCTGTGGAAGCATACGACCTCTGGAGAATACACTCCTTCTTCTTCATACAATGCGCAATTTCTATCCATCACTCGTACTGACATGTGCAAGGTAGTTTGAAAGTCCTAGGCACCCCCAAAAGTCAAATTCCTTGCGTGGTTGGCAATTCAAAATAGGATATGGACAACTGACCGTTTGGCCAGGAGGGGGTAGCCGAACTGTGGCCCTTGCCCCCTCTGTAGGAGGGAGCAGGAGACCGTTGAACATCTTTTCTTCAATTGTCGTTACACGCTGAGACTGTGGGGTTTGGTGAAGGACTGGCTACAACTTGTCAGCTTGGACTTTTCACTCTGGGCGAACTACAGGAACATCAAAGATTGGTGGTTCGACATGGTTTCCATCCATAGGATCCACGGAAGGGCGATGCCTTCGGTCACTATGCTAGTATGCAAGACAATTTGAGATGAAAGAAACGCCCCCAATCATCATTCTTCACACCATTCAGAGGATGGCGAGACTTTGGGCGACCACGGGTGCGGAACATTTGGGGGCATATTCTACCAGGAGAGTAGCGATTGTGTGCTGTGCAACCCCTGGTGGGGGGCTTTACTTTCTTTCTTGAATGTAACCTTGTCAGACTTCTTCCTCTCTTAATATTTAATGAAAAAGGGGCAAAAATTTCCCATATTAAAAAAAAAAATCTAACCATGAGAAGGACACTCAGTTCCCACGTAGGAGTATCTGCTGCTAGCTAGTCTGTTGGTGTCACATATATCTTGTACCCACATCTTCGTGTATGTACCGGTTTTCTATCATTTCTTGAATCCAAGTTACATTTCTTCCTTCCCTACATCAACAATTGTAGGCTTGTATGTACACAGACCCCAGTGAGGACGAGACGTGGTTTGATCCCCAGTGCATGCACGTCAGTCTCCTTGTTTACTCCAGCCAGCCCATTGGCCTCCTTTCTCAGTCAAAAAGGTACGTCTACGCCGCAAGCGAGTGTCCTGTGCTCCTTGAACGTAGCATACAGATTAAAGCTGTATTAAACTCCAACTAGTAAACTGTTAGGTTTCCACACATCCGTTTTATCTCCCCAAGAAAAACAAACCCTCCGTCCCCATATATAGTACATACTACTACTCCTCTTCCCTCGCTCGAGCTCCTCCACCTCACACAGTCATCACGCTGCATCTGCTGGAATCTAAAAGATCAGGTGAGTAGTCATCTTGTTTAGCTAGGATAGGTGCTACTACTACTGTTGCACTGTGCTCTTGCTTAATGGTGGCGTGTTGTTTTCTCAGTTGGTCTCGTGCTGCACCCGGGCGGCGGCCGTCGGTCACGATGCCGGGCATCAGGGGCGCCACCGTCCTCGACGACTTGCCGGAGTCCATCATCGTGGAAGAGATACTTGTGCGGTTGCCGTCCAAGGATGTCCTCCGGTGCCGTGCCGTCCGCAAGTCTTGGCGTAGCGCCACCTCCGCTCCTGATTTCCTCGTCGCACACCACCGCCGCCAGCCTGTCCTCCCCCTTATCAATATGTTTCCAAAGTTTCCAGAGTGCTACTACTCCAAAGAGAACGGAGACGAGTACGACTGTTTCGTTGCCTTTCGTGGCGCCGTCGCCGGGGCCGAGCGCAATCTCTGGCCTGTCGTCCGTACCAGCCGTACCACTGACAGTCTCCAGTTAGAGGCCGCCTGCGATGGTCTCCTCGTCGTCTCCGTTGGCCTGCGCGAGAAAGACTATTTCATCTGCAACCCGGCCAATCGCCAGTACGCTCCCCTGCTGCAGCTTCCGAGATGTCCCATTGCCACCATCCGCATAGCCGGCTTCTACCGGCACCACCCGTCTGAAGAATTCCGGGTGCTGTACTGGATGAGGTCGGAGGATATGGATCAGGTGCATTACAACGTCCTTGCAGTGGGATCTGACGACCCAAGATCCGTCTATAACTACCGAGAAAAGACATCTGATGCATCTTGGCCAGCTATGCCACGTTCTGTGGATCAGGCGTTACTGGCAGGGTTGTTAGGTTCCTCCTATAATCCACCAGTCTTCTACCATGGCAACCTGCACTGGGACACCGGTCGGTGCTCCGAGATAACCGCCGACATAATGGTGTTTGACACGGTGGCTGAAAAGTTCCGGTGGATGCGTCGCCCTCCAGCGGCATCGGACCCTCGGGCGTGGCTGCTGGAGTTTGATGGTGCGCTTGCCATGTGGAGCACCGTCGATGGCGTCCACCTAGATTTCTCATTGATGCAGGATTATGAGTCTGAGGTATGGACCTTCAAGCTCCGGATGAACTTGTCGGCGGTGGAGGTGCCGCTGCAGCGGCCAGATGGTTTAGCACATAATTCTAACTGCCCCAGGATTGTGATGGTCAACGACCGTGAGGTGCTGACCAATCTGATCCGTGGACATCTGTTGCATTGCAACATCGATGGCAACTTATTAGGAAGTGTGGAAAGCAAAGACGCCGATTATTTGGGGGTTACTTCGAGTTCTAACGGATGTTTTGGAGGAGACGCACTGTGGCTTACTTCGCATTTGCTTCAAGAGAGCCTGTTCCCTGTTCCGTCTATCGAGATGCAAGAGCAAGATGGCGTGAGCAAGCCATGTCCATTTATCCTGGCCTCCTAGGGATGTTCTTCTCGTAGGCCTCGCGTGTCATTTTCTTTCGTAGTACGTTTTGGTGCTGCTAGTACCAAACTTCTTGGATGAATGCAGTAGCATTTCTGATATATCATCATGCATATGGTGTTCGTTGGCTACTGCCTACTGGTATGTTCGGATGAATTATCATGAAATGATATGATATTATAATACTTGAAGTGGTAATGCTTTCTTGTTTTTGTATTCTGTTCGCTGAGATGAACCTTTAGCTTTGCAAGTATGTGAACATTGTTTCGTTTTCCATGAATAAATCCGGGGAACCAGTACCTCTAAATCTAAAAAATATATGCACTGCATGCTTCTCCTTATCGTCAAACAGCATAACATTACCTTAGAGCAACTCTAATGGAACCCCTGAAAGACTTTAACGTTGAACCCTTCCTAAATGAATAGACAAATGGCTTAACTCCTCCAGATTTTGAGAAGTCCAGATCCACACATCCGGGCACCACACCAGATATTCGGCTTCTCGACGACCACCCGGACACGCCCCGGACATCTGAGCCCTGCTTGCACATAGTTCGCGAGACCATGTGTTTCTGTTTCCCACTTCCCCCTTTGTGGACTAGACTAAGAGGGTGCTTGGATACGTTAACTTGCTAGCCTAAAAGTAGTGGGACTAAAACTTGCTAGCCTCACCCATGCTTGTATCCAAATACTAAAGAGACTAAAGTCAAGTTAATGAGCATTTATTATCCTCCAAACCCTCCAATCCAGAACTCGCATGTGTTAAAGGAGAGGAGTTAAATGAGGAGAGAGAGAGGACTAATCCACATTTTAGTAGGGGTACACTTTGACTAATTTTTTTAGTCTCAAGACTAGTTTTAACCCCTCTTTAGTAAGGGGTGCTTGGAACTTTAGCCTTTTAAAGAGACTATTTTTAGTCAGACTAAAATAAGTCCCTTGGATCCAAGCACAAGAACCATCTATGGTTGTCAAGGCCTCTTGGGAGAAGATTCACAATGTGGCTGAGAGGGGCGGGGAGAATGAGGGTAGGGTCGGTCATCAGTGGAGAGAGATGGGCTATATGGGCCCCATTAGCCATTGTTATTAGGCTGGTCACAATGGACAGGAACATAAGGTAGTAACCTACACATTTACCTAGACTATGTTACTACCTCCACAGTGGGTAGGAACATGTAGGTAGTGTCATGCAACGATGCATTTATTAGCTTATAGACTCATTGTTTCTTGGAGTATGTGATGTTCCGGTAACTTAGCTAGTTACCACTAGCACTTCTCTCTTCATTAAATATGTGCCACATAAGCAACGTTGTATTAAAATATGTGATGTTACTCCTAAGTTCCACCCCATTGGGACCAGCCTTAGTTACTACCTTCGTTCTGGTTTATTCGTCCCCATTGTAATTTGTGCTAAATTTTGACCAAATATTTAACTAATAAAATATTAATGCATGTTAACAAAAATTATATTGTTGGATTCATATTTGGACATAGTTTTCAATGATATAATTTTTTGTGATATGCATAAACATTTTGTTAGTTAAATTTATGGTTAACAAAATACAATGGGCACCAATAAACCAGGACGGAGTTGTATAAGACATACAGTTCCACACAAAAAACTAGAGCCATTTGATTGTCAAATGCAACACTTAAGTAATATAAAAAGATAGAAAATGCATAAAGAGCATGTAATTGTTGTCCCCATGCATGTAAGTCTACTTAAAAAGAAAAGAACATAAGAAATAAATAGCAGCGGGCGCGATGATTGATAACTTTGTCTTTAATCTATCTCGACCCACCTCTTCGACACGAGAGACATGTTATCCTTGGAGTCGTAAGGCTGATCGTAATGGTAGTATCATAGGTAGTATCATGCATGCCAACTAGGCAATTTTGATGAGGTGTCGTAGCATTAAATGAAGAAAGAGAGGATGTACTATCATGTCATGATACCGTATCATAATAAATGCTATGCTACTTTGTGTCATGCATGACAATAAATAGAGTACTATGCATTAGGGAGGTACTCCCTCCGTTTCTTTTTAGTCTGCATATAAGATATGGTCAAAGTCAATTTCAACACACATCTAATACTATTGATTTCATGGTGTGAATGTTGATATCTTTTCCTATATAGCTAGTCAAACGTTACAATGTTTGACTTTGACCAAACCTTATATGCGAACTAAAAAGAAACGGAGGGAGTAGTATCATACACTAGTATCATATGCATGATACTAGTATATGATACTCCCCATTACAACCAGTCTAAGGAACGAAGTAGAAGGACACAGTCTCGGGGCCGCTGCGCACATGTAACCGTGGACCCTTTGGGTAGAGCTTGTGTGAAAAAACTGCACGAATATGGCGCAGTCCGTCCAGGGCATGACGGTGTAGTATCATTCCTTCGAAAACACCATCCTAAAATTATCCTGAAATTTTGATCGTGGTTCGGTGACAGGACGCTATTCACCTATTCGTATGAGCGTGAAGGCACCACACGAATTTTGTTGTTGTTGGAGGCTGCCATTGTGTTTTCTTCTCCGCCGAACTTCTTCCGTTGCTTTAGTGGGAGCGAAAGACTAGCGAGAGAGTGTGTCCTGGTTGAACAATCTACTCCCTCCGTCTAGGTGAGTAAGTCATCTTAGGTTGTGCACCGTGACCAAGGCAGCGTGAAAAACAAGAGAAGTTAATGTTCATTTGCTAATTAATAGCATTGCATGTAATGAACTGACCACTGCATGTCGTGTTTGGTAGCCTCAAGTCATTAAAATCAGACACACCCCATATCTCTTATTGGTTGATTCCTTTGTTTATGCCAAGAAACAAAAAACGAGGTGGGAGTTAATGTACCGTGCCTAAGTGTTTTGAGATTATTTGGTTTTCGTAAGATGATTTACTCACCTAGACGGAGGGAGTAGCATGTTTTTTATAGTGCAACGGGGGAGAGGAGAGAGTATTCCTGGGGATGGAACGTCTTTAATTTGGTTGCAAACCAACCCAATGCGAAAATGGAACACGTGAAAGCACGCCGAACGAAACTTGTTTCGATTCCCACTACAGTGCATGATTCACATTAAGTTAAAAGAGTTTCCTACTACAGTGCATGGATCACTATTCTCCATTGGGGTCGTTGGTACAAAAGTACAAGCGTCACTAACGTACTAGCATACACGCAACTTACCCATGGGACCCAGAAGCATACTTGGCTGCAACCCATCTGCCGCTACTGGCACGGGTAGTGCGACCAGCGCTGCTAAAGATAACTAGTAGAACGCCCGCTTGCAACGGGTTGTATTGACGACTTCTTTTTTACTGTTAAAGCACTTCCATTTTCTTATTTTCTTAAATCGCTGACTAAATTTTTCTTGGAGTGATGTCTGAATGTATAAATTATACCCATACCAAAATATCAAGAGCTAAAAACATATTTATCGAAGAACATTTCTACAACACATTCAATATGAAAGTTATGGAATCTGACAGATTAGGAACAAACACAGATGACCTAGCACCAAATCTCAATTATATTTCCGAACCTTTTTCCTCGTTCGCATTTTCCAGGTAAAGATCCCGGTAAATTTCTTTCAATTTGGGTCGGGCAGCTTACGATTTCGATAGAAGAATTAGGCCAAAAATTAGGATACATTCTGGGAAATTGAAATTTCCATTCAAGAGATGTTTGCCCTATCAATGTGTGTCTGCAAGATCTCTATCCTCTTCCTCCCTCTCTCGCTCCCTCCCTTCGTCTCTCCCGACAAGTATACAAATGGCTAGCCACAACTTTTGTTGGTGGCTGGCCATTTCCAATCAACGTCGGCATACTTTGTATGTCATTGCTATTGCCTTAGTGGTGGCGTTGATATTTTTTAGAACGCCACTTGTATGTGGGTCCCAACATTCTGACCAGACATAACTTAGTGCCGGCATAGCAAAACGATCCTATGCCAGCACTAAAGCCGGCAGCTATTGGGTGGCAGTTTCCCTGACGCCACCAGTACATTTCACGGTTCCACTTTCAGGCCCACAGAACACCAGCGTAAAAAATACCCGCACACCAGGAATATACATGTTAGTAAGTCCTTTTTGTCACGTCATAACTAGGATTTTCTGCACTAGTACCCTTCTCTCTCAATCCACTAGTAGGAAAAACCCTCATTGGATATTACAAGTAGCAGCGTTCAGCTCAAACAGACGCTGCAAACACTGTCTGTCCGATCCGACGGCATTTCATACACCCCTGGCAACAGAGCCCGCCTTTATCCGGGCAGCCAACCTGTGCTCTTTTGCAGCGGCAATGTCATGTTGTGAAGAAAACATCATACTCAAAAAGAAATCCAACTCGAGAATTCCTCATGTGCGCACAAAATGAAACTGAGGTATACATACATCAAAACATCCTTTTCTCTTAATCAAGTAATAGATAATTGGCTACTAACTCTTGTTTTTCATGGCATTAATTATGCACAAACTCATGCAGGAACCTTACTGTTGTTACACACGGATATGAGTCGATATCTTAACAACTTATGTAAAAAGTTGGTCGAGTAGTAGATCACTCACAACTCGGTTGGATAATGCTTTGGCAGACGCACGTGAGAAGCAAATGAAGATGGATGATGAGCAAGTCAAGATAGATGAGTAGCGGATACAAATTAATATTATGCACACCAAAAACAAAAAGATGCGAGCCAAGATAGAAATCATTAAGATGTTTCGATATGCACTCCTTATGGCTGTCATGATTTGGTTTGGTACTCCCCCTCAATCATTAGCAGGATTTCTTCTTGTGGCATCCATTGCACTGATGAAGTTTTTCGCTTAGGCATTATCCAGAGTAGCAATGGCCATTTATGTATTGCTTTTAGTTCTTGAACTACCAAAAACTAGTATTTTCCAAATTAATATGTATTATGCATGTACTCCTGATATTCAAGAAGTATTTCATCATATATGTATGTTATCGATCATGTAGATAGCACTAATTTCACTTCCTACAATGTCTATATAATAAATCACTTTAGCAATGTGTACCAATGTGAGAACGCTACTAAGGAACGATCTAGCCGGGTGTGCCACACCTTAAACGCTGCTAACGGTACGTTAAGATTGGATTCTGTAAAAATATGAGGATGCCCCCGAAAATAACTAATATTTGGCATGTAACTAGAAATGATCTCTAACATTAACACGAACTTGTATGGTCATAGAAAAATGAAACTACACCCTACCTCTCTCGAACCGAACACACTTTCCCTTTTGAAAACACGCTCGTCCATTCGATTTGTAAAGTACATACGTGAAAACATTTGGATAATACTTAAAAAAATTAACTCCATATGAAGTGGTCACGTAATGATACCATGGCACAATCAATACATAATTTTATTTTTAAACGGCTCATTTTTGAACCCCAACAATGTCAATATAATGAACCGCCCAAGCAGCGTGTCATCGTATTGGAAATGCTACTAAGGCACAATCTAGTCGACTGTGCCACTTCTAAAACGCTGCTAATTGTGCATTAAGATTAAATTCTCTAAAAATATGGGAATAACACCAAGTAGATCCAAAATTGGGCATATAACTAGAAATGATCTGTAATATTAACACAAACTTGTATGGTCACAGAAAAAAAATCTCATCTCAGTTCACAAATTCTGCCATTGATAGTCGCACACTATCTTAACATGTGCTATTGCCTCATATTGTTCAAAATCTCATCTCAGTTCACAAATTCACACATAATAATATGTGTTCTGTTGAACTTGACCACTTTGGCTTTTCCGTGAAAGATCAAGTCACCAAGGAGGTTCTTCTGAGGTTCACTAGTGTTGAAGCACTCTACTCCTTCTCCGACAACAATGGTGCAATTGCATCAACGACCTACATTGTCTCATCATGTGACCTCTAGCATCGGCTGCTCATGCACCCAAGTGCCCCCTTGTTTTCTCATTTTCCTTAGACTTTCTGCAACAATGTTATACAAATGTTCCCAGATCTCCCCATTGTTCCGTTTGTCAGCTAGGCAAAAACACTCGACTACCATTTCCCACCTCCACCTCTTACATGGTGGCAGGGGTCGCACGCGGTGCTTGCCGCCCCGTGAGCACTGAAAAGAATAGCGCGCTATAGAGCGTGTCTGACTAAATAAATCATTGTACAATGTGTCGCTAATAGCACACTATAGCGTGATATAGCACAGTATTACCGGATTTTAACGCCAACGAATTTTTTGCTATAGTATGCTATTTTTTCCTTGCTCCTGAGTGGTATTTTGCAACACTGTCTGGATGTCTTGATTATAGAAGTCTCGATTGTGGTGTCCTATTTCACAACACCAAATTGGGCTTGGACCAAAATTTACAACACCAAAGTTGGTTTACGGGATATAAAAACTGTTTCACTAAAATTGGGCACCTGGAGCAGAAGATTAATGTAAAAACAGTTGTTTTCTTGTGGTCTCGCGTGGTCCCGGCTGCACTATAAAAACTGCGCCAGCCGCCCAAGTGTTGCCAATTTACAGCACTTGCTGTTGTATTTTGCAACTTCCCTTGGAGTAAATTTGTTTTGCATGTAGGACACCTATTGGAACAACGTTCTTGCCCCCTCATGCCCTAAAAAGTGGTTGTACCCTAGTTAAGGGTACCTATTGGAGGCCCTCTTATGGCATTCTGAAGCAAAGCAAGGGCAAACGGGTTCTTTGTTATAATTTTCTAGACCCTAGATCTGTACATTGTTTTTAGACTTTGTTTCTAAAAAAAAAAGACGCATGTTTATCTCTGATTGTAAATGTTATTAGATTCAGAAGCACTAATGAACATAGATAATGGATCTGGCTCTTTTCTTAAGATTGCTTGTAGTGCCAACCATTATTGGGGATATCTCTTATCAAGTACTTATTGGTTGACCGAAGATAAGAAGTAAATCGGAGAGGGTAGCTTCTGCAGCATCTCTTTTGCTAGAAAAATTGAGCATAGGTAGCAATTGTTATTTTAAGCCAACAATGTCCTTCATATTTCTTGGTAAGGCAAAAGGGCATACTTTTGCATTTTGCCATCATGTAATTTGGATTCTATAGCATTCTGGCTTACTTTTGAAGCCGTGAACTTTTCCTTCATTTTATGTCATCCATCCAAGCATAGTAGTCAAAACAATAGACTAGATATAATAAGACAAAATGGGGACAAAAGTAGAACAGATCCGTAGCATACATACTTCAAAGTCCAGAAATGTATAATAGAATGTTAACCAGAAAGTAGCCACTACTCTCGGGTGTTATCAGGCGTACTAAACCCGAGTTTGAATTTTTTTTTAAAAACCTGATGAAACCAAATCCAATAAAATCGAAAAAAATGAGACATCAAACCCTATAAAATGTTCGAGCTTCTTGCAAATTGTCAGCCAAAAGTTACATCCAAGGATTTCTCACAAAGGAAAAAAATTAATGCTCAAAAAGTGCAGAAAAGTATAATAGAATGTTAACCGGACAAAGGAATACTTCACGATAAGCACCAAATATGACACGAGATGTATGACCTCCTATGTAGAAAATGCAGTTGTGGGAACTGGGAAGTGAGAAGAAGCAATTCATCCGTCCTATAGCCCGAGGATGAATGGTGCACCATCTCCTTGTTGCATCTCAAAGAAAGCTAGGGGAACGATGCTCTGTTGCAGCGAATGTGTGGTAATATGTCTGTTGTAGCGGTCGAGTTCGTTTCGGTGGCATTCTACCATTCCTAAAACCTCACCATCAATGTCGCAGTGCAGAAGACGGCCGGGAAGCTGGAGTAGCAACTCACGCTCGTTGACGACAACCATCGTCAAACCAAATTTGGACAATGCCGCCATCGCTCGTGACAAGTCAATTCGGTGCCGTAAGGCCCATACCTCATCTTTGTAGTCCTGCATCACAAAGACGTCCATGATGACATATAAAAGCAAGCACGCCGTCCATCTCCGACAAGGATGTCCTGAGTCCGAGCAGGGCCTTGGCAGGCCGGCGCATCCACCGGAACAACTCCACCGTGGTGTCGAACACAATTATGTCGTGCACGTCAGTGTAGTAGTGATGGTACCGCAGTGCAGGCTACCGCCATGGAGGACCGGTGGGCCGTCCATGGAACAGGGCAGGCCCTTCAGCAATGCCTGTTCAACGGAAGGCAGGACGACGCGGGCGGCCATCCTAGATATCTTCTTAGCTCGTCGGAGCCTACGGCGGTGATGTAGTAATCAGCTGCGTCGCGATAGTTTTTTTCCCAGTAGTAGAGTAGCCGGTACTCTCCGGTTGAGTGGTGCATGAAGAAGCCGGCTATGGTGGTGGCGAAGACTAATCCAGGGCCTTCGAAAAGCTGTGGCAGAGGAGCACACTGCCGGGTGGCCGGATTGCAGACATAAAGATGAAAAAGAAACCGGTTGCATGGGGAAGACCGCCATCACCACCACCCTCTACATGAATTTTGGGGAGGAATTCGTTTCGTGGTCACCGTGTCTCGGAGCTTCGACCTAGAAACCATCGTCCGGGTCATCAAGGATCAGGTCAAGCCGCAAACCAATAGTCACGAGCAGCGGGTCAGCTCGGAGAAGAAGGATGGCCTCGTCGCGGCAACATCAAAATACCTATGGGGTCACGTCACCCAAGCTACCTCGGCCGCCTTGACCAAATATTGTATATCCGTGATACGTCTCCAACGTATCTACTTTTCCAAACCCTTTTGCCCTTGTTTTGGACTCTAACTTGCATGATTTGAATGGAATTAACCCGGACTGATGATGTTTTCAGCAGAACTGCCATGGTGTTGTTTTTGTGCAGAATAAAAAGTTCTCGGAATCGCCTGAAAATCAAAGGAGAATTATTTTGGAAAATATAAAAAATATCAGCAAGAAGATCCACACCAGGGGGGCCAAGGCATGTTCACGAGGGTGGGGGGCGCGCCCCCTGCCCTGGGCGCGCCCCCTGCCTTGGGCGCGCCCCCTGCCTTGGTGGCCCCCTGGTGACTTACCGACGTACCCCCAGATCCTATATCTTCACTTTCGGGGAGAAAAAAATCAGGGAGAAAGAATTATCGCGTTTCACGAGACGGAGCCGCCGCCAAGCCCTAATCTCTCTCGGGAGGGCTGATCTGGAGTCCGTTCGGGGCTCCGAAGAGTGCAGATCGTCGCCATCGTCATCATCAACCTTCCTCCATCACCAATTCCATGATGCTCACCGCCGTGTGTGAGTAATTCCATCGTAGGCTTGCTGAACGGTGATGGGTTGGATGGGATATATCATGTAATCGAGTTAGTTTTGTTAGGGTTTGATCCCTAGTATCCACTATGTTTTGAGATTGATGTTGCTATGACTTTGCTATGCTTAATGCTTGTCACTAGGGCCCGAGTGCCATGATTTCAGATATGAACCTATTATGTTTCCATGAATATATGTGTGTTCTTGATCCTATCTTGCAAGTCTATAGTCACCTACTATGTGTTATGATCCGGCAACCCTGAAGTGACAACAATCGGGACCACTCCCGGTGATGACCATAGTTTGAGGAGTTCATTTATTCACTATGTGTTAATGCTTTGGTCCGGTACTCTATTAAAAGGAGGCCTTAATATCCCTTAGTTTCCAATAGGACCACGCTGCAACGGGAGGGGAGGACAAAAGATGTCATGCAAGTTCTTTTCCATAAGCGCGTTTGACTATATTCGGAATACATGCCTACATTGCATTGATGAACTGGAGCTAGTTCTGTGTCACCCTAGGTTATAACTTCTACATGATGAATTGCATCCGACATAATTTCCCATCACTGATCCAATGCCTACGAGCTTTACCTATATTGCATGTTCCTTATTTACTTTTCCGTTGCTATTATAACAAAAACTACGAAAACACTATCGTTACTTTTATTGCTGCTACCGCCACTATCATATTACTTTGCTACTAAACTATCTTGCTGCAGATACTAAATTTCCAGGTGTGGTTGAATTGACAACTCAGCTGCTAATACTTAAGAGTATTCTTTGGCTCCCCTTGTGTCGAATCAATAAATTTGGGTTGAATACTTTACCCTCGAAAACTGTTGTATATGTGCACTAGTTCGGCGAAGATATGGTGGTACAAGTGCAATATGGATGGTAGATATAGGTTTTTGTAATAATAAAATATAAAAAACAGCAAGGTAACTAATGATAAAAGTGAACATAAACGGTATTGCAATGCTTTGAAACAAGGCCTAGGGTTCTTACTTTCACTAGCGCAAGTTCTCTCAACAATAATAACATAACTGGATCATATAACTATCCCTCAACATGCAACAAAGAGTCACTCCAAAGTCACTAATAGCGGAGAACAAACGAAGAGATTATGGTAGGGTATGAAACCACCTCAAAGTTATTCTTTCTAACCGATCTATTCAAGAGTCTGTAGTAAAATAACACGAAGATATTCTTTCCGTTCAATCTATCATAGAGTTCGTACTAGAATAACACCTTGAGACACAAATCAACCAAAACCCTAATGTCACCTAGATACTCCATTGTCACCTCAAGTATCCGTGGGCATGATTATATGATATGCATCACACAATCTCAGATTCATCTATTCAACCAACACACAAAGAACTTCAAAGAGTGCCCCAAAGTTTCTACCGGAGAGTCAAGACGAAAACGTGTGCCAACCCCTATGCATAGATTCCCAAGGTCATGGAACCCGCAAGTTGATCACCAAAACATACATCAAGTGAATCAATAGAATACCCAATTGTCACCACGGGTATCCCACGCAAGACATACATCAAGTGTTCTCAAATCCTTAAAGACTCAATCTGATAAGATAACTTCAAATGAAAAACCCAATTCATTACAAGAAGATAGAGGGGGAGAAACATCATAAGATCCAACTATAGTAGCAAAGCTCGCGATACATCAAGATCATCCCATCTCAAGAACACGAGAGAGAGAGAGAGAGAGAGAGAGAGAGAGAGATCAAACACATAACTACTGGTACATACCCTCAGCCCCGAGGGTGAACTACTCCCCCTCGTCATGAAGAGCACCAGGATGATGAAGATGGCCACCGGAGAGGGATTCCCCCCTCCAACAGGGTGCCAGAACGGGTCCAGATTGGTTTTCGGTGGCAACAGAGACTTTCGGCGGCGGAACTCCCGATCTAGGTTATTTTCCGAAGGTTTCTGTATATATAGGAGGTGTCGGAATCGGGGACAAGTAAAGGGGACCTCCGGGCTGTCCACAAGGCAGGGGGCGCGCCCAGGAGGCACCCCCTACCCTCGTGGGTAGCCCGGGAACCTTGTGGTCCCCCTCCGGCACTTCCTGGGCTTCTTCTGGTCCAAAAACGTCCTCCGTTGAGTTTCAGGTCAATTGGGTTCCGTTTGATATTCCTTTTCTACGATACTTTAAAACAAGGGAAAAACCAGAAACTGACACTGGGCTCTGGGTTAATAGGTTAGTCCCAAAACTCATATAAAAGTGTATATAAAAGCCATAAAACATCCTACAAAGATAATATAATAGCATGGAACAATAAAAAATTATAGATACGTTGGAGACGTATCACGTCTCTCCGGCACGGTCGGTGGGAGCCGGAAGGTGGGGTCGTTGTACTGCATCCTCGCCTCCCTTTGAGAGTGCTCTGGGTTTGGGTGAAGAAGAGAAGGGGGTGGCGCAAATGGATGAGTGGAGAATAGGTGGAGGGGTGGGTGGTTTAAATAGGGAAAGGGGAAGGGAAGGGAGTGGCACCGGCCGCACTTTGGATTTGCTACGTTCAAACGAGCCGCGTCGATCGATATGCCATCTTAATTGCCAACAGGTTTTAATTGCCGCGTTGAAAATATGCGAGTGGATCAAAAAGTGTGAAACAATGCTCCACATCGAGGAGACACGCGTGCGAGATGAGACGAACCAGCGGAAGCGACCGTCCCTGCGTCTGTGGCGGCTCACGTGCAGAAACAACCCGGTTAGTTTCCTGGCAGCTCACGTGCAGAAAGAGGCCGGTCAGTGCAATGTGGCAGCGGGCAGCGGAGTATGCAGGTAGGCTAGCTACGTGCATGCATAGCAGGCTAGCTGGACATGTCGTTCATGCATAACAGGTTTCTGTCGTTGCGGCGCACGCACAACCCAACAGTCTAACCACGGCCCAACGGGCCAACAGCGGCACCGTCCGACGCGACCCCACTCATTTGGTCCAATGGGCGACACAGTCAGTGCGGCCCCACTCGTCAATGTTAACGGTCAAAGCACTGACCCGATGGCATCCACAGTTTGTCAACATTTCTGAGGGTTTCAAACAAGTGAGTTGGGAAAAGTGAGCAAATGTTAAGTGGGGAAAAGTGAGCAAATGTTAAGATCGTGGGGATGAATGAGTATGGCTAAGGAACCAGGGGCACATATGTAAAAAAACCTAGTATTTTTGGTTTACCAAGTAGCCTGCCAAGCCAGCAGTTAGGTGATCCAAGCCTGTTTGCCTGTGAAGGTCGTAAGGAGGGGAGCTGCAGGTCTGTATAAGATACTTTCAGTATAACTGAATGAATGTGGCTGTGTTGTGGTTTCAGACTGGAAGTAGTTCTTGACTTCTTGTCAACATTTAAGCCAAACAGAGAGCATTACTGCTTGTTTTTCCTGCACAATGGCACTTCAGAATATAAGGTGCCTCATCTTTTTTTTTTTTCACCCGCAAAAAAAAAAGATGAGGCACCTTAATTGAACTGATTTCGTTTGATGAAATATCTCACTGAATCAAATGGCACATGTCTGACCTCTGCTTTCTTCTTCGTCAGTCCTTCGCTTACTTTGTAGAGATTTGTATATACTTTGCACACTTTTTCATTAAGCAATAAAATTTATGGCAATTCTGCCATGTGGTGGCTTTTTAGATTACGAAAGATGAAGAGGGAAAGCGCCCAACCAAATATACTCCTAACCAACGAACAAAAATCGTGATTAGAGCAGGATTTAATTAACATATCATGCTGGCACTGTTCCTGTTTTAGACTTAAATCTTTCTGAACTCATAGTGAGAACATCAGCAGTACACATTTCCTCTTCTTTTTTAAACTTCTAATTAATATATTTGTAATGTTTACATTGTCTAACATGTTGGTGATCAATTGACGGACAAGATTAAACTCTTATGTTACTTCCTAGGAGGTAAGGTGCTTCTTAAAAAAGCTCGCATTTCTCATTCAAGTTACTTTTGAACAAGTAGCTTACTGTGATGAAGATGAAGTAGTGCAGTGGTTGAACCATTTAATAATGTGTATAAGTAAGCCATACATGTACGAGGGTCCATCCTTTTTCCTGCTCACATAAATACCAAACACAGATCGTCCGAGCAGTCAGTGTACGAGGCTTGATGTTTTTCATGGAGACACCAGAGTCATTTAGCAAGAAAGCCACACCATTGCCCGTAGTCAGGCATGTGAGGCTTTTGGCATCTTTGGGATCCATGCACTGTTTCTGTTTTAGATTTTGTATTTAGAAATGATGTAATTAATAAGTTGTAGTTTCTGTGTTACACTGTCCTGTTGTTGGTGACTGTTTCTCCAGCTTTTTTTTAGCATTGACAGAACTTCAATAAACATGGGATACCTATATGTTCAGGCGAATGTGGATGACATTTGCGCCATCGTTTGGCTGATCTATGCTGTGACGATATATTTTCAGAGGAACCCTTGAGATGCTGGTGATGAAGATCCGGTTGTGGAGCCGATAGTGATGATGTTCTGGTCCCACTGCTGGAAGAAGCATTGCTGCAACTCTTAAGATTATAGGGTTTATCAGGCCACCTGCCAAGCCAGCAGTTATCGGAGCCTGTTTCCCTGTGAAGTTCGGGTGTGGGGGAGCTGCAGGTTTGTATAAAGGTACTTTCAGTATAACTGAATGAATGCAGTTGTGTGTTCTGTCATCGAACTGGAAGGAGTTCTTAACTTTTAAGCCAAATATAAGAGCATAACTGTTTATTTTTTCCTGCACAATGGTACTTCAGAAGGTACGGGATTGAAGGAGTATTTAGCCAAAAACTACCACATTTCGTGAAACCGCGTCTACAAACTACCACTTTACAAATTTGTGCGAAAAACTACCACTTTTTCACTAATCTTTGACAAAAAACACTAGTGACTGAGTTGGACGAAATTAAACTCGATTATGACAGGGCTGGCCCACACGTAAGCGCGCTGCTTCTCTCCGCGACGTCGACTCGGCCCGGCTCCCTCTCCAGCGCCGCCGAGGGCGTCAAGCCGCTCGTCGTCCACGCCAGCGCCGCCGAGGGCGTCAAGCCGCTCGTCGTCCACGCCAGCGCCGCCGAGGGCGTCAAGCCGCTCGTCGTCCACGCCAGCGCCGCCGAGGGCGTCAAGCCGCTCGTCGGCTCGGCCCGGCTCCCTCTCCGCGACGTCATCGACGGCGCCGGCGTCGGGGGCAAGGCGTCGAGGAACCTGAAGCTGAAGCGTCCCTCGGGGCGGCCCCAGGGGAAGCTTGATGTACGCGTCGCCGTGAAGGAGCCGGCGAGGTACTACGACGCCAACCCTGGTGGCGGCTACCCGGCGCCCGCGGGGTACGGCTCCTCCCAGCCCGCCGGTGGATCCACCCGCGATGCCTACGGTGGTGGGTACGGCGCTGGTGTGGGCGCGTACGACGCCGCGGCGGGGGCTGGAAGCTACGGCGCTTACGCGGCCGCAGCGCCTCCGTCGGGGTACCCGGGTTACGGCTCCACCGCCGCCTCCCCAGGCCTTCGCGTACGGCTCCGTTCAGCCGTCCTACGGCGCCGCGCCGCCGACTCAGGGAGCAGGCGGGTACGGCTCCTCTGCTCCGGCATACGGCGCCGGGCAGCCTGCTGCTCAGGGGGCGGGGTACGGGACGGCCGCGTCGGAGTATGGCACGACGGGCGTGGCTCTCGACCAGAGCGGCGGGAAGAAGAAGAAGGGGATGGGCATGGCGGGCGGCCTGGCGGCGGGCATGCTGGGCGGGCTGGCGCTGGCCGGTGGGGCGCTGGAGAGGTGCTTCGCCGGGGTGGCCATAGCTGGCATAGCCACGGCTTGGCCGCTGCCACGGCCGGCGGCGACATGGTGGTGCTCGTGAGGTGTTTGTTGAAATGACAAATATAGAGAGAGCGGAGGAGGAAGAAGAAGATTGGTGCTGACATGCGGGCCCCACATGTAATAACGGTCAAAATTGAGTTTAAACGAGTCAAATCGGGCACTTTTCATACATGGTAGTTTTTAGTCAAAGATTAGTAAAAAAGTGATAGTTTTTCGCACAAAATCGTAGAGTGGTAGTTTTTCGTCACGTTTCCGTCAAATGTGGTAGTTTTTGGCTAAATACTCGGATTGAAGGGGCACCTTCATTGAACTGATTTTGTTACACTAGTGATTTTTAGACGAATACTAGTGATTTACTTACACTTAACATATACGTATGTAATTTCTGGAAGCTAATTTTTTCTCAGTTGTACTGTTTTGCTGATACTTTTGTTCATTAAAGATTTTGTATTAGAAATGAGATACCTAAATGTTCAGGCTAATGTGGACGCCATTCTTTGGCTGATACATGCCGAGGCAATATATTTTCAGAGAAACCCTTGAGATGTTGGTGATGAAAATCCGGTCCTCACAGAACATCAAGCTGCAACCCTTAAATTTTAGTTTTATCAAGTTGCCTACCAAGCCAGCCGTTCAGTCATCATCGTTTGCATTCGAAGGTAGATGCATGGGAGCGGAGCTGCAGGTTTATATAAGCTACTTTAATTTCAGTATAACTGAATGAGTGCAGTTGTGTGTTCTGGCATCAAAATTGAAGTTCTTATCAACTCTTGACCAAAAATGTAGACTATTCACTACTGGACTCGACGCAGGCCATTTCCCGTCGGCATAGATAACGTCAGCGTAGTCTTGTCATACCGTCGGCATAGGGCTCTATGCCGACGGCTCCTGTGCGGTCGTCGGCATAGTTTTTTGCTTGACGGCAACGGACGGCTCCGTCAAAAACGCTGGCGAATCACGGGTGGCCGCGTGGCAAATCTATGCCAACGGCTTGGCGTCGGCATACCTATGCCACGTGGCTTCCCGTGGTGTCTCCTGACGGCAGGGCTATGCCTACGGTAAAGCCGTCGGCAATCTATGCCGGCGGCTTTGCTGTAGGCATAGCCCTGCCACGTGGCGTCCTCTGGTGCCTCCTGGCGGCAAGGCTATGCCTACGGCATAGATAAAATCTATGCCGACGGCTTTGCCGTAGGCATAGCCCTGCCACGTGGCAGGCCCTGGGAAGCCCTGGGCACATCTATGCCGACGGCTTTGCCGTAGGCATAGATTTTTTTTTATTTTCCCTGTTTTCTCTTTTTCAATTCATTTTGACAACATTTCAAAGCAGAAAATATGGCATTATGCAGAATTATGACAATTCATCATCTAAACATACTCAAGTTCATCATCATCATTTAAACATACTCAAGTTCATCATCTAAAGATCATCACCGGCGAAAGTTCATGAACATAAGTAGTGCAAGACATGGATCATCATCATCGTCATCTAAAGAAACTAACAAGTAGAACATGAAAGGTATGGCACGACAGGCACATGCACGGGTATCATCGTCGATATCAAGCAAGACCACCGCCGCCAAAACCACCACCGCCAAGACCACCTCCGCCAAAACCACCACCGCCAAGACCACCTCCGCCAAAACCACCACCACCAAGACCACCTCCGCCAAAACCACCACTCTGCCAGATCGGAGTGACTGGGGTCGACGAAGCAGGAGTCGAGCCACCGGTCCCCTACATGTATGAGAGAAGATTCTAACGGTAAATATGATATGGCAGTGTTGAATGAACCTTGAACTAGTTTGTCAGTAGTTAGGCAAATGTACTAATCGGACTATCACTGCCTAGTGCCACCCATTTATCGAACGTGGGCACGTGTGGGGGTTCTCCCGCAGGTGGTGGTGGTGGTCCCATTTGTGGTGGATCCGTGCGGTTACTCCAAGACGCCAACATAGCCTGGATGTTAGTGAAACAAGCAAACTAGAAGGTCAGAAGGAATGGAAGTGCAAAAATTTAGCTTGGTTTTAAGAGGGCAAAACTAACCGTCATCATCTGACGGTTGTAATCATCGTTTGCCTTCACTCTTTGCAAGTACTCCAGCACCTCGAGATTCCTATGCTCAACAAAGGCCTTATATGCCTACATAATTCAGGTTGTTTCTAAGTGAGCAATGCTGAATAAACTGAGAATGTTAGAGAGAAAGAAGATAAAGGGGAAGTACTTACAGCATGCTGGCAGGCTAAGGGAGGCTGCGAATGCCCCGTACTCTCTAACGGGCTCGGGTTGGTAGCCCGAAGCCGTGCGTACGAGACCGAAGGAGTGATCAAGCCATAGAAACACGGATACCGGCCATGGGACTTCCCCTTGATGGCCACCACCACCGTGTCATCAATCTGAGACTGGGTGACGTCAGGAACAGGAACATCCGGATGCAACCTCTGAAACTGCTGAGTGTAAGACTCCAGGTGCTCCTCGGTCTTGCCGTAGTACTGGCTCTCGCCGTCCTTGCGATCACTCCGCTCGCGGGCCAACTTCCACGACTCAATGTTTGAGAGTGGCCTCTTCAATTTTTCCTCCTACAATGTCAAACAGAAGTTAGCCATACATAAGAACATGACGATAAAGAAGAACAAAAATGCATCATGCATATAGATATACCTTCATGGCCTTGAAGCCCCCAGTGGTTCCTGTTTCCTTGGCCGTGTGTCCCGTCTTTTCCACGGTTAGCCCGGGCCTTGCTGATCTTAGCAGCAAACTCTGCATCGTCGCTGAGCCACCTATCCACCAAACTCGCCCATCCGTCATCCTTTCCATAGCACCAACGAGGAATAACCTATGCAAATTTTGGAAGCATGACATGTGAGCACGAAACTTATAATTGACTGCTTAAAAAATGAAAAGTCAGTAACAGTTACCTTCATGAATTTCTCCCTGTTCAAGGTAAGTCGTTGCCTCTGCGCTTGAGTTTTGGTCATCTTTTGATGAAAGGTAGGTGTGGTAGTACTGCGAGACGGCAACCCAACGCACCTCGTACTGCAACTGACGAGCTTTCTTCTTCGCAGCCGCAAGCAAGACCACATCGGCTCTGGCCTTGTGCTCGTCAAGAACTCTAGAGAGTTGCTGCAATCATGCATAAACCATAAGCAAACAAGGCATGCGTTGAGTGATTCAATGATAAACTATGAACGAAACTGAAGACAAGTGATTCAGAAGAGAATTTACCCAAAATTTGGTGATCACGGCCTTAGCGGCCGTCCCGTACTCCCCATGGCTTTTAGCCTCGTAATGGGCCCAGATCATGGCCAAAACCCGTAGCTCCGGGTCCCTATCTAGCCGCAGGCAGAATAGGCCTGCCAAAACTCCTTCAACAGGACAGTGATAACGCTGTTCCATTTACGGCCCTTTCCATGAAGGATCCAGTTCCTGCAAAAGAATCGAAGGATTGGCATGTGTACAATAAGAAAATGTTGTCATGTGTTGAAAATATGATTGAGAGGCACTTACTCTGTCCCTGCAGGTTCAATGAGCCACTTGTGAGCCTCGATAGAAGGTGGTGTAGGTACTCCGGCAGTACCACGCAGCCACCCCTTTGGAGCACCCGGCGGCAAGTTACCCCACAACTTGGGGTCAACCTCCCCTCCACCACCCTCCTCGTCCTCCTCCTCCTCGGCCTCCTCCTCCTCGCCATCAGGAACATACTCCTCCTCCTCAGACTCAGAAGGTGCCTCAGTATAGGAGGGCATCGAAGAAGACCCTCCTATTTCGGACATGGACTGGAGTTTTTTTTGCCCCGGGTGCCTCTCCCCCCCCACGTCCTCCTCCTCTAGGGGCTCTGCCCCACCCCTCCTCCTCTAGGGTCTCCTTCCCCGATCCCTCGACCTCCCTGTGAGGTGTCATCATCG
>LR738715.1:881333151-881355139 GCA_902687465.1 Secale cereale | reverse complement strand
GTCCACTCCGAGTAAGTGATTTGAATTTGTTGAGGAAACCGGCGCCGCTGGACTTGCCCATGATTAGCAAACCTGCATTAACAAGAGAATAAACAATTAGTAAGGATATCAAATAAACAAGCATATGGAAAAGAACACATATGAATCATCATTAAAAAAACCTACATTTTCTAGAACCCATATGAATCATCACTATTGTAATCTATTTGTCGACCGGTCTCATCATCACTATCACGCATATCTTCTTCATTGTCTGATGGAGGTGGAGGCTCTTCCTCATCGTCAGCGTCTTCATTTAACTTTTCAAGCATAATTATGTCTCTTTGATTCACAACTGCCTTACCATCAATCTGTGCGTCGTCGTCGTTTGGGTCCAGATCAACATAACCCAAGTCATCATCCTCCTTGTTTCCAACCACGTCATCATGTTCCTCTTGAAAGAACACTCCCTCGTATGTCATGGGGTTTATGTTGTAGTAATCATCATCGTTCGGGTCTGGTAGCTTACTGATACGTCTCCAACGTATCTATAATTTTTGATTGTTCCATGCTATTATTTATGATGTTTTGGATGTTTAATGGGCTTTGTCATACACTTTTATATTATTTTTGGGACTAACCTACGAACCCAAAGGCCCAGTCCAGATTGCTGTTTTTTTTTGCCTGTTTCAGGGTTTGCAGAAAAGGAATATCAAACAGAGTCCAAACGGAATGAAACCTTCGAGAGAGATATTTTTGGAGAAAATCACGCACGGGAGACTTGAGAACCACGGAGTAGGGCCCACGAGGTGCCCACGAGGGTGGGGGGTGCGCCCCCTGCCCAGGGCGCGCCCCCTGCCTCATGGGTCCCTCGTGAGTCCCCCGGTGTCCTCTTTCCTCCTATATAAGCCTACGTACCCCGAAACCATCAGAGGAGGAGAGAAAACCCTAGTTCGACCGCCGTAACCCTCTTTTCCCTTGAGATCCCATCTTGAGGCCTGTTCCGGAGCTCCGCCGGAGGGGGGGGATCCATCAAGGAGTGCTTCTACATCATCATCATCACCCTCACCATGAGTTGTGAGTAGTTTACCACAGACCTTCGGGTCCATAGCTAGTATCTAGATGGCTTCTTCTCTCTCTCTGGATCTCAATACAAAGTTCTCCTCGGTCTTCGAGGAGATCTATTCGATGTAATCTCTTTTTGCGCTGTGTTTGTCGAGATCCGATGAATTGTGAATTTATGATCAAGATTATCTATGAGAAATATTTGGTTATTTTCTTAACTCTTTATGTGTGATCATAATATCCTTGCAAGTCTCTTCAAATTATTGGTTTGGTTTTGCCTACTAGATCTATAGTTCTTGCAATGGGAGAAGTGCTTGGCTTTGGGTTCAATCTTGCGGTGTCCTTTCCCAGTGACAGTAGGGGCAGCAAGGCACATATTGTATTGTTGCCATCGAGGATAAAAAGATGGGGTTTATATCATATTGCTTGAGTTTATCCCTCTACATCATGTCATCTTGCTTAAGGCGTTACTCTGTTCTTATGAACTCAATACACTAGATACATGCTGGATAGCGGTCGATGCGTGGAGTACTAGTAGTAGATGCAGGCAGGAGTCGGTCTACTTGTCTCGGACGTGATGCCTATATACAATGATCATGCCTAGATAGTCTCATAATTATTCGCTTTTCTATCAATTGCTCGACAGTAATTTGTTTACCCGTCGTAGAATATCGCTATCATGAGAGAAGCCACTAGAGAACACTATGGCCCCCGGGTCTATTCTCAACATACCAATCTACATCTACTTTACTTTTTCCGCTTTTACTTTCTGTTCTTATAAACAAAAATACCAAAAATATAAACTATCATCTCTATCAGATTTCACTTTCGTAAGTGACCGTAAAGGGATTGACAACCCCTTATCGCATTAGCTGCGAAGTTCTTATTTGTTTGTGCAGGTGCGAGGGACTCGCGCGTGGTCTCCTACTGGATTGATACCTTGGTTCTCAAAAATTGAGGGAAATACTTATGCTACTATGCTGCATCTCCCTTTCCTCTTCGAGGGAATACAACGCAAGATCGAGAAGTAGCAAGAAGAATTTCTGGGCCGTTGCCGGGGAGGCTTACGCAAAAGTCATATACCAAGTACCTATCACAAACCCTTATCCTTCGCATTACATTTTTGCGTCTCGTTTTCCTGTCCCCCACTTCACCCTTGCCGTTTTATTTTCCCTTCTTCTGCCGTGTGTTCATCGTTCGCTTGCTTCTTGTTTGCTTGTGTGTGTTGGATTGCTTGCTTGTCACTATGGCTCAGAACAATACCAAATTGTGTGACTTCTCCAATACCAACAATAATGATTTTATTAGCACTCCGATTGCTCCTATTACCGATGCTGAATCTTGTGAGATCAATGCTGCTTTGTTGAATCTTGTCATGAAAGATCAATTCTCCGGTCTTCCTAGTGAAGATGCTGCTACCCATCTAAACAACTTTGTTGATTTGTGTGATATGCAAAAGAAAAGGGATACGGATAACGATATTGTTAAATTGAAGTTATTTCCGTTTTCACTTAGAGATCGTGCTAAAACTTTGTTTTCCTCTTTGCCTAGAAATAGCATTGATTCATGGAATAAGTGCAAAGATTCTTTTATCTCTAAGTATTTCCCTCCTGCTAAGATCATCTCTCTTAGAAACGATATTATGAATTTTAAGCAACTAGATCATGAGCATGTTGCACAAGCTTGGGAGAGAATGAAATTAATGATACGTAATTGCCCTACGCATGGTTTGAATTTATGGATGATTATTCAGAACTTTTATGCTGGCTTGAATTTCGCTTCTAGAAATCTTTTAGACTCGGCCGCAGGAGGCACTTTCATGGAAACTTCCTTAGGAGAAGCTACCAAACTTCTAGATAATATTATGGTTAATTATTCTCAATGGCACACCGAAAGATCTACTAGTAAAAAAGTGCATGCTATTGAAGAAATTAGTGTTTTGAGTGGAAAGATGGATGAACTTATGAAATTATTTGCTGCTAAGAGTGCTTCTTCTGATCCTAATCATATGCCTTTGTCCACTTTGATTGAAAATAACAATGAATCTCTGGATGTGAATTTTGTTGGTAGGAATAATTTTGGTAACAATTCTTATAGAGGGAATTTTAATCCTAGGCCTTTTCCTAGTAATTCCTCTAATAATTATGGTAATTCCTACAATAACTCTTATGGAAAGATGCCTTGTGAATTTGAAACTAGTGTTAAGGAGTTTATGATCTCGCAAAAGAATTTCAATGCTATGCTTGAAGAGAAATTGCTTAAGATTGATGAATTGGCTAGAAGTGTGGATATAATTACTCTTGATGTTGATTCTTTGAAACTTAGATCTATCCCACCTAAGCATGATATCAATGAGGCTCTCAAAGCCATGAGAATTTCCATTGATGAATGCAAAGAAAGAACCGCTAGGATGCGTGCTAAAAGGAAGAATTATATTAAAGCGTGTTCTTCTAGTTATCATGAAAATAAAGATGAAGATCTGAAAGTTAATGATGTGTCTCCCATTAGATCCTTGTTTTCTAGTATAAATCTTGATTAATATAGGATTGGAGATGATTCTGCTTTAAGGTGTCCCAATGATTCGGAGTTTTTAGATCTTGATGCTAAAATTGTAAAAAGTGGGAGTGAAGAGATTAAAACTTTGCATAGTGATGAACCCACTACTTTGGATTTCAAGGGATTCAATTATGATAATTGTTCTTTGATTGATTGTATTTCCTTGTTGCAATCCGTACTAAATTCTCCGCATGCTTATAGTCAAAATAAAGCTTTCACCAAACACATAGTTGATGCTTTGATGCAATCTTATGAAGAAAAACTTGAGTTGGAAGTTTCTATCCCTAGAAAGCTTTATGATGAGTGGGAACCTACTATTAAAATAAAAATAAAAGATCATGAATGCTATGCTTCGTGTGATTTTGGTGCAAGTGTCTCCACTATCCCAAAAACTTTGTGTGATTTGCTAGGGTTCCATGAGCATGATGATTGTTCTTTAAATTTGCATCTTGCGGATTCCACTATTAAGAAACCTATGGGAAGAATTAATGATGTTCTTATTGTTGCCAATAGGAATTATGTGCCCGTAGATTTCATTGTTCTTGATATAGATTGCAATCCTTCATGTCCTATTATTCTTGGTAGACCTTTCCTTAGAACGATTGGTGCAATTATTGATATGAAGGAAGGAAATATTAGATTCCAATTTCCGTTAAGGAAGGGCATGGAACACTTTCCTAGAAAGAAAATCAAATTACCATATGAATCTATTATGAGAGCCACTTATGGATTGCCTTCCAAAGATGGCAATACCTAGATTTATCCTTGTATCGTGCCTAGCTAGGGGCGTAAAACGATAGTGCTTGTTGGGAGGCAACCCAATTTTTTTTTTGTTTTTGCTGCTGTTAGGGAATAAATATTGCATCTAGCTTCTGTTTAGATGTGGTTTCATGTTTTGTTTAGTGTTTGTGCCAAGTAGAATCTTTGGGAAGACTTGTGTGAAGTTTATATGATCTTGCTGTGAAAAACAGAATCGTTAGCACTCGCTAGAATGGTCATCAGATTTTACTGGAGCGTGTTATTTAGTTGATTCTTTTTGCAGATGATTAATAGACAAATTCCTCACGTTTACCAATTTAGTTAGAATTTTTTGGAGTTACAGAAGTATGCAAAACCTGCAGATTACTACAGACTGTTCTGTTTTTGACAGATTTTGTTTTTTGTGTGTTGTTTGCTTATTTCAATGCATCTATGAGTAGTATTGGGAGGTATGAACCATAGAGAAGTTGGAATACAGTAGGTTTAACACCAATATAAACAAAGAATGAATTCATTGCAATACCTTTGAGTAGTGGTTTGCTTTCTTATACTAACGGAGCTCACGAGATTTTTGCCTAAGTTTTGTGTTGTGAAGTTTTCACGTTTTGAGTATTGCTTTGATGGACTATGGAACAAAGAGTAGCAAGGGCCTAAGCTTGGGGATGCCCATGGCACGCCAAGTAAAATTCAAGGACAACCAAAAGCCTAAGCTTGGGGATGCCCCGGGAAGGCATCCCCTCTTTCGTCTTCATCCATCGGTAACTATACTTGGAGCTATATTTTTATTCACCACATGATATGTGTTTTGCTTGGAGCGTCTTGTATAATTTGAGTCTTTGCTTGTTTCAGACGAACGTTAAGTTTTGGTTTTCTTCCTTTACCATTTTTTTTACTGCAATGGAATCGACAAGAGTTGGCATGTAATAATGTTAGAGAAATGCTGTGCGTGTGGCACTTCAGGAGCATGGTGTTCTTGACAGAGTTCGTTCATGTGATAATTGAGCATTTTTTTTATCAGTACTAGTGTTTTATTTACGTCACAGATATGTATACTTTCTAAAAGCTAATCTTTCCTACCTTTATTCATTGAAGATTGGCGAAGTATCCAGTGAAAACTTCAGTCCTAGGCCACTGGATTAGTAAGGAACGACACAGATCAAAGGTGGGATCACCATGCTGTGGGTAATATATTTTCGGAGAAGCCCTTAAGATGCTGGTGATGGAAGATCTGATTGTGGAGATGATGGTGATTATGTTCTAGTTCCGCTCTTGCAAGAATATCCATGCAGTTCTAACATTTTTGGTTAACCAGGTCGCCTGCCAAGTGCCAAGCCAGTAGTTCGGTGGTTTATCAGTTCGCCTGCTAAGCCGTCTGTTCGGCTGTCGAAGCCTGTTTGTCTAACATAGTTCCGATATAACTGAGTGAGGGCAGTTTCTGACATCAAATTGAAAGGATGCCTTGTCAACATTTAAGCCAAATATATACCATCATTGTTTGTTTTTTCCTCTGCACAAATGGTACTTCAGAAGATACGGGATTGAAGGGGATAGAGGCATTTTCACTGAACTGTTTGCATTTGATGAATTCTGAATCAAATAACACATGTCTGACCTCTGAATTCTTTGTCTTCAGGCCCACGCATTCAGAGAGAGTAATAGCATCTTTTCATTAAGCAGGAGAGTAAGAGAAATTTAGGCAGTTCCGCCGCATGGTGGCTTTTTAACTTTTGAAGTATGAAGAGGAAAGAACCCGACCAAAAATACACATAACCAACACACATGAATCGTGACTAAGCAGTAGCTGATAACAAGTCATGACTGCATTGTTTCTGATTTGGATTTAATTTTCTATACTCGTTGTGAGAACTTGTATGCAAGGTTAAATAAGATGCTCATTATACGGAGGAGTATTATTTTTACTACATGACCCCTGGAGAAACTTAATTCGCCCACTGAGCCCCCAAATATCTTACTTCGGGATCTGAGCAGTGACCCTCCTCATATAGTAGGTGCCTAACAAACAGGCGTGTAATGTACATGTGAATGATCTGTCATCAATGTGAAACTTTCTTGACCATCCTCACCATTGGAGGATCAGGTGCATGCTCAACGACTGTTGGCACTTGAGCCAGGTGGTGGCGCCTGGCACACTCCATTTTGAACTTCAGTGGCGCAGTAAAATAATGCTGGCAATTACTAGCAAACTAGCAAACGTTTATTTTGCCTCATGGCAGTAACTTGGGAGCCGGTGATGTAGTCCTGTTTAGGTGAGTTCTTTCTACAGCTTTGTAACCCCTTTCCTGACCGCAGTCCTGTGGGAGCGTCTCCACCGGTGACCCTGGTGACTATGTTTCCGTTCTGTCAGCTTAAACTGGTGCCAGAGTCAGTACAATTACTTTACTTTCTTTGTAAAGCAGGGCTTTAATAAAGCTCGTATAACAAAAAACAAACAAACAAACTTTTCGTGAAATTCAAATGGTTAATTTAATGTTTTTTGTCACTGCTCCAAGATATTGCATACAGATGTTTTCTGTCAGGAATGTCTCCATAACTAGCAATGATCATAAAAAAAACTAGCAAACTACAGAAAAACATCTGGTGAAATTCGACTGGTTTGAAAATGCTCCGTTTTGTAATGTTGCTTAATAGGATGTTTTGTGTTATTATAGAGAACACTTCAGCTCTGTTTTAACCTTCCTGGTTGTTTTCCTGAAATTCGACTGGCTCACCAATGTTCCATTTTGTAATGTTGGTTAATAGAACGTTGTTGTTGTGTTATTCTGGACAACACTAGCTTTGTAAACTTTCTAGTTATCGTATAATTTTGCCAAGAGATGTTAATCTCATGAGATTTATGATTATTCTGGACAACACTAGCTTTGTAAACTTTCTAGTTGTCGTATAATTTTGCCAAGAGATGTTAATCTCATGAGATTTATGATTATTCTGTACACAGTGCATTTTTTTGAAAACATGAATCCATCATCCAAAGCTGCAATTGAATTAACAAGAGTTACCTGTAATGTTATGGAAGAACATTGTGCTTTTGGCATGTCTGGAGCATGACAGATGCTTTGCATGGTTCGTTCATGTGACAAACTGACAATTGAGTATTTTTAGACGAATACTAGTGATTTACTTACACTTAACATATACGTATGTAATTTCTGGAAGCTAATTTTTTCTCAGTTGTACTGTTTTGCTGATACTTTTGTTCATTAAAGATTTTGTATTAGAAATGAGATACCTAAATGTTCAGGCCAATGTGGACGCCATTCTTTGGCTGAGACATGCCGTGGCAATATATTTTCAGAAAAACCCTTGAGATGTTGGTGACGAATATCAGGTCCTCACAGAACAACAAGCTGGAACCCTTAGAGCATATCCAGCCGTTCGGCCCCCCAGGGCGCCTAAATAGAGCAGCCTGGGGGCGTACCGGCACTAGCTCGGCCCCTGGGGGCGACCTAGCTCCTAGTCACGTCCCCAAGCGCCGGCCCCACGATGTGGGAAATTTGAACTAGGTCGTTCCCGCTCACAAAAGACGCCACAAATCAGGCGATCGGATGTAGTCTGGCGTTACAAAAAACAGAGCGCCGCAAGTTTGCGTGCGCAACGAATCACTCGGCGGGGTCGGCTCCAGGCGTTGCGAGTCGGCGTGCGCGGGCTCGGCGGTGTCGGAGCTGCTTCGGTGCTGGGCTGTGTCGGCGCGGCTTCGGTACTGCTGGGCGGCGATGTGGAGGCGTCCTCGTTCGGGCTTGGCGTCGGTGTGGCCCTGGGCGCGGGAGTTGGCGTCGTCGGCGTCGTCTGCAGCTGGTTCAGAATGAGGCCGCGCTCCGCCATGTACCACGCCTTGAGCTGCTCGTCGTTGCTCTGGAGCATGTCCGCCCCGCCCATCAGAAAAGTCATGTCGGTGTTCCTCTTCTTCGCGGTGACGTTCGTCCGGAGCAGGTCGAGCTTGATGGCGTTGTTCTTCATCAACGACGACCACCGCTCCGCGGTTTTCTCTTCACGCAGGACGGCCCGGGCCTGTGCGTCGGCGAGGCAATGCTCGATGGACTCCTGCACTCGCGCGGTAGCCGCGTCGGCTTGTTTCCCCTTCTTGGCCCCTTTGTGGCTGTCCGGCCGCCCCTATGACGCGCCCGGAGTCGTTGCGTCCGGCTTGTATGTCGCGGGCCTTCTTGGCGATGGCCCTGTTCCGCCGGTCGGCGGTGACTGCGTCGCGTCGCTGAACTTCCGCCCTCCATTCGGCGTTCGACATGCCCGGTGGCTTCGATGGCGGTGCCCTCGGCTTCCTCTGCTTCGGCTGGGCCACGGTGCCGGTCGCGGTTGCCGCCGCGTGTGGCATGGCGTACTTCCTCGGCGCATGGCGGCGACTGGAAGGCGAGCGGGAGGGGGTTTGGCGGGAGGAAGGGAGGGAATGGCGGGAGAAAGGCGAGCGAGCGGGAGGGAAGCGGCAAGAAACGGCGGGAAAAAGCCCTCGGGTCGCCGACAGGGCGGACCCACGCGCCTTTTTCGCTTGTGCCGGCTCCCCAAGCGCCCCCAGGGCGCCGGGTTCGGCCTGGGTCCGCCGGCACCAGTTTTGGCCTGAGCCGGCGAAAAACGGGCTTCTGGGGGCGCGACTGGGCCGTTTTTTCGGCGCCGGCGCGGCAAAAACGCCTGGGGAGGGCCTGTTGGGGGCGCGGCTGGAGATGCTCTTAGATTTTAGTTTTATCAAGTTGCCAACCAAGCCAGCCGTTTGGTCATCATCATTTGCCTTCGAAGGTCGATGGGAGCGGAGCTGCAGGTTTATATAAGCTACTTTAATTTAAGTTTAACTGAATCAGTGCAGTTGTGTGTTCTGGCATCAAAATGGAAGTTCTTATCAACTCTTGACCAAAAATGTAGACTATTATTGTGTTTTTTCATAAGTTAGGGGATTGAAGTGACACCTTGATTGAACTCATTTCATTCGTCGAAATACTTCACTGAATCAGATGTCACATGTGTGACCTCTGATTTCTTTTCTTCAGTCCAGCGCTTTCATTTTAGATACTCTGCACATCTTTTCATTAAGCAGGAAAGCGCGCAAGTAAATTTCCCGAGTTTTACCATGTGAAGCTTTTTGCACTACGAAAGATGAAGAGGGAATGAGGCCAACCAAAAATAGACCTAACCACACACAAAAATTAGTGACTGCAGTAGGAGCTAATAACATATCATGAGAACTTGCATCCACTGTGAAATAAGAGCATCTCCAGCTTTTGCGCCCCCAAGACGCGCCGAAAACCGCCGCTTGGGGGCGAGCCGGCGCTATTTTAGGCTTGAGTGCTAGTGCGTTCCCCGCCGCCGTCCCCCAGGCACCGATATCGGCCCCGTATCGGCGCTTTCAGCCCATTTTTGGCGCTGGATTGGCCCAATTTCCGACGCAAAACGGCCCACGCTCGACGTGTTTCGGCGTTCATTCAAATAAAATCATCACAGAAGGAATTAGAATCATCACAGAAAATCAAATGGTTCATCACATAGTTCTAAAAATTATATAGTTCAAACAAATAATAAAAACACTCATATTTCATTGCACGTTGACCTAGGCGTTGCCCTTGAGCCTCCATAGGTGCTCCACTAGATCCTGCTGCAGCTGAAGATGCACCTGTGGGTCTCGGATCTCCTGGCGCATGTTGAGGAAGGCCGTCCATGTTGCAGGGAGCTGGTGATCCACTTGGGCAAGAGGACCCTGCCTGTAATATGGTTCAGTGTCAAACACTGGCTCTTCCTGCTCGGTCTCAATGATCATGTTGTGCAAAATGACACAACGTCATGATCTCCCACATTTGATCTTTCGACCAAGTCTTAGCAGGGTACCGGACAACAGCAAATCGAGATTAGAGCACGCCAAATGCTCGCTCGACATCCTTCCTGCAAGCCTCCTGAACCTTCAAAAAGTGGGAGTTCTTGCCTCCTGGCACAGGGCTTGAGATAGTCTTCACAAATGTTGACCATCTCGGATAGATGCCATCTGCTAGGTAGTACCCTTGTTGTATTGGTGCCCATTGATTTCGAAGTTCACCGGAGGAGAATGGCCCTCAACGAGCTTGGCATAAACAGGAGAGCACTGCAGCACGTTGATGTCATTGTGAGTTCCTGGCATACCAAAGAAAGCATGCCAAATCCAGAGGTCCTGTGTGGCCACTGCCTCAAGTATCACACTGCAAGCTCCTTTGTCACCTTTGTACATCCCCTGCCAAGCAAACGGGCAGTTCTTCCATACCCAATGCATGCAGTCGATGCTTCCAAGCAAACCAGGAAATCCTCTTGCTTCATTCTGTGCCAGGATCCGAGCAGTGTCTTCAGCATTGGGTGATCGCAAGTACCTCGGTCCAAACACTGCTACCACAGCCCTACAGAACTTGTAGGTGTACTCAATGATCTTGGACTCGGCCATGCGCCCATAGTCGTCGAGTGAATCACCTGGAGCCCCGTATGCAAGCATTCTCATAGCTGTCGTGCACTTCTGGATTGAGGTGAATCCAAATGTGCCGGTGCAATCCTTCTTGCACCTGAAGTAGTTGTCGTACTCCATGAGTTCATTGACTATCCTAAGGAAAAGCTTTCGGCCCATCCGATAACGGCGCCGGAAAACTTTGTCGCCGTGCAGTGCGGCGTCGACGAAGTAGTCGGAGTAGAGCATGCAATAGCCTTCGAGCCGATGCCGGTTCTTTGCTTTCCGTTGCCCCGGCGCCGAGCCGCCTCACCTCGGCTTTGCATCGCCGGCAAGCAAGCTGGCCAGGGCGGCGAGGACCATGAGGTGTTCTTCGTCCTAGGCGGCGGCGGCGGCTTCCTCCTCGAGCAACGCCGCGAGCACCTCCTCGTCGTCGGAGTCCATCGCGGCCGGGGCAGGCAAAGCACCGAACACGTAGCAGGCGTCGTGCGCAGACTCGTCGGCGGGCGCCGGAGCGGCGAGGGAAACTCGGGGAAAGTGGGGGGAGAGGGCGTCGGGGGGATCTTTCTTTGTTTCACGGCGAGATAGCGGCGGCGGCGGCGGAGAGGTGGCTGGCGACGCCAGTATCGGCAAGGTGTCGGGGAAGGAGAGGGGAAAACGGGGCGAATCAGTGTGACTTTTCGCCTGACGGTGGGGACCCGGACGATTTTCCCTTCCGCTGGTGCCCCCAAGCGCCCTCCAGTTCGCCGGGTTCGGCCTGGGCGCGCCGGGTCACAAAACGGGCCGATCCGGCGGATTTGGCGTCTTGGGGCGTGACTGGGCCGTTTTTTCAGCGCCGGCGCTAAAAAAAAAGCGGCCTGGGGGCGTCTTGGGGGCGCGGCTGGAGATGCTCTAAGATGCCCATTACACAGATGAAACCCCAACCACCTTTATCTATACATGATTCCTTATTTTTGTTCAAAATCCTTAATTAATATACTTTTAATGTTTACATTTTTCTAACATAACCTTGATCGATGGACAACTGAGATTATATTCTTGACTTACTTTAAATAGGTCACATTTTTCATTCATTTACTTTTGAACGGAGTGATGAAGATGGAGTAGAGCAGTAGGTGAACCATCAAATAATCGATGAATAATTTTGTATAATCAAGTCATAAATGTACGACGGTCTATCCTCTTTTTCCGCCTACATATATAGCAAACACAGATCGACCGAGCAACCAGTCTATGTGGGTTGATGCCTTTCATAGAGACATGACACACCACTCATTTAGCAAGGCCACTACATTGGCCCTCGTTAGGCATGTGAGGCATTGGGATATTTTCCGTAACAAAGATGAGCTCTTCTACAGCTGTATGATTCAAATTCCTGCAAGGTCAAGGTCCACAGAGTGATGGTTTTGTCGAGAGCGTTGCTTTTGCTCACAATTCAGGTTGCAGGAATCAAGAAATGCATAGGAGTAAGCGGGCGAAATCACTAATTAAGGAGTACTCTTTTCAAAGATCACTACCACCTCCTCAGCTTACGACAAGTGGCGAACTGCATGCGTGCCACTTGTCGCAACTTGATAGTTTCCCTTTCCTTTTTCTTTTCGTGCAACCGTTTATTCAAAACGTTTTATCTCTTAAACCATGTTGGAAGACCGGTGGAAAATCAAAAAGCCGAAACAAAACGGGTCATGGGGTTAAAAGAACGCGCGCGTAAAAATAAATAAAATAAAATCCAGAGGGAGCGTCCAGAGCGTGCCAAATGGCGGCGGCTTAGAGCGCGCCAAGTGGCACGCTCTCGGCCCACACCCAAGTTGATCGTTGGGAGGCTCCCGAAGTAGCACTCACCAACTATTTTTTTTGAGGGGTTAACCAAGTTTTTATTGATCAAATTCCACATGGAGTGCGATACAGAATGGGTCACGGGTTAGACCATCCAAACATGTCACCCCTGATCCAACGAATGAGAAAACTTGGCTAACCTATGGGCATTTACCATTTGCGGCTCTACCTTCAAAAATAAAGTTACAACCAAAATAAAGTTACAACTAGTAAGATTTATTTCCTTGATTATCGTCCCATATGCACCGCAGCTCGAGTTCTTGATGTCGTTGACTACCTGTTTTGCAACAGATGCAATTATGAAATTTTGGAGCATCAAGTCTTGTGCCAGGGACAGGCCCATTACTTCAAGCGTTGGCACATCATTTATCCCATTGATCACGAGATCCTAGCTTCCCAGGAACAGCCCATTTGAATACCGACACACTGCAGCAGCTGCGCCCCTCACATGCGCTCTGGAAATAGCAGCATCAACATGAATTTTGGCAAAACTTAAAGGCGGTGCTTTTGGCCGAACTGCAGCCGTTGATTTCCCAGTGTTTCGCTGCACGCTTTTCACTCCCTTCGGCACCACATCCAACTCAGTAATGAAGCGTGAGATGAAGTGATGGGTGGCTGCAGGACTTTGAAATATGTCATCATGGAGCGTCTTACACCTAGCCCACCATATGGCCCATAGAGTGACTGCCAATCTGATGAAGGAAACATGTGACAGTGTATCCTGCATGGTGAAAATCCATTGCCGTGCGCTCGGTTCAGTGGTTTCTCACAGGTGCTCTGCCAACTCTCCATCGATGAGTGCCCACACGCATCTCGCCATCGAGCACCCGAACATTGAATGATGCCATGAGTCCTCCGCCCCGCAAATACCACAAGCGTTCGTTGTGGACATGTTCCTGTGAGCTCGAACATCCTCAGTTGGGAGTGAATGCTTTACATCCTCAGTCCTAGAGAAATTTCCATGAGTGCTCGCCAACTAGTTGCTCTTCTAAGTGGGACTAATCAGCCCATCCCACTTAGATGCTTTAGTGGGCTTCCATTGGACAGGAAAAGAAATTTAACCAGGTTGTGCCATCTAGCCCATCTGAACCCACCTTTACCCCTTTACCTTTCTAGACAATGAAAATGCTCCACGGTCCGCGCCGCCCGTTGTTCACCCGCCACAGGCAAGGTAGCCAACGAATGCCCCGTTCCCCACTGCCTACATCCTCCGCCCCTTTGCTCCGGCTCCGAAATCAACGCCAGTCTGCACCGTCGCAACTCCGCCTCAAGAACCGGCCAGATGCGATGGTCAAGAACCGGCCGGACTCGGCAAACGTGTTTGCCACATGGCAGCCGTCGTCTCCTTCTGGCCCGTCATGTCCCTTTTTTTTTCTTCGAATCTCCCTTTTAGCGCTTGGCAAAGAATTTGCCGAGTCCCCGTGTTCTTGTTCTCGGCAAAGTCAACTTTGCCGGTGGGATTCGGGCAGAGTACCTTGGGCCGAGAACAATAATCGGCAAAGACTTCGCCGAGTGTGAAATGGCCCTCGCCAAGTTTTTTCGGTACTCGGCAAAATTGGAAATTCCAGTAGTGTATGCAATTAACAAGCCAAGTCAACGAAGTGGAGAAACCTTCACGCAGTGAAAAATATATACGTTGTACACGTGTTAGGGATATTTGGTCTTCTATACAAATATGTATATAAGAAGATGGATGGTACGCAGAGGTGAATAAGCAAATATTTATTCTTGATTTCACTAATCTGGAATCAACAGACATTGCATAATCTTATAAATCGTCGGAAATTTAAGATACAAATAAACATTACAAAAGAGGTGGGCATATGCAAACTAAGGATGGCTCATCCCAGGCTACAAACACACTTATTGTTTCAAAATAAGGAAAGGAGAAAGCGCCTGGCATCATTGATGATACAGCTAGTAATACTAGCCACATTGCAATCATGCAAACGTTAATTTTGAGAATTTTCTGTCTGGCAGTATAGACCCATGCATCAACTCCAGCTTCATTTATTCTCTCAATCTTAAACCTGTATGAATTAAGAAAATGTAGTATTGTCGTTAGAAAACTACACAGTCAATAACAGTGTACAACTGTACAAGAGAGTATAGATTTGAGAATAGATATAACAATTTAGAACAATGTGATTTATCAAGCTTATGTAGTGCATTAACATTGTTTCTGTTCCATTCAGTACTCGTCATTTTTTATCATGTCTCAAACAGATAAAGTATATGTTCATCACGGAGTTTAATGTTCTGGATACCAGGAGATATATGCTTCTCAATAAACAGTTTTGATCTTTGATGTATAGTATAAACATATCAAAGTCAAACATAAGCCAATGATACAAAGTTCCGAGTCCAATATTCAACTTACAGCTTGTGGGGTGTAGAATGCATGAATATCAAGTTGTCTATAATTCTCAACGCTCGTCACTATCTGGGGAAACTTGTACTTGATGATACCACGAGCCATTGCTAGCTTTCCAGTCCCGCCTACGATTGCCCACTCACCGCTAGCTTCAGGGCCAATCATCCCCATCACTTGTAGGGTAGACCTGTTGAACCTACTCCAGATTTAAAACAGTAGAAAATATATCACAAGAGTGACCGGAAGGGATATATCAATGTTTGTAAATAACATCATGACAACTGTAAATCGACTGGTAGATGCAAAAAACACATGTATAATTACTGAAGCTATGAAAACACTAGTGTGGAATATTTTGAAATCAAGGTTGAAGTTTTCACTTTTTGCAAGGGAAAGCCATAGTGAATAAATTTATAAAGGATAAAGCACCATGCAATCTGGTATGTTATGCACACTGGAAATTCGAGATCCTCAAATTATTACCTGGAGTCCTGCTCCTGAAACACCATGCTGAACGGAGAAAACCAGCCACCACCTTCTTGGCTAGCTTGGATATGCAGGCCTTTCGCGCGAGCGACAATGTTTGCATTTGGCTGAGGAGCATCAAGTAGTGGCCAGTCATTAACGCCTGTTGTGCCGAACCCATTAGCAAAGGTGGGACTAACAATCTGTTCTTGGTTATGATTTGGCCCAGCAGCAATTTGGTGGAGGTATAAGGACAGATTAATCTCTTTCTCACAACTACTCTTACATAACCCTACACAACTGTCACACAGAAGAGCAGTAGTGAACGTGGTGGCTAGGGCTAACTGAGAGATGACAAAGAAAACAAGGACATGGCTAGGACAGGCCATTGCAAGGATTGTTAATCCGAGTGTGCGAGGATTTGCTCAATGTCTAGTGATCTTTGGGTGTGGAGATGTGAGTACAAGATGGGCTGTATTTATAGAGTAAAAGGACTAGTAGTCTACTATGTACTGTTTCCCTGGAGACCAGAAACAATGTGGTTAGTTAGTCAAGCAAATTATGTTGATTATAAAGAATACACACAGGCAGGACCAATTAGTTTTCCCATTTCGTACACTTAGGATACACTCATTACACTTACTGTCCCTGGCTTTGATGGTGTGAGGAATGGATAATTTCCGGATGTCTATAACTCCCTAGAACTACGAATAAATGGAGCGGCTAGAGTTAATGAAGAAAAGAATTCCTTGGTTTGCCAAATCAGGCTCGACAAAGGAAATAAGGGCCGAGGATAAAACAATTAATGGATATTTCAACTCTCTGAGTTTGCTAGTGAGTTGAAGATAATTTAGTATTGACATAACATATAGTATATCTCATTTAATGCCATATTGAGGATGGTAATATTTTCTCATGGACTCATAGTTAAAGAGTTACAGTGGACATTTGATTCAGGTGAAATTCAGGCTTATTATGCAGGTACTAGCTAGAGATACAGAAATCACATAGACATACATGCGGAAGAGTGCACATGCAGTAGTCGTAAACATACTACCAATTGATTTTCTCCAAGAGCTACAGTGCTTCTTTTTTACATATGGAATATACAAGAAAGACATATCATGACGATGAAGTCAAGGTAAATCACATGGACATACTCCCTCCGTTCCGATTTACTCGTCGTGGTTTTAGTTCAAATTTGAACTAAAACCACGATGAGTAAATCGGAACGGAGGGAGTACATGGAGAAGAGTGCGCATCAGTACTTATGCATTTGAAAAGTAAACGAAGAGCTCCTGACACGATGTTTCTAATTACGTAGGAAGTCAGTGGCCAGATGCACATCTCAGATTCACAGATCTCGTATCGCCAGAACTGCCGTGTGAGAGATGTTACTTATTCATTGGCTTGACTGAGGATAAGCTACTAATAATCCAGGAATATGTAACTGCAGTTCCAGGTAGCAGGTTTCCAGCTAGTGCCCCAACTTGCTTTCTGCCATTCTCACTTTTTCTCCTAGTCATTTAGTGGCGTCGCTGGTATAGTTGCTGGTAACAGACTTTGTATTTCCGTTAAGAAATTAATGGAAAGGGGGTAAGGCCTGGTTGGAAAAAAAATCAGTCTGATGAGGTGTCCACCATTCACTGTGCTTCCCAATCGCATTTTCTCCCAAATCGAAAGTGTATTGTTTTATTTGAGATACTAAACTTTGAAACTTGACCTGTGGTTGTAAGGAGCAGGTCAAGTTAATTACAAAGTCAAAGCAGCATATTCGGATTGTTGCACATGCAGCTCTCTTGTCAACGGAGAGCTGGCCACCTTCTGTGTCCGTTACAAAGTCAATGAAGAGCTGTACAGATCAGATCTGAAAGTATTTTGCCAGAACAAATATACAGTACGTACATGAGTTAGAGTGCTTCTTGCAGCCGTTCTGCACACACACACTTATTTCTTCCCTTCAAGTATGTTCCAAAGAGATCCGAAAGATTAAGCTAGTAATGGTATGCTTGCAGCGTTCCATTTGTAGTACTCCCTTCATTTTTGTATATAAGGCCACTATGACAACACATTTTGCATCTATACAACGCCACCAACAGTAATCAAGGCAATATTAATGACGTCTTCTCATACTAGTAACCCATAATTTAATTACTAGTATGCATGTAGTGGATGATAATGACATGCTCACCAACTTCCTCCCTTAGTTTTCTCAAAGGTGCATCCACCCTATTAATTAACCCGGTAACCAAGAAAACAAATTGGCTTGTAAAACACGCATTAATTCTTATCTTGGTATATGTAATTTCAGTCTGTGGTCTTGTATATAAAAATTTAAGTGTTGATGCAACAATCAAAACTACTCACACCATTTTACTGAGCCGTTAAGTTTGAATGGTCGGCCGCCGTCATGCCACACTGCTGCCAACTCGTCCCGCACAACCTGCCAAGCCTAGCCAAGCCACCTACCCGCCGCGCACAGCGTGCACAACCGCCACCGCCACCACATTTCGTTTGTGGACACGCTCGGGCTGCTCTCCATGGTGGCATGCCGCCACCTGGATCTCGATGACCCCATCTTCAGCCTCGCCGCCACTCACAACCATCCGTGTGTAGCATGTGACTACATCTGCAACCATCCCTGTGAACCTCACTAGGGCTGGCCCAAATGCCGAGTTTGCATCCTGGGAGCCGATGCATGTCGGCCCAGGCCTCGCTACCAGTCATATCCTGCCAAGCCGAGGCGAGCTCTTCAAAGGTTGGAGCATGTTGTGCGCCTCCACTAGGGTGCAGGTGGAGACCTTGATCTCCTTGGTGACACACACACACACACACACACGCACGCACGCACGCGAGTGTTCCAGTCCGGGGGGCCCTTGGTGGAAGTTCTACACTGTATTGTAGGAAGACACAGGTCAAAAATAAAGATCGACCCAAGACCAATGATAATAAAACCTACGACGAATGAGAGTGGTCTTGCTTCATAAAAGGTGTGTCTATTCCCTCTGTTTAGCTTAAAATGAACGCTTCCTGAAATGCTCAATTATCGTGCCATAGCTTCCCGCTGCTACTTTTGAAAAGAACTTGGCTTTGGGGGGAGCTCAAGCCTTCCAAACCGATTGCTGGATCAATTCTTCGGGCGCCAACATTCCTCATAGGAACTTCATGGCTTATCTAACCATGCTTGTGAGTTGGATGATTTGGAACGAGAGAAATTCCCATGTCTTCGGTCACTAGAACGCTTTGCCACCATTCCCCTAATCTTGACTAACGAGGATACCATGCTTTGGGCCGAAGCGGGGGCTAAGAAGTTATGGAGCATAATATTGGTAGAGATAACACTTTGGGTTGTAACTTGTAAGAGTGTCTTGTAAAAAAAAACCTTTTCCCTCCTTTATTAATAGAGACAAGGCTTATGCCTCCGTTTAAAAATACCTATGGTGGCCTATAATCTCACCTATATATCACGTATGAACAAAACAAGATCATGGCTAATATATTAAAGATTTCGTATTTGGAAATGATGTAATTGAAAGCCGTGGTTTATGTGTTCTACTGCTTTGTTCGTGGCTGTGTTGAATATATGAGCAAATTACTAAGAGATTTAATCCAAATAAACATAAAATAAATCATGACGATAATAACAGAGATTGAACTAATCACGCGGACTAGCATAGTAGATGAACAGATCGTATCTAGGGCACATACTAGAAACATGAATTCTACCATGATCTCGAACAAGGACATAATCACATACAGTGCAACGGGAGCAGCCATTGTCATTGGTGTTGTCGCCCATGTCGTTGAGGAAGAGGTTTCCGAGGTCGGGGAAGAAGTCGCCGTTGGCGAAGTCGTCGCTGCCAGTAGTCGTGCGAGTGAGCTCCCCATAAACTTGATCGCCCCTCTCCTGTACAGGATCACCAGAGGCGGGGTTTCGGAGGCCTGCTGTCCCTTCTCGCGGTGCATGCCGGAAGGAGGGATGAAGAAGACTTACGCGGCAGCACATCTGGAATGGTGCGAAACCATACGGTGCGGCGGCGACTAGGGTAGACGTCTGCCTGACTATATAATGCGGGCCGGGTAGGTCGTGGAGTAAACCCCATTATAGACAACGTACATAGCTTTGTCCTAGGCTTGGCTCATTCCCGCAACCCGCCGCGCGTCGTGACGAGGTGTGGCATGGCGAGGCGAGCGAGGAGGAGCAGCGCGCATGTAGGTCTCTTATTCTCATGCTCATACAAGTGGTAGGACAGCTCACGTTATAAAGAGGTCCAACTCCCACTCAACTAGCGGGGTGAGACTACACTTTAGTCCCACTCACATCACTCACAAGCCATGCATGGATGGGCGAAGAGAATTTCAGAATTTTAATTGGTTTGCGACAAAGGCTGATAATCCACAAGTGTAGGGGATCGCAACAGTTTTCGAGGGTAAAGTATTCAACCCAAATTTATTGATTCGACACAAGGGGTGCCAAAGAATACTCTTAAGTATTAGCAGCTGAGTTGTTAATTCAACTACACCTGAAAACTTAGTATCTGCAGCAAAATAGTTTAGTAGCAATGTAATATGATAGTGGCGGTAACAACAATAAAAGTAACGATAGTGTTTTTCTGGTTTTTGTGATAATAGCAACGGGAAAGTAAATAAGCAACTAGCAATATAGGTAAAGCTCGTAGGCATTGGATCGGTGATGGGAAATTATGTCGGATGCAATTCATCATGTAGAAGTTATAACCTAGGGTGACAGAGAACTAGCTCCAGTTCATCAATGCAATGTAGGCATGTATTCCAAATATAGTCATACGTGCTTATGGAAAAGAACTTGCATGACATCTTTTGTCCTACCCTCCCGTGGCAGCGGGGTCCTATTGGAAACTAAGGGATATTAATGCCTCCTTTTAATAGAGTACCGGACCAAAGCATTAACACATAGTGAATACATGAACTCCTCAAACTACGGTCATCACCGGGAGTGGTCCCGATTATTGTCACTTCGGGGTTGCCGGATCATAACACATAGTAGGTGACTATAGACTTGCAAGATAGGATCAAGAACACGCATATATTCATGAAAACATATTAGGTTCATATATGAAATCATGGCACTCGGGCCCTAGTGACAAGCATTAAGCATAGCAAAGTCATGGCAACATCAATCTCAGAACATAGTGGATACTAGGGATCGAACCCTAACAAAACTAACTCGATTACATGATAGATCCCATCCAACCCATCACCGTACAGCAAGCCTACGATGGAATTATTCACACACGGCGGTGAGCATCATGGAATTGGTGATGGAGGAAGGTTGATGATGACGATGGCGACGATCTCCACTCTCCGGAGCCCCGAACGGACTCCAGATCAGCCCTCCCGAGAGAGATTAGGGCTTGGCGGCGGCTCCTTCTCGTGAAACACGATAATTCTTTCTCTCTGATTTTTCTCTCCCCGAAACGTAAGATATATAGGATTTGGGGATACGTCGGTGGAGAATCAGGGGGCCCACGAGGTAGAGGGGCGCGCCCCCACCCTCGTGGACAGGGTGTGGGCCCCACGGTGACGATCTTCTTGCATATATTTTTTATATTTTCTGAAAGAATTCTCTGTTGATTTTCAGGCGATACCGAGAACTTTTTATTCTGCACAAAAACAACACCATGGTAGTTTTGCTGAAAACAGCGTCAGTCCGGGTTAGTTCTATTCAAATCATGCAAGTTAGAGTCCAAAACAAGGGCAAAAGGGTTTGGAAACGTAGATACGTTGGAGACGTATCAACTCCCCCAAGCTTAAACCTTTGCTTGTCCTCAAGCAATTCAATTGATAAATTGAAAGTGATAAAGAAAAACTTTGACAAACTCTGTTTGCTCTTGTTGTTGTAAATATGTAAGCTAGCATTCAGGTTTTCAACAAGATCATGAACTAACCACATTCACAATAACTTTCAGGTCTCAAGACTACTCACATCAATGGCATAATCAGCTAGCGAGCAATAATAATAAACCTCGGATGACAACACTTCTCAAAACAATCATGAGATGATATAACAGGATGGTATCTAGCTAGCCCTTTCTGAGACCGCAAAACATAAATGCAGAACACCTTTATGGATCAAGGACTGACTAGACATTGTAATTCATGGTAAAAGAGATGCAGTCATGATCATACTCATTGCAAATTAATAGTAATACATGCAACGACAAAGGTGCTCTCCTACTGGTGCTCTTTGATAAGAGGATGATGACTCTGCACAAAATTAAATAGATAGGTGATACGTCCAAAACGTATCTATAATTTCTGCTTGCTCCATGCCTCTTTTGGGTGATATTGCTATGATATTTATACACTTCCATGCACTTTTGATCATATTTGGACTAACCTATTAACTCAGTGCACCCCAGTGCCAGTTTCTATTTTCTGCTGTTTTTGTATTTCAGGTTTTCCCATTACGAGAACTGCCAGAAAAATCCCGGAAAAAATATATAAAAAATCAGCGTTCCAGAAGGTTTCCGGTAGCCAAAGTACAGCCGGGGGGG
>LR738715.1:881288535-881327886 GCA_902687465.1 Secale cereale | reverse complement strand
ACCAGGGCTCCAGGCGCCCTGGTGGCGCGCCCCCTGGCCGTGCCGGGGGGGCGCCTGGGCCCCCCGAGCCTCGTCTGGTGCCCCCCTTTGGCATATATTTAGACCGTCTCCCAAAACCCTCGAGACGGAAACCCTTTTTTGCGATCTCATCTCTGTTCCGCCGCCGCCGCCGCTTCCAAGATCGGGAGCACCCGGAGAACTCTTCCCCGCACCCTGCCGGAGGGGAGGATCACCACCGGGAGCTTCTCCACCACCATGGACGCCTCCCGGATGAGTTGTGAGTAGTCTCCCTTGGACCATGGGTCCATGACCAGTAGCTATGTGATGTTCTCCTCCCGTTCTTGTGCTTCACTAATTAGTCCTCGTGAGCTGCCCTACATGATCGAGGCACATATGTAATCCTTATGCTGTTGCTATGATGAGTTTGCTGGGATCCGATGGATTATGAGATTATGTTCAGATTGTGTTTGAATAATATATTTGATTCACCTCTTTTATATTTATGTTCGTAAGTAATTCTTGCATGTTCTCCGTTGTTATTTATTGCTTTGGCCAAGTAGTAGGTAGTGATTCCAAGAGGGAACGTTATGCTTGATTGTGGGTTCATGCCCCTCGATGACTAGCTTGAGTGACAGAAACATGAGTCTAGGGGATGTGTTGTTGCCACAAGGGGGAAAACAACGGTGCTTGTGCCCGCGGGTGCAAGGATTGTTTACTTTACGCAAAGTTCTTTTAATGCAGTTGTCTGTTGCTTTGAGTTTACACTATGGGTGGGACTCGCAACTTAATACCAGCGAGATGTTCTGGATAGATATCTCAAGGTGGATGATTAGTAGTAGATGCAGATGGATTTCGGTCTACTTACCTCGGCGTACCGCCCATGCTTTGAACCTCTACCTTTCTTGCAACTTAGTCAGCATTGGTTTGCGCACATGGTCCTGTCAATTGCCCAGCTGTAATTCGTTTACTTCACATAGCTGTTTTATCGTCTTTTGGGAGAGAGATATCACTAGTGAACATCATGAGACTCCGGTCCATATTACCATCATTGATCACATCCGCTGTTTATTTTCCGCTTTTTATTTACTATTGCAATTATATCTATCATTACTATCACTTGCGTTTGATCCTCTGTAAACTACAAGGCCGGAGGGATTGACAACCTCTCTGTACTCGTTGGGAGCAAAGTTATTTGTATCTGTGTGCAGGTCCACGTTGATTGCTAATATCCGGCGCCGTTAGCAGTTGACACCTTCTTGTTGAAACTGGGAGTCTCAGGGAAATCGATCCTTGGTATTGCCAAGGGAAAACTTCCGCTACACTGCATATCAAACCTTCCACTTGGGGTAACCAACGAGGGGCGAGAAGCCATCAATATGCCCTTTGCAGAGGTGCCAGAGTTCAATTTTTAAATAGAGATTGAATAACATTTTGAGCGGTATACTTTCATTGTCAACATAACAACCAAGAATCTCGATATCTTCCATGCTAAGCACATTATAGGCGGTTCCCAAACAGAATGATAAAGTTTATACTCCCCCAACCACCAACAAGCACACTCCACGGCTAGCCCAAAACAACGGGTACCGTCCAAACCAGCAACAACCCTCGGAGAGTTTTGTTTAATTATTATGATTTGAGCATGGGACTGGGCATCCCGATTATCAACCATTTTCTCATGAATGATGAGCGGAGTTAACTCATCGTGAGAATAACCCACCTAGCATGGAAGATATAGACAACCCTAGTTGATACATGAGCTGTTCGAGCATACAAAACAGAATTTCACTTGAAGGTTTAGAGTTTGGCACATACGAATTTACTTGGAACGGCAGGTAAATACTGCATATAGGAAGGTATGGTGGACTCATGTGGAATAACTTTGGGGTTTATGGAAGTGGATGCACAAGCAGTATTCCCGCTTAGTACAGGTGAAGGCTAGAAAGAGACTGGGAAGCGACTAGCTAGAGAGCAACAATGGTCATGAGCATGCATTAAATTAATCAACAATGAATGCAAGCATGAGTAGGATATAAATCACCATGAACATAAATATCGCGAAGGCTATGTTGATTTGTTTCAACTACATGCGTGAACATGTGCCAAGTCAAGTCACTTAAATCGTTCAAAGGAGGATACCACCCATCATACTACATCACAATCATTTCAATATCATGTTGGCACGCAAGATAGACCATTATAAACTCTCAGCTAATTAAGCATGGCATAAGGAGTTATGATCTCTAATTGTCATTGCAAGCATGTTTCATTCATAACAAGCTGAATCTAGAACGACGAGCAATCATATTTACAAAAACAAAAGAGGTTGAGTTCATACCAGCTTTTCTCATCTCAATTAGTTCATCATATATCATCCTTATTGCCTTTCACTCGCACGACCGAACGGTGTGAATAATAATAATAATAGTGCACGTGCATTGGACTAAGCTGGAATCTGTAGGCATTTAGTACAAGAGAGAGGACAAGGTAATATGGCTCAAGGTTAAATCTACAACAAAACATATGAGAGCCACTAAACATTTTAATCATGGTCTTCTACTCTTAACCCCTAAAGAAAAGAAAAGAAACCATTTACACAGGAAAGCTCCCAACAAGGAAAAGAAGAACGGGAAATCTTTTTGGGTTTTTATTTTTTTAACTACTACTACAAGCATGGAAAGTAAACTAGCTAGAAGCTACAACTAATTTTTTTTTTGTTTTTCTGGGTTTTTCTAGCACACAAGAAAAAGACTAAGAAAAAGAAAATTAAACTAAGCATGGATGGTACAGTGAAAGAGTGTGAGCACCGACAACTAGAATAAGTGTGTGAACATGAATGTAAGTCGGTGAGAAACACGTACTCCCCCAAGCTTAGAATTTTGGCCTAAGTTGATCTATGACCAGTACTGGCCTGACGGATATCCAAAGTTGTAGTTGGGGTCGTACTGAGACTTAGCAGATGTTGCATGCTGAGCTGCAACTCGAAGGCGGGCTGCCTCCGTCATGTTATAATAAGCATTTGCCTCCTCCATAGTTATGGTGTATCTCCCCTTTTCCTGAAAGTTAAACAAAGTAGGGGCAGGAAGAACAATAGGGATGGCATGCTGCCTGTTAAAGATTAGTCGTTATTTGAGGGTTTGATTATCCCACTCTATAAACCGGTGACTAGTCATAGCATGGCAGTCTAAATAAGCAGGTGGTAAAGGTTCATCATTCATGTGCACCGACACACCAAGATAGCGGGCTATGTGGGTAGCATAGATCCCACCAAATAAATCTCCATGCAAACCATTATGGTGTAGCCTACGTGCAACAATTTCTCCCAATTTATATTGCCTATCACTTAGTACAGCACTCCTAAGAACACTAAGATCAGGGACACACATGTGACAAGCTTCATCTTTACCGTTTATGCATCTACCGATAAAGAGAACAAAGTAATGAATAGCAGGAAAATGTATGCTCCCTGTGGTAGCTTGTGTGACGTCCCTGGATTCCCCACTGTAATACTCGCTAGGAATTCTCTAAATTCAGATTTGCGAGGATCACTCATACTACCCCACTGTGGGAGCTTGCAGGCAACATTAAAATCCTCTAAATCCATGGTATAAGATTTATCATAAAGGTCAAACAGGACGGTGTGAGAATTACGTGAAGATGAAAATTTAAATCTTCTCACAAAGCTATCAGTTAAGCCACGGTATTGAGGACACTTATCTTGTATGAAGTCCTGAGGTCAGCGTTGCGCACGTATGCGTAAAATTCATCCTTGATGCCTGCTTGACCCATAAATTCATCTGACGGCCATTCACAAGGCCGCACATCAGCATCCCTCGGTGGTTCATCGTCTGGCTCACGGAAAGCGAGCCTCGGTTCTTGCTTCCTTGAAGGACCACCTTGGAAGTTTCTCCTAGACATTTTTTCTGAAATTTTCCGAAATTTTTAGTAACTCACAATAAAAGTTAACCAAACTCAATAAGATTGATAGCAACAACTCCTACTAGTGCCTAGAGACTATATCATGCATTAGAATTACTTGGGACCAGGAAAATTTGACATGCAAGCTCAAGAACAAGGTCACCATAGCAGCATAAATTTGCAACAAATAAAGCACTGGAGCAAAAACTAATTGGACCAATGGAGGATTCACATACCAAGGAACAATCTCCCCAAACAGTTTGGTGAATGGTGCTTTGAGCAAGGAGATCGAAAATGGCAGCAAGATGAGCTGGAACTCAGGTTTGAGCTGGTTGGGGATTTTTTTGGGAGGAAGAAGAAGAGCATGGGTGAAAGGATAAGTGGAGGGGGGCCACGTGGGGCCCATGAGGGTGGGGGGCGCGTCCTGGGCAGGGGGGCGAGCCCTGTGCCCTCGTGGCCACGTGCTGGCTCCGCTCGCTGCGTGTTCACTCGGCCAAGATCAGTCTGGCTCGAGCCAAAAAAACAACAAGGAAGAAAAGTTCTATCGTCAGACCATGGCCGACCACCAGCAGTCGACCACGGTCTCGGGGACTACACCCAGTGGGTGCACTGAGCGTGCCCCCACCGGTTCTCACTCGGTCAAGATTAGTCTAGCTCGAGCTCAAGAGAAGTTAAAAGCAAACACATCAAGACCCTCACCCAGTGCGTGTAACATCATCTTACGAACAAAGCAGCAGATTCTCTCAAAGCCAAAGACTATTCCAGCACAGCAAACCAACCATTGGAGAAAACAAACCTGGACATTGGCCCGAAGAGCAGAACTAGCGTCGTAAGCAGCCATGCTGGCCTCGTACGCCGCCTTCGTCTTCTCCATCATCAACCCCGACTGGCGAACGGCTTCTTGAGCCGCTCCCACAGGATCCTCCGGGAGGCGGTAGGAGGAGAAGAGAACGGACGACGAAGCAGGCGCTGGGTCGACGGCTGGAGCGGGCGCTGGGTCAATGACTGGAGTAGGCGCTGGATCGACAGCTGGGACAAGCACCGAGTTGGCAGCCACTCCAACCGATGAAGCAGGACGCACGATCGACATGGGGTCGGCAAAGGAGACCGTGGCTCGGGCCGCGTCTTCTTGTCGCTGGGCCTCCGAGCCAGAAGGCGCCTTCCGGCCCTTCTTCCCTGTGCATCGTCGATCTCCTCCCAAGCGCTCCTCGACAACATCATCATCGTCATCTGAGAGCTCTATGACGTGGCACGGCGCTTCAAGACAAATAATTGCAAAGTTCAGTCGACCGTCACCCCTAACCGACGAGAAAACAAGACACGATCTATAACCCGCACCTGCACGGGATGTCGCGGCATCTACGGTCTCCTCGTCGTCCCGGCCCTTGTCAATGTCCATTGAGGTCGTGGAGGCAGCAGCTGCTAGGTGGCTTCTCACCCCTCGTTGGTTACCCCAAGTGGAAGGTTTGAGATGCAGTGTAGCAGAAGTTTTCCCTTGGCAATACCAAGGATCGATTTCCTAGAGACTCCCAGTTTCAATAAGAAGGTGTCAACTGCTAACGGCGCCAGATATTAGCAATCAACGTGGACCTGCACACAGATACAAATAACTTTGCTCCCAACGAGTACAGAGAGGTTGTCAATCCCTCCGGCCTTGTAGTTTACAAAGGATCAAACGCAAGTGATAATAGTGATAGATATAATTGCAATAGTAAATAAAAGCGGAAAAGTAAATAGTGGATGTGATCAATGATGGTAATATGGACCGGAGTCTCATGATGTTCACTAGTGATGTCTCTCTCCCAAAAGACGATAAAACAACTATGTGAGGTAAACGAATTACAGCTGGGCAATTGACAGGACCATGTGCGCAAACCAATGCTGACTACATTGCAAGAAAGGTTGAAGTTCAAAGCATGGGCGGTACACCAAAGTAAGTAGACCGAAATCCATCAATATCTACTACTAATCATCCACCTTGAGATATCTATCCAGAACATCTCGCTAGTATTAAGTTGCGAGCCCCACCCATAGTGTAAACTCAAAGCAACAGACAACTGCATTAAAAGAACTTTGCGTAAAGTAAACAATCCAAGCACCCGCGGGCACAAGCACCGTTGTTTTCCCCCTTGTGGCAACAACACATCCCCTAGACTCATGTTTCTGTCACTCAAACTAGTCATCGAGGGGCATGAACCCACAATCGAGCATAACGTTCCCTCTTGGAGTCACTACCTACTACTTGGCCAAAGCAATAAATAACAACGGAGAACATGCAAGAATTACTTATGAACATAAATATAAAAGAGGTAGATCAAATATATTACTCAAGCACAATCTGAACATAATCTCATAATCCATCGGATCCCAGCAAACTCATCATAGCAACAACATAAGGATTACATATGTGCCTCGATCATGTAGGGCAGCTCACGAGGACTAATTAGTGAAGCACAAGAACGGGAGGAGAACATCACATAGCTACTGGTCATGGACCCATGGTCCAAGGGAGACTACTCACAACTCATCCGGGAGGCGTCCATGGTGGTGGAGAGGCTCCCGGTGGTGATCCTCCCCTCCGGCAGGGTGCTGGGAAGAGTTCTCCTGGTGCTCCCGATCTTGGAAGCGGCGGCGGCGGCGGAACAGAGATGAGATCGCGAAAAAGAGTTCCCATCTCGAGGGTTTCGGGAGACGCTTTAAATATATGCCAAAGGGGGGCATCGGAGGAGCCTCGGGAGGCCCAGGCGCCCCCCCCGGCGCGGCCCAGGGGGGGGGGCGCCGCCAGGGCGCCTGGAGCCCTGGTGGCCCCCCGGCTATCCTTCGGGCGCAAGGTAGTTTCTGGAACGCTGATTTTTTATATAATTTTTCTGGATTTTTCCTGGCAGTTCTCGTAATGTGAAAACCTGAAATACAAAAACAGCCGAAAACAGAAACTGGCACTTGGGTGCACTGAGTTAATAGGTTAGTCCAAATATGATCAAAAGTGTATGGAAGTGTATAAATAACATAGCAATATCACCCAAAAGAGGCATGGAGCAAGCAGAAATTATAGATACGTTTTGGACTTATCAACATCCCCAAGCTTAATTCCTGCTCGTCCTCGAGTAGGTAAATGATAACAAGAATAATTTCTGTGGTGACATGCTATTAACCATATAGGACTTATTCATAGTCATATGACAAAAGCTTACTGAGATAATGAATCTATAGTAATTAAGTTGCCTCATGAGAAAATCACAAAGAACTGAAAGTTTTACAATATGATATTGAAACATCAAATAGATTTGTAATGAACATGATGTTCAAATATGATAAAGTGATATCTCGCTTGCCCCCTTTAGTGAAGCAAAACATAAACGCAGGGGCACCTCCAAGGTTGAAGTGATGACTAGATACAATGATTTCAAAATAAACGATATCACAATCATGCAAAAGACAATGCTACTTTGGGACAATGCACATTACACTCAGAATGACAATCATGCTCTCAGTAGTTGGTGCTTTTAAAAGAAGGTGGAGACTCTCGAACCGTGGCTTTTGTTGGCAAGGTTGAAAACCCGTAATCGGAAACAAAGACAAAACATGTACCAGAGCTCTTGGCTTTAAAACAGAGGTAATAATTTTTTTTAGATCATGCATGTTTCGTTAACGAATGCTAGCAGATAACTCAATCACTTCTTGAGATGGATAAGTTTCGAGGAACGGCTCCCGAATGAGGACGATCACATCCTCTTAATCTCCTTTGTTTATCACTGCCAAAGTTTTCTGATTTCTCATGAACAAAGCGTGAAGGAGGGTTTGTTTGTTATATTATCTTTTTGAGCCGGGCGCTCTCAATGCCAGTTCCTTCTCGTATTATGGGTTTGCACATTATACATGCAATCCCGGGGTGAAGCTTGTCCAACTTAAAAAGATCATGAATTAACCACTACTTCCTCATGAACTTACAACAGAGGCACAAAATAAGAATGCTTTTTCTTTGAATAATTTCGAGATGGCACATGCAAGTCTCTGTTAGGAATGGCAGGTAAATACCATGTAGGAAGATATGGTGGACTTATATGGCATAACTGGATTAAAAGGATGTGGATGCACAAGCAGTGAGTCCGCTTAGTACAGGCGAAGGTTAGCAAAAGACTGGGAGCGACCAACTAAGAGAGCAATGACGGTCATAATCATGCAGAGCGACAAAGCAACATTGAATCAGGCATGGAAGTTATATCGCTACTCAGAAACAAAAGATCATCAATTCTTGACAGACTTTCTTTACAGTCTTAAATATGCGTGAGCATACGCCAAGTCGATCAAAATAAATTCTCGAAGGAAGATATTACTAAACCATACCACATCATAGGCAAACAAACCATGTTGGTAATACAATAACACATTGGGAATCCCCCAGCTATTTGAGACTAACCATAAGAAAACATGAACTACTAAGCGCCATTATGCACGTAGCATCTTTATCATAGACATATCAACCAATGCAACGGAAGCAAACTCTCTTAATAAGATAAGCATGATGACTAAAGAGAGTTCAAGCAACCAACTAAATAAAAGCTCTTTAAAAAGATAAGCATGAAACTGAGAGCTGAACATGATAGTAGCTATTAAAAGACAAAGAACACACACAGCATAGATAGACATGAAAATTCTATGTTATGTTCTAGGTAGAAGTGGAGCGTGTTTCTCTCCCACATAAAGAAAGCTGAGTTCCGACTCGTTATGAAAAACTAAAAAGGAAACTAAAAACAAGACGCTCCAAGCATAGCACATAACACATGAAGTGATTAAAATATAGTGGAACGAAAGACGAACTGATAATGTTGATGGAGAAGGGGATGCACGGGGGCATCCCCAAGCTTAGACGCTTGAGTCTCCTTGAATATTTCTTGGGGGTGCATGGGGGCATCCCCAAGCTTGAGCGTTTGACACTCCTGAATCTTTTTATCATCTTCTCTCGCACACTTGAAAACTCCCTTCATACATAACTCATCATAATCTGATTAGCAAGGTTAGTACCCATAATAAAATAATTGTACCTTGCTGGAAATAAAGATATTCTTGAAGTTCTACTGTTTCTCAAGATTGCCATAAGGTTTTTGCAAAGAAAAAGCAAGCTCTAGGTTTGCAAAATGAAAGAAAGGCAAAACAGGACAGAATCTGTGAAAAACAGAACAGCAGGTAGTAATTGATTTGTTCGGGGTACTTCTTCAACTCAAATAAAAAAACTCAGAACAGATGCACGAAAGACAATTATATAGAGAACGCTGTCGAAAAAGTTCAGACCAAAAAGATGATCTGGTGATTTTATACGAATTTTTCTATCCAAGGACAGAATCTGTTTCCTGGACAGCACCTCACAACTTTTGAACTTTCTAGCAATCAGAGGCTATACTTGGCACAAATATGAAAAACAAAGATACAATGATGATGCTACTGTAGTAAACAACATCAAGACACAACAAAAACAAAATAAATTTATTCATTGGGCTGCCTCCCAAAAGCGCTTTCTTTTATGCCTTTAAGCTAGGCATAATGCATATAGATTAAGTTGTATCAATTGAACTATCATCAAGATCATCAAAAAGCTCTTCAATAATACAACTAGTCTTAAGAGGACATTCAAACAAGGGCCTCATAGAGATACTTCTAGGAAGAAGACCAAAAGGATAAAAGTCAAGGGAAGATTCATCTATAAATTCATCAAAGAGAGGTGTTTCTTCCAAAGTCTTTACAGTTTCAACCCCTTTGGCAATAGATGGATTACTTTTAGAACGGGGAGCCTTTGGAACGTGAACGAACTTAGGCTCCTTCTTTGCCGGAGTTTCTACCTTTTTGGTTTTGATTGAGGAGAAAGTAGTTCCTAGAGTATCAAATATTTCCTCAATCTTATCTATCCTAGAAGAGTCCAAGTCATGGAATTTGATGGTCTCCAAAGTTTTGAAAATTTTATGCATGGAGCTATCAAGCCTATTCAAATTCCCTTGGATCTTACGATCCAACTCATTTATCTTATTAATGTTTGGCATCTCTAGCTCTATCTTTTCAAGTTTTTTCATAATGTGAGCTAGGGTGATGTCCTCTTGAATGCTAACAACAGGGGCATTCCCAACAAGATTTTCAATAATACTAAGAGACTCCCAAACTGGGGCTTCTAGGAAATTCCCATTGATAGCAGTATCTAGAATAAACCTATTCCAAGAAGTTATTCCAACATAAAAATTTCTAAGCAGGATAGTAGTAGGTTGCTTCTTGGTGGCCCTTTTTTGAGAATCATTAATTCTATACCAAGCATCTTTCAGACTTTCCCCACCTCTTTGTTTAATGGTGAGAACTTCTGCCTCGTCAAAGACAAAAGGACCCGACATAATGACAACTATAGAATAAGATAACTATTTTTGTGATTTCCGATAAAAGATACTAAAGCAAAACTGAAAGGTAAACTAACAAGACTAAAAGCAAAAGGTAAAAGATAGCGTGCAACTCCCCTATCCTGAAGAGTGGAGTCCCCGGCAACGGCGCCAGAAATTGCTTTGCTAGGTGGCTTCTCACCCCTCGTTGGTTACCCCAAGTGGAAGGTTTGAGATGCAGTGTAGCAGAAGTTTTCCCTTGGCAATACCAAGGATCGATTTCCCAGAGACTCCCAGTTTCAACAAGAAGGTGTCAACTGCTAACGGCGCTAGATATTAGCAATCAACGTGGACCTGCACACAGATACAAATAACTTTGCTCCCAACGAGTACAGAGAGGTTGTCAATCCCTCCGGCCTTGTAGTTTACAAAGGATCAAACGCAAGTGATAATAGTGATAGATATAATTGCAATAGTAAATAAAAGCGGAAAAGTAAATAGTGGATGTGATCAATGATGGTAATATGGACCGGAGTCTCATGATGTTCACTAGTGATGTCTCTCTCCCAAAAGACGATAAAACAGCTATGTGAGGTAAACGAATTACAGCTGGGCAATTGACAGAACCATGTGCGCAAACCAATGCTGACTACATTGCAAGAAAGGTTGAGGTTCAAAGCATGGGCGGTACGCCAAAGTAAGTAGACCGAAATCCATCAATATCTACTACTAATCATCCACCTTGAGATATCTATCCAGAACATCTCGCTGGTATTAAGTTGCGAGCCCCGCCCATAGGGTAAACTCAAAGCAAAAGACAACTGCATTAAAAGAACTTTGCGTAAAGTAAACAATCCTTGCACCCGCGGGCACAAGCACCGTTGTTTTCCCCCTTGTGGCAACAGCACATCCCCTAGACTCATGTTTCTGTCACTCAAACTAGTCATCGAGGGGCATGAACCCACAATCGAGCATAACGTTCCCTCTTGGAGTCACTACCTACTACTTGGCCAATAACAACGGAGAACATGCAAGAATTACTTATGAACATAAATATAAAAGAGGTAGATCAAATATATTACTCAAGCACAATCTGAACATAATCTCATAATCCATCGGATCCCAGCAAACTCATCATAGCAACAGCATAAGGATTACATATGTGCCTCGATCATGTAGGGCAGCTCACGAGGACTAATTAGTGAAGCACAAGAACGGGAGGAGAACATCACATAGCTACTGGTCCTGGACCCATGGTCCAAGGGAGACTACTCACAACTCATCCGGGAGGCGTCCATGGTGGTGGAGAGGCTCCCGGTGGTGATCCTCCCCTCCGGCAGGGTGCCAGGAAGAGTTCTCCTGGTGCTCCCGATCTTGGAAGCGGCGGCGGCGGCGGAACAGAGATGAGATCGCGAAAAAGAGTTCCCATCTCGAGGGTTTCGGGAGACGCTTTAAATATATGCCAAAGGGGGGCATCGGAAGAGCCTCGGGGGGCCCAGGCGCCCCCCCCCGGCGCGACCCAGGGGGGGGGGGCGCCGCCAGGGCGCCTGGAGCCCTGGTGCCCCCCCGGCTGTCCTTTAGGCGCAAGGTAGTTTCTGGAACGCTGATTTTTTATGTAATTTTTCTGGATTTTTCCTGGCAGTTCTCGTAATGTGAAAACCTGAAATACAAAAACAGCCGAAAACAGAAACTGGCACTGGGGTGCACTGAGTTAATAGGTTAGTCCAAATATGATCAAAAGTGTATGGAAGTGTATAAATAACATAGCAATATCACCCAAAAGAGGCATGGAGCAAGCAGAAATTATAGATACGTTTTGGACGTATCAGCAGCGCTGAAGAAACCCCTCGAAGATGAGTCGACGGAAGACGCGGTCGACCTCCAAAAGACAGAAGGAAACAAAACCGAAGGATACTTATGTGGAGGCGATAGGAACATCCACCTTAATCCTGGGCAGGGCCTTCCGGGGCTTGGTGGTGGTAACCTTGGGGTGCTTGGGCGCCTTCTCAGAGGGGTCAGGAGTAGCCGTGCGAGCACGCTTGGGCGTTTGGGAGCCTGAGGGACCTGTCCGAGGGCGCACCGCCCCTGGGTCGTGCTTCCCCTTGGACCGCTTCTCGTCACGGGGAGGTGACTCGACTTCCTCCCCGCTGCTGTAGTCCTCGCTCTCCTCCTCGGTCTCCTCCTCCGACCTCCACTCGGTGGCGTCCCACGCCCTCCTGGACCAAATCCCCGTTGGGCAGCGAATACATTTCGGTATAGATATGCAAAAAGAGAAGATTGACAAAATATTAGTCGGATCCGTCAAGACAAATTACAAGCCAACGACAGAAATATCACTCGGGAGCCGAAGACGAACCTTATCGGGCAGATGGTCAGCGTCGAATGGGAGGACCCTCCCAGACCCCCTGGGGTTGTCTTTGTTCCCCGTGATGCACTTCATGCACTGCGCCACGTACTTCACGTCGGCCGCCTCCGGGTGGACTCGCGACGAGTCGTCGGTGCCGGAGTACAACCACATCGGGTGGTCCCAAGCCTGGAGCGGCTAGATCCTCCGCGTGAGGTACACCTCAAACAGATCCATCCCTGTTACACCCTCACGGACCAACTAGACGACCCGCTCCACCAACATGTTCACTCCGGCCCTCTCGGCCTTACCCACTATCATTGAAGGAGGCTGGCTGGCTCGACCCAGAGAGAAAGGGGGAAGACCAGTCGACTGACCCGGGGTCGGACTGTCCATATAGTAGAACCAAGTCGACTGCCAGCCCCGAATCGACTCCGGAAAGATTATGGGGGAAAAGCGCTCCTATTCCTAAGTTGGATTCCGAACCCGCCGCACGCCTGGAGGACGTGCGTCTTATCATCGCTCGGATTCGCCTTCTTGACAGTTTGCGAGCGGCAGGTAAAGATATGCTTGAACAAGCCCCAGTGCGGCCGGCAGCCGAGGAAGTTCTCACACATGGAAACGAACGCGGAAAGGAAAGCGATGGAATTGGGCGCGAAGTAATGCAGCTGGGAACCAAAGAAAATCAAGAAAGCACGAAAAAAGGGATGCAGAGGCATGGAGAAACCTCGGTCGACGTGGGTCGCGAGGAGGACGCACTCGCCCTCCCGCGGCCGGGGCTCGAGTTCGCCCTCCGGCACCCGCCAGGAGTCGCAGGCAATCAGTCCCTCTTCCTCCAGCTCCTCCAGATCCTCCGCCACGACGGTGGACCGGATCCAATCCCCCTGGATCCAACCAGGAGGGAGCCCAGACCTCGATGACGATCCGCTCCGATCGGACCGCCTCCCCTTCCCCGTCACCGCCTTCTTCGAGCGCTCCATCGCCGCGGTCTTGTCCTTGCCCATGGCACGCGCGCCGGCGGTCGCTGTGGAGAAAGGCAAGAAGGAGTAGAGGCACATCAAAGAGGCAGAGGCAGAAGAAGAAGGATTGGGTGCACAGTGCTCCCGCTTCGGGTTCGGCGCACTCTTATAGCTCCTCGGTCGAGTGGCTGACCGGTGGCCCCGAGCGATCTTATCAAATCCCGCAACAGGCGGAGAAGGTGGCGCGAGGATCGAGGCGTCTTAAGCATATCCGCCCGATTGCTGCGGCACGTCCCGCTCCGCGCGCTTCCCCAAATTTCGAAACCCCGTGGAATCCGGCGATCAAAGAGCAACCAACCCCGCCCAAAACTGCGCACGCCAACGGCACCCGACGCATAGCGCAAAGCTCAGTCGACGATAGAAGCAACCAACGGGACGGTTTCAGAATCGATCAAGGCGACCAAGACAAGACTGAGGAGGATAGCCTAGTCCGCGAGCTCAGAAGTAGACTACCCCAGGGGCGTCGAGCCAGAACCGGAGCCTTCCTCAGCACTCTCTCATTTGCTCAAGCCTCAATCCATTCGGGGGCTACTGACGAGGTTACAGACCTAGGGTAGGGTCACAGGCCTGACCAAGGTACCACACCCAAGGTCACTACCCTAGAAGATCAAAAGACAAAACTTATGATGACAAAGACAGTCGACCGAGACAGCGCAAGAGGACATCCCACTCGACTGGACGTCACCTACAAGACGACTCAACTCCACTCGACCAATCCAAGGCACTCGACCCCCGAAGGTCAAGGATCCCTTAGGACAATAACGGTCTGGTATTTACTCGCCGTAGTAAATACCTTAATTACTCTTTAATGCGGGCGTTATCAGTAATGCCTGCCTTAATGTACATTGAACCCTTGGTAACGTGGAGCATGGCTGGGGTCCTGGCGCACTATATAAGCCACCCCCCTCCTCTGGTACAAGGGTTCGCACCTTTGTAACTCACATATACACATATCAGTCGACCGCCTTCGAGCACCGAGATGTAGGGCTGTTACTTCCTCCGAGAAGGGCCTGAACTCGTAAACACCTTGTGTACAACTCCATCATAGCTAGGGCCTTGCCTCTCCATTCGTATCCCCTACTCGTACTATCAGACTTAGAACCACGACACCGTGTGTGCGGGGTGGTCGTCGGGGTGTGGCGTTCGGTGGCGGTGAGTATTGGCCGGGGTGAAAACCTGATCTATCTTCAGATGGACCGGCGGCGGCGAAGCTCGTTCCCTTCTTGAAGGCGTCGTCGCGGCTCTCATTGCCCGTGTGTTGCTCCAGGGGAAACTCTGACCCTCGGGTCGGGCGGTGGTGATGCTCTAGTGTTGCCGGCCTTGGAGCCCATAGTTCGCCGTATGTTTCATCTCATCGCGGCGACGTGTTCTCGGTTGAGGTCCCCCGGTTGCACTTGTAGTGCTAGGGGTGGTGTTGCTGCGCTCAGCGCCAATGTATCCTGCCTTGGGTATGTGTGTGTTCTGGTGGCGTGCGTTTGTATCGCATTGTGGTTGATCATTGCCTTATATATAAAGCGGGGCGAAAGCCTTTTTCGGTATTAGGGTGTTTTGAATTATTTTGGAGAACACTTGAGCTCCGTTTTAAACTTCCTGGTTGTTTTCATGAAATTCTACTGGCGCACCAATGCTCCACTTTGTAATGTTGGTTAATAGAACGTTGTTGTTGTGTTGTAAAATTTCTGGTTGATGTATTATTTTTCTAAGAGATGTTGTTAATCTCATGAGATTTATGGTCCTTTTGTTCTAAAAATTCGGTGTACAGTGTATTTTCTTGAAAACATGAATCCATCATCCAAAACTGTAATTGAATTAACAAGAGTTACCTGTAATATTATGGAAAAACATTGTGCTTTTGGCATGTCTGGAGCATGACAGATGCTTTGCAAGGTTCGTTCATGTGACGGTTGAGTATTTTTAGAAGTATACTAGTGTTTTACTTACTCTTAACATATATGTAATTTCTGAAAGCTAATCTTTTCTCAGTTGTATTGTTTTGCTGATACTTTTGTCCATTAAAGATTTTGTATTAGAAATGAGATACCTAAATGTTCAGGCTAGTGTGGATGCCATTCTTTGTCTGATACATGCCGTGGCAATATATTTTCAGAGAAACCCTTGAGATGTTGGTGACGAAAATCTGGTCCTGACAGAACATCAAGCTACAACCCTTAGATTTTAGTTTTATCAAGTTGCCTACCAAGCTAGCCGTTCGGTCACCATCGTTTGCCTTCGAAGGTCGATGGGAGCGGAGCTGCAGGTTTATATAAGCTACTTTAATTTAAGTATAATTGAATCAGTGCAGTTGTGTGTTCTGACATCAAAATGGAAGTTCTTATCAACTCTTGACCAAAAATGTAGACTATTATTGTGTTTTTTCAGAAGTTAGGGGATGGAAGTGACACCTTGATTAAACTCATTTCATTGGTCGAAATAACTCACTGAATCAGATGTCACATGTGTGACCTCTGATTTCTTTTCTTCAGTCACGCGCTTTCATTTTAGTTACTCTGCACATCTATTCATTAAGGGCACATGATTAGATCCTCGCGCCGTACCCCCGCGTCGTCCGCTCTCGGGCGACTCAGGGGCGAAACCCTACGCCGCCGTCGGTTCCCCGCCTCCCCTTCTCCTCCTCCCCCGCCGTCGCCGGCAGCCATCGTCGGACTTGCCCGCTCGGCGGTAGGCGGCGGCGGGGGCTTCCCCGCGCACCCGCCTAGGCCTCTGGAGAGTCCGCCACCCTGCATCGGGCGCCGCCGCCCGTGTCTCCCCTGGTGGCCGCCGAGGCTGGCCCTCTTCGGCGGCCGCTGCCTCCGGTGTTGTCGCCCTGCGCCTTCGCCTTGGACTGCGCCGCCCGTCAGATCCGGCCGCCTCGGCCCTGTGATCTGGCGGCTGGTGGGCCGGGGTTCGCCGGATCCGCACGGATCTGGCCGGCGTGGCCTTGGCTCATCCTGCCCGGCTTGGTGTTTTCGTGGTGTGGTGAATCCTGGTGGCGGCAGTGAGGGTCTTCCTCCATGTCTCGACGGGATGTGTACAGTGGGTGGATGCCGGGGCGGCGGCCTCGGGCGGTGGGGACGGGGGGCGGATCGACGACGTCTTGACCGCGTGGGCAGTGATTTGCCGGTGGATCTCCTTCGCGCTGCAGGCTCTCTCCCGCTGCACTTGATGGCTTACGATCGCGGTCGTCGGCCTCGGTGCGCTTGCGGGGGCTAGTTGAGGTGACAGTGGACCGGAGGAAACTCTGGGTGACTTGTTCTTCCCGATGGTGGCGACGACCTGGGTTGCCGTTCTCCTCCTTGAAGGCGCTGTCGAGGTCCCTGCCCTCCACCCCGACACCATGCCTGTGTGAAAACCCACAATCTCCTGCGATTGAGCGGCGGCGGCACTGTGAGTGTCGTACCCTTCTTGGAGGCGCCGCCTGGGGCGTTTGGATGCTCGGTTAGAGGAACTGCAGGCGGAGGGGATGGGACCAGTGGCATCAGGTGGTGTTCGCGAAGAAGGAGCGGCGTGGCATCTCGCACGTCGACAACGGTGGGTCTCAGCGGCATGGAGCAAAGGGGTCTCGCCAGTGGGCGTGTGATGATGGACGAGCGCATGATGGTGGCGTTGTTTGGCGTCGTGTTGGCGTCGACGGAAGCTAGACCGAGCAAGGTAGATGCAGCAGTACAACACTGAAGATGGATTGGTGGCAGGTGGCTGCGGCGGTCCCATACCCGACAGGCGTCCTGGTTGAGGAGTGCGCCGGGCTACCCGGCAGGCGTCCTGGTTGGGACCTCAGGTCTTAGATGTTAGGTTTGGCTGCAAGGTCTGTTTGGTATTAGGCCCAGACTATCAGCATCCCTACATCATCTCGATAGGAGTAGCGGCAGATGTTGCCCAGGCGGTGGCTTTAGTCTTACTGTTGTATGACTTTGTAAGGTCTTGTGTGAATAATTAATAAAATGGATGCATGCGTCGTCCAGATGCAGAGACCGGGGTCCTCTTCCATTCCTAAAAAAACATCTATTCATTAAGCAGGAAAGCGTGCAAGTAAATTTGATGAGTTTTACCATGTGAAGCTTTTTGCACTATACGAAAGATGAAGAGGGAATGAGGCCACCCAAAAAAAGACCTAAGAGCATCTCCAGCCGCGTCCTCAAGACGTCCCCAGGCCGTTTTTTTAGCGCCGGCGCCGAAAAAGCGGCCCAGTCACGCCCCCAAGACATCGAAATCCGCCGGATCGGCCCGTTTTCTGACCCGACGCGTCCAGGCCGAACCCGGCGCACTGGTGGCGCTTGGGGGCACCGGCGGAAGGGAAAATCGCCCGAGTCCCCACTGTCAGGCGAAAAGTCAGACTGATTCGCCTCGTTTTCCCTCTCCTTCCCCGACACCTTGCCGATCCCGGCGTCGCCAGCCACCTCTCCGTCGCCGCCGCCGCTATCTCGCCATTCCTCGTCGTGAAACAAAGAAAGATCCCCCGACGCCCTCTCCCCCCACTTTCCCCGAGTTTCCCTCGCCGCCCCGGCGTCCGCCGACGAGTCTGCGCACGACGCCCGGTACCCCGCTAAGACTTGGTCGAAAGATCAAATGTGGGAGATCATGACTTGTTGTATCATTTTGCACAACATGATCATTGAGAGCGAGCAGGAAGAGCCAGTGTTTGACACTGAACCATATTACAGGCAGGGTCCTCTTGCCCAAGTGGATCACCAGCTCCCTGCAACATGGACGGCCTTCCTCAACATGCGCCAGAAGATCCGAGACCCACAGGTGCATCATCAGCTGCAGCAGGATCTAGTGGAGCACCTATGGAGGCTGAAGGGCAACGCCTAGCTCGACGTGCAATGAAATATGAGTGTTTTTATTATTTGTTTGAACTATATAATTTGTAGAACTATGTGGTGAACTATTTGATTTTCTATGATGATTCTAATTCCTTTTGTGATGATTTTTGTGATGATTTTATTTGAATGAGCGCCGAAACACGTCGAGCGTGGGCCGTTTTGCGCCGGAAATTGGGCCATGCCAGCGCCGAAAATGGGCTGAAAGCGCCGATACTGGACCGATATCGGCGCCTAGGGGTGGCCTGGGGGGCGGCGGCTGGGAACGCACTAGCACCCAAGCCTAAAATAGCGGCGGCTCGCCCCCAAGCGGCGGCTTTCAGCGCGTCTTGGGGGCGCAACGGCTGGAGATGCTCTAACCACACACAAAAATTAGTGACTGGAGTAGGAGCTAATAACATATCATGAGAACTTGCATCCACTGTGAAATAAGATGCTCATTACACATATTAAACCCCAACCACCTTTATCTGTACATGATTCCTTATTTTTGTGCAAAATCCTTAATTAATATACTTTTAATGTTTACATTTTCTAACATAACCTTGATGGATGGACAACTGAGATTTTATTCTTGACTTACTTTAAGGTCATAATTTTCACTTCATTTACTTTTGAATGGAGTGATGAAGATGAAGTAGAGGAGCAGGTGAATCACTGAATAATCGATGAATAGTTTTGTATAATCAAGTCATAAATGTATGACACGGTCTATCCTCTTCAGGGGCGGATCTACATGGTGGATAGGGTGGGCCGCGGCCCACCCTGGAATTTTAGATCAGCCCATATACTATAGGAGACACAGAGTGGCAAAAAAAGGTACAAAGCCCATCAATAGCTAGTACCAGTTCAGCACCTGCACTGTGGCCCAATATACTTATTAGTCCGACACTCACCACTAGTTCCGTTGATTCCTTCAGACTCGTTACCCAGGCCAGCCCAATACAAGCAGCTTGCTCCCTGTTGCTGATTCTCAAGTCCAATTACCATCGTTGATTTTGCTACAGCACCGTTGTGACATTGACGCCCTATTACCATTGCTACATGAAAACTGGTTTTTGTTTCCCTTTCCACACGAGAATATTTCTGCAAGTAAAGGATACTGATGTGATGCCTTTTTCCCAACCATGGCAGATTATTTGATTGTGTAGTAAATTGCCTTCATTTTTTTATATTTCTTTAAGCTATTCGAGTTATTGTCACTATGGTCACAAAAAAAAGTTCTTGCTACTTAGACCTTTTAGATATTACATCGAGCAACTTCTTTTGTTGTTTATTTCGAAGATCCAAGATTGAAATCCTAGAACCGCCACTGGCATATCATATTTGTGGTCAATTTTTTTCAAGATGGACCACCCTGTTTCAAAATCCTAGATCCGCCACTGATCCTCTTTTTCGGCCCAAATATATAGCAAACACGGATCGACCGAGCAACCAGTCTATGTGGGATGATGCTTTTCATGGAGACAGGACACACCAATCATTTTTAGGAAGAAGGCCACTACATTGGCCGTCGTCGTTAGGCATGTGAGGCATTGGGATCTTTTCCGTACCAAAGATAAGCACTTCTGCAGCAGTGTAATTCAAATTCCTATGATGTCAAGGTCCACGGAGTGATGGTTTTGTCGAGAGTGTTGCTTTTGTTCACAATTCAGGCTGCAGGAATCAGGAGAAGTGTGGGACAAGATAAGCGGGACTAATTAATTAGCCCATCCCACTTAGATACTTTAGTGGGTTTCCATTGGACAGCAAAAAAGTTTAACCGGGTTGTCCCATCTGAACCCACCTTCACCCTTTACCCTGCTAGACAATGAAAACGCCCCACACCGCCCATTGTTCAGCAGCCGCCGCAGTCAGTACGCCCAGGTCGCCGGCAGCCGGTAGGGTAGTCCAGCCCCAACCTACAGTTCACATATATATATGAAGAAACTGTGATTTGAGATGGGATTCCATGGTTTTGGTAGAATATGACAAACCTCGAGAGATTTGACCATGTCTGTAATTCTAAAAATATTGAGCCCTGGCAGATGCATTGCTTCACCCCACCTTCGCAAGTGGCGTCTGTTAGTACCTTAGTATAAAGAGATCTTAGTATAAAGGATGGCTGTAGGTGGCCATGGCCAGATCGGCACTATGCTGCTTGCCGCCACCAGCCCGTCTCATGGGCGCACCATTTTTTCGATGGAAGCAGCCACGCGATGCGCTGTAAATTCCTTGGCATGAGCACGGGAACTGATCCTCTCTTTCCCGCCATGGAGTGGAGGTTGAGGCGGTGGCCATGCATAGTTGTTGCGGCCGTCACCCAGGTCTTCACCGGGCAAGCGCGGTCATGGTGGTCTTCTGCTCTGCCTCGGGCGGAAGGTCAGGTGGCATAATTCTGGCCAGCATATTATCAGCCGGACAGTAGTCACAGAAGTTTCAACCTGTATGATCTGCGTCAACAAGTGAGGACGATGGAGCTAGTGGAAGCGAGTGGTGCTGTTGTCTCATGCAGATCAGCCTTCGCTGCCACTTATGAGGATGGTGCAGGGTCTCCGAAGTGTCCTAAACTCTGGATTTGGCACTGCTGCAATTTGTCCTCCCCGTCAAAGACTTCTTCGGGTGGCGCGAGTGGCTCTTGTCGAGTCTCGTGATCCTACTTATGCAAACATGGTCATCGCTCATCATGGGACCGTGCGTATATGCGACTATTGGGATCGAGGCAAGTGGAGGAGACAACAAATTTTGACTTCGATTGGGGGGTACTTCTCGAGTACCCAGTCTTGAGCTCCGGGGTGAAAACTCTGGTCTGACCCTAGTTGGTTATGCCTGGCAATGGCGACATTCTAGCGTCGTAACCATGATGATGGCATTGCTCGGAGTTTGCTCTGATTGGATCTTCAGGGTGAAAACCCAAGATCTGACCTTCGGTGGTTGGATCCAGCGACGGCGGCGCTTGTACGTCGTTCCCTTCCTGGAGGCGTCGTTTTTTGGAGAACCCTTCTCGTAGTCATTCTGTTGTCCGAAGTTTGTTGGCGCGCTTGGTCATCGTTGTACATCGCCAATCGCTGTTCTCATTGCTTCGTTTTTTTTTCATCCGCCTAGGCATAGCTTTGGTCTTGTACGACTTTGCTCTTTGTCGGTGTGATCTTTTGTGTGCGTGTATTGTTTTGGCTGTGTGCATCCTAGTTATGCAGAGGCCGGATTTGTACTCATTATGTCTGTATCCCTCGATGCTACGCTATGAGTCAATAAAAACATCCTTTATCGAAAAAAAGAAAAGGTAATACTTGATTTCCATTTTTTACTATTCCCGTGTTCCAAAGTAGGCCATTATACATGTTGTAACATGGCTACCACTACACTACAGATTTATGTTCGGTGATGTTTCCAACAACCAAAAGATATGATTATTTTCATATCATTGTCATACTCAGAAGTCCTCCACGCATCTCCTTTCTCTACATTCCATATAACTTTTCATTGAATTGGGTAACTATGAATCTATGATAAAGATGGACCACTGTGGTAGGTTGGCCATTAGGTAATTGTGCATGATGAACTCGTAAATATAAGGTAGGACTAGTCCTGTTTTCAGCTCATATACATAGCGCACACCAATGGAGCAGCCAGTATGGGTGACATGATAATTTTCATGCAGTTACCATTCTGAATCATATAGGAACAATTCCAGATCATTTGCAGTCGTTGGGCATGCGAGGCATTAGGATCTGTTCGATAAGAATATGGAGAATGCGACGTAGAGTGATGGTTCAGTTTCTCATAAGGATTATATGTGCACACAGATGTGTGCAAATCCAGTTTTTCCTTTAGTGCCCCACTGACGGGAGCAGAAGCACACACCTCTAATTCACTCCCCGCAGAAGCATCTTCAATGTTATATGCAATCAGCACATCAGCTCTGATGAGATGCAACCTTGTCATCTTCAAAATGTACTCAAGGAACTGACGTTGTTGGTCCTGACTCTAGAGGGCAGCCTACAGTCTAACACCATTTTATTTTACTCCCTCCGTTCCTAATTATAAGATATTTTAGATATTTTAAGGTGGACTAAATACGGACCGAAATGGATGAACATACACACTAAAACACGTCTATGTACATGTGAATCGGAAAAAAGCTAAAACATCTTATATTTAGGAACAAATGGTGTAGATCACGAGGAGGGCAACAAAGCCCCCTAACGTTCCATTACCAAAATGAAACCAAAGTTCACAGTTTTCTCCATGAACAAAAAGGATGCCACAGTAAAATAGAAAGGCCAAAGTCTTGGCTCGCTGCAGCTCATTCCAGGAATTACTGTACATGATACCAGCCAGAGAACCAAAACACTACAAAACCAGCCTCCTCTCTGAAAGATCAGATGGCATCCATCCAGCCTGAGCTTGCCAGGACCTCGGTTGATGGCAGTACTAGGCACTCCAGCTTCGTCTGTCAGGAAATCAGATTATGGTCTAGCACCTTGATTGAATTGATGTCGCTGGTTGAAATAACCCACAGAATTGATGTCTGGCCCCTGATTTCTTATCTTCAGTGCTGCACTTTCTTATTAGAGATTTTAGATACTTCGCACATCTTTTCATTAAGCACGAAAGCAAGAGGATTTACACGTCCATCACGTCGAGGCTTTTTAGAAGATGAAGAGGGAAAGAGCCCCACCAGAAATACACCTAACCAACACACAAATATCATGACTAGCTTGCAAACGATGTGAAAAAAGATGCTCATTACAGTGATGATGAAACCCCGGCCAACTTTATCAGCACATGTTTCCTTTTTTTGTGCAAAATTCCTAATTAATATACTTACAATGTTTACATTTTGTAACATAAAGCTTGATCAATGGACGGCTGAGATTATATTCTTATCTTACTTCCAGGTAGGTAAGTCTCTTTTACAAAGCTCACATTTTCCACTTCATTTACATGTCAACAGAAGGATGAAAATGAAGTAGAGTAGTAGGCGAACCATTTAATAATCGATGGATAATTTTGTGTAATCAAGCCATAAATGCATATCAGGGTCCATCCTCTTTTTGCCCACATATATAACAAACACTGGTCGACCCAGCAAACCAGTCTGTGGGTTGATGTTTGTCATGGAGATACCAGAGTCATTTAGCAAGAAGGTTCATTGGCTATTGTTAGGCATGTGAGGTATTGGGATCTTTTCTGTAACAGCAAAGTCTAGCTGTGCAGCTGTATGATCTTCATAGAGTGATGTTTTCGTCAAGAGTGTGGCTTCTGTTCAGAGTGTCAGAGAAGCTGCGCCGTGAAATGTGTTTCCAGGTATTCCGCTGTTGTCATGATCGTGCAAATAGGCAGTGGTGGCATGTTTACTACCATTCCGATTTGTACAATGATGGCAAAAGGCCACTTAGATACAATAATTAGCACATTAGTCCGATACTACTTTAGATAATGGCTCTGGGGCAAAACAAAACTCCTGTATTCGTACTCTCCAGAACCCAAGTCAAGGGTGATAACCTCCAGACTTCTGTATTTTGTACAGTTTTCTGAATTCAGAAGCTCTCCTTCAGCAAGAGACAATTTTTCTATGCTAGATAGAGGAGTGGGTGCAGGCTTACAACTTTGCAAACCAGCCTTTTTCACTAAGTATGTTGCATATTTTTCTTGAGAGAGTTGAAGACCACTCTTGTGTTGCTTGACCTCAATACCAAGAAAATAATGTAGATCTCCTAGATCCTTGAGAGCAAATTCTGCACTCAAATCCTTCAACAGTGCTGTTATTGTTTCATCAGATGAGCTTGTCACGATTATACCATCAACATATATGAGAACAAATATGGATATAATTGACTTGTTATAAATAAATAACAAAGTGTCATACTTTGAAGGAACAAAACCAAGTGCTTGCATCTTTTTACTGAGACGAGAATACCATGCTCTTGGAGCCTGTTTCAGTCCATACAATGCATTGTCAAGCTTGCACACATGAAATGGTGCATGTGCATTTACAGACCCAGGTGGTTGTTTCATGTAAACCTCTTCTTCCAGAACACCATGGAGGAATGCGTTCTGTACATCTAGCTGAGCGTAGACTCCATCCCATGGACACGTCAATGGACAAAACAAGACGAATAGTAGCAGCTTTTACAACTGGACTAAACGTGTCCTCATAGTCAATACCATACCGTTGTTTAAAGCCCTTTGCAACAAGTCTAGCGTTGTAACGGTCAATGATTCCATCAGCTTTCCTTTTTATCCTAAAGACCCACTTACAGTCAATAAGATTTTTACCTCGTTGTGGGGGAACCAAATGCCATGTTCTGTTTTTCTTAAGTTCCATGATTTCATCATGCATTGCTTTTCTCCAACTTGCATCACCCAAAGCTTCTTCAAGAGTATTGGGTTCTCCTGGTTCACCTGTCGAACATACTAGCCCATATTTTGTAACATGTTTATAATCAATAGGTTTAATTACCCCTTGTTGTAGACGTGTGCGACACAGAGTAGTAACAGGAACCTCTACAGAGAGCTCCGGCGCAGAAAATCCCGAGTCTGGATCGGGTTGATCCTCTCCTGATCCTGAGGAGGATCCGTGTGGGGCTCCAGAACCCGCGGCGTCAACAGGCGATGTCGGGGTCAGATCTTCTGCGGTCGACGACCGCGGTGCGAGTGACGATTTTGCCACAGAAGATCTGGGCCTGAGCGCATCATCATGGCCCAATGATCGCCTGGGCCCCGGGTTGACAGGATCTGCCCCCGCGTCCACCTAACGAGCCGTGGTGCGCCGCGTGTACACGCGCGGCTGGGCGTCCTGGCTTATGCGGCCCAAGCCAGCACCAGCCCGCCACTTATCGGGCGACGATTCGTGCACGCGAGGGGAGGCGCTGCAACCCGCCAGGCTCTGCCGCATCACTAGTAGAAAACGGGGCAATGGTCCAGGCCGGGTCAGCCCATTAGTCCCGGTTCAGTCCAGAACCGGGACCAAAGGGGGCATTGGACCCGGTTCGTGAGCCCAGGGGGCCGGCCGGGCCACGTGGGCCATTGGTCCCGGTTCGTCTGGACCTTTTGGTCCCGGTTGGTGGGACGAACCGGGACCAATGGGCCTTGCTCCTGGCCCACCACCATTGGTCCCGGTTGGTGACTTGAACCGGGACCAAAGGCTCCCCTTTAGTCCCGGTTCATGTCACCAACCGGGACCAATGAGGTGCCTATATATACCCCCTCGCGTAAGAGCAGAGCACACTGCTCTATTTTTTTTTGTCGAGGGGGAGAGGGCTTGGTGGTGCTCTAGCTCACCTCCTATGCACACAACGTGTTCGATGGAATGCCCGAGCCACACTAGTTAAGCTTTTCTCCTCTCGAAGTTCGAACTCCAAGCTCCATTTTCTCTGAGATTTGTCTAGGTTTAGCGGTCCGTCACGTCCCGTCCCCGTCTTCGCCGCCGTCGATCGCCCCCGCCGATCTCGTCACCGGCACCACCGTGGTGAGGCTCTTGTTATGTCCATGCTTTTCTTACTTTTATTATTGCTTGTTATTATTGCTTTAGATAGATATTTGTCTAATTTTCTTACGTTTATTATTGCTTGTTATTATATAGTGCGATGGTTTTGGTATCCGCCCACGTGGGCCCTCGTCCTGAATATGATTCGGATGTGGTATATTATCTTTAATTTATAACTATTTGTTTTAGTGTTTATGACAATTATGCCGACCAACCTGACATGCATATATGTTTTTATATGTCTAGGAGGTAGTTGAACCGGAAATTCCAACCGGCCCTCTTGTGGAGAGGTTAAATTTAGTTGAAGAGGAAAACATTTCCTTGAAGAAAAAAATGGAAAAAACGGAGGAGAAGATGGAATTGGAGTTGCATGTTGTGGAAGTCGTCGATGATCACAAGATCAAGATGGACCCTATTGTCGAGAGGTTAAATTTAGTTGAATAAGAAAATAATTTCTTGAAGGAAAAAATAAAAAAATTGAGGACGAGAAGATGATATTGGAGTTGCATGTTGCGGATGTCGTCGATGATCACAAGATCAAGATGGATGCAATGCGGTTGAAATGTTTTACATAGTTTCAATGTATGGTGAAAATTAATTAGATGCTCTGGAAAGCTATATGTTGTTAGATGAGAACTATGTATGTACTTTGGTTTTAATGTGAAGATGAACTTCTATTAATTTGGTCACTTAATTATCTATTTATGATGTTCTGTAATGGTTTTTGACACACTTAATTATATATAGTGCACGCAGATGAACCGACAATGGATGTACGGTGACAGACACACCTCCGAGTACATTAAGGGCGTGCATGAGTTTCTCGATGCGGTTGAGGCAAACAAGCAGAATGGTTTTATGTGTTGTCCATGCACTAAATGTGAGAATACGATGTCTTACTCTAACCGGAAAATCCTTCACTCCCACCTGCTTTACAAGGGTTTCATGCCACACTATAATGTTTGGACGAGGCACGGAGAAATAGGGGTTATTATGGAAGACGACGAAGAAGAAGAGTACGATGACAACTATGTGCCCCCTGAATATGGTGATGCTGCAATGGGGGGAGCTGGTGAAGATCAAGAGGAACCAGACGATGTGCCCAATGATGCTGCAACGGGTGAAGCTGCTGAAGATCAAGAGGAACCAGACGATGTGCCCGATGATGATGATCTCCGCCGGGTCATTATCGATGCAAGGATGCAATGCGAAAGTCAAAAGGAGAAGCTGAAGTTCCATCGCATGTTAGAGGATCACAAAAAGGGTTGTACCCCAATTGCGAAGATGGCAACACAAAGCTCGGTACCTGATACGTCCAAAACGTATCTATAATTTCTGCTTGCTCCATGCTTCTTTTGTGTGATATTGCTATGATATTGATGCACTTCCATACACTTTTGATCATATTTGGGCTAACCTATTAACTCAGTGCACCACAGTGCCAGTTCCTGTTTTCGGCTGTTTTTCTATTTCAGGTTTCCCCCATATTAAAAGTGCTCCAAAAAATCCGGGAAAAATACAGGAAAAATCAGCGTACAGGAAGCTTCGCGAAGAACCAAAGCGGGGCCAGAGGGGAGCCAGGGGAGGCCCAGGCGGCCACCTGGCGCGGCCCCACCCCTGGCCGCGCCAGGGGGGCGCCTGGGGCCCCTGCTCCGCCTCTGGCTGCCCCCCTTCGCATATATATCCCTCTCGTCCCGAAACCCTCGAGGACAGAACCCTTTTTCGCGATCTCGCCTCTGTTCCGCTGCCGCAGCGCTTCCAAGATCGGGAGCATCAGGAGAACTCTTCCCGGCACCCTGCCGGAGGGGAGAACCACCACCGGGAGCTTCTCCACCACCATGGACGCTTCCCGGATGAGTCGTGAGTAGTCCACCTTGGACCATGGGTCCATGATCAGTAGCTATGTGATGTTCTCTTCCCCTCTTTGCTCTTCATGGTTTAGACCTCGTGAGCTGCCCTACATGATCGAGGCACATATGTAATATTTCTGCTGTTGCTTTGCTGAGTTTGCTGGGATCTGATGGATTATGAGACTATGTTCAGATTGTGTTTGAGTAATATATTTGATTCACCTCTTTTATATCTTTGTTCTTGAGTAATTCTTGCATGTTCTCCGTTGCTGTTTATTGCTTTGGCCAAGTAGTAGGTAGTAACTCCAAGAGGGAGCGTTATGCTTGATTGTGGGTTCATGCCCCCTGATGACTAGCTTGAGTGACAGAAACATGAGTCCAGGGGATGTGTTGTTGCCACAAGGGGGAAAACAACGGTGCTTGTACTTGCGGGGGCAAGGATTGTTTACTTTACGCAAAGTTCTTTTAATGCAGTTGTCTGTTGCTTTGAGTTTACACTTTGGGTGGGATTCGCAACTTAATACCAGCGAGATGTTCTGGATAGATATCTCAAGGTGGATGATTAGTAGTAGATGCAGATGGATTTCGGTCTACTTGCCTTGGCGTACGGCCCATGCTTTTGAGCCTCTACCTTTCTTTGCAGCATAGTTAGCATTGGTTTGCGCACATAATCCTGTCAATTGCCTAACTGTAATTTGTTTACCTCGCTTTGCTGTTTTATCGTCTTTTGGGAGAGAGACATCACTAGTGAACATCATGGGACCCCGGTCCATATTACCACCGCTGATCACACCTTCTATTTACTTCCTGTTTTTATTTCCTAGTTGCAGTCATAGCTATCATTATTATCTCTTGTGTTTGATCCTTTGTAAACAACAAGGCCGGAGGGATTGACAACCTCTCTGTACTCGTTGGGAGCAAAGTTATCTGTATCTGTGTGCAGGTCCTGTCAACCGCTAAGTTTCTGGCGCTGTTGACACCTACTTGTCGACCCTCGGAGTCTCACGGGATTCGATCCTTGGTATCTTTGCCAAGGGAAATTTGCCGCTACGCTACATCTCAACCTTCCACTTGGGGTAACCAACGAGGGGCGAGAAGCCATCAAGCAAGTTTCTGGCGCCGTTGCCGGGGACTCCACTCTTCAAGATAGGGGAGTTGCACGCTATCTTTTATCTTTGATTTTTAGTCTGGTTAGTTTACCTTTCAGTTTTTGCTTTAGTGTCCCTTACCAAAAATCACAAAAATAGTTATCTTGCTTGCTGCTGCTATGGGTTCCACCGAGAACACCAAGTTGTGTGACTTCACTAGTCATAACAACAATGACTTTATCTGCACACCTATTGCTACACCTGCCACTTCAGCACCTTCTTATGAGATTAAACCTGCTTTACTGAACCTAGTTATGAAAGATCAACTTTCTGGTGCTGGAGATGATGCTGATTTGCACTTAAATAATTTTGTTGAGCTCTGTGATATGCAAAAGTACAAAGAAGTAGATGGTGATATTGTTAAGCTTAAGCTTTTTCCTTTCTCCTTGAGAGGAGGAGCTAAAATCTGGTTTCAATCCTTGCCTAGGAATAGTATACATTCTTGGGACAAGTGCAAGGATGCCTTTATTGGGAAGTACTATCCCCCTGCTAAAATTATCCAACTAAGGAGTAACATAATGAATTTTAAACAATTGGATAATGAACACATTGGCCAAGCTTGGGAACGCATGAAATCTCTTGTCAAGAACTTCCCTACTCATGGTTTGACTACTTGGATGGTTATCCAAACTTTTTATGTAGGCTTGAACTTTACCTCGCGGAACTTGTTAGATTCGGCCGCGGGAGGAACCTTTATGTCAACTACACTTGGTGCTGCCACGAAGCTTCTCGACGAGATGATGACCAATTATTCCCAATGGCACACCGAACGCGCTCCAACAGGTAGGAAGGTAAACTCTGTCGAGGAGATTTCCTCCCTAAATGAAAATTTTGACTTGATCATGTCTCTACTTTCCAAGCAATCTTATATTGATCCTCATGATGTTCCATTAAATTCTTTGATTGCTCAAGATCAAGTAGATGTGAACTTTATCTCTAGAAACAATTTCAATAACAATGCTTATAGGAGTAATTTTGGTAGCAACCCTAGAACGTTCCCCTCTAATTCCTATGGGAACAACAATACTTATCCTAGCACCAAGAACTCCACTTCTGAACTAGAGATTATGCTTAAAGACTTCATCACTACCCAAAAGGCCTTCAATAAGAGCGTAGAAGAAAAACTAGACAAACTAGATAATCTCTCTTCGAAGGTAGACAATTTAGCCCATGAGGTAGAGTTGCTTAAAATTAGAACTTCTCCTCTTTAGGAGAGGAAGACCACTCCTATGAATGCTATTCAAGTGCAAATTAATGAAAACATTAGGATGATGGCTAAACTTAAAGAGAGATGGGCTAGAGAAAAGGAGGAAGAAGATAGAATTAAGAGCCTTCCTACCCACCACACTGTTGCTACTATCCAAGTTGTTGAGGATATCCAAACTCTTAGCACCCAATGCACTCCTAGTCCCATTGGACCTATTAATGGTGATGCTATGACCTCAACCGTAGAAGAAGAAACTCCTATGACCATAGAAGCTACCAAACAAGTGAGCCTAAAGGACACCACTACCACTTTACTTGATAGTAGTGACCTTGATTTTGATAATTGCACCCTTTCTGAAGTTATTGGTTTTCTTCACAAGATGTCTAGAGATCCCCACACTAGCACACTTAATCTTGCCTTCACGGAGCATATCACTAATGCTCTCATCATAGCTAGGGAGGAGAAGCTTAGGGTAGAAGCCTCCATACCTAGAAAGCTAGAAGATAGTTGGGATCCTATGACTAAAATTAAGTTGAATAACTTCTCTTGCTATGCTTTATGTGATGTTGGAGCTAGTACCTCCGTTATGCCCAAAAGAATGTATGATATGCTTGAATTGAAACCTTTTGATCCTTGTTCTTTCGGTGTTCGTCTTGTTGATTCTTCCGTAAAGAAACCTTTGGGGAAGATCGACGATGTTCTTATCATTGTCAATGACAATTATGTTCCCATTGATTTTACTATTATGGATATTGAATGTGAACCTTCATGTCCAATTATTTTGGGACGTCCTTTTCTTCGCACCGTTGGTGCTATCATTGACATGAAAGAGGGTAATATAAAATTCCAATTCCCTCTCAAGAAAGGGATGGAACATTTCCCTAGAAAGAAGATTAAGTTGCCTTTTGAGTCCATTACACGGGCTAGCTATTCTCTTACTCTTGATAAAATTTGATCTTCTCTTTTTGCATCATGCCTAGCTTAAAGGCATAAAAGAAAGCACTTTTGGGAGGCAGCCCACAACGAATTAGGTTTTATTTTGCTTTTGTTGTGTCTTGATGTTTGTTAATACAGTAGCATCATCATTGTATCTTTTATTTTCAGCTTTGTGCGAAGTTTAGCCGCCGATTGCAAGAAAGTTCAAAAGTTGTGACGTGCTGTCCAGAAAACAGATTCTGTCCTTGGATAGAAAAATTCGAATAAAATCACCAGATCATCTTTTTGATCTGAATTGTTTTGACAGCGTGCTCTATACAATTGGCTTTCGAGCGTCTGTTCTGAGTTTTTTGATTTGAGTTGCAGAAGTGCCCCGAAAAAATTATTTACTACCTGCTGGTCTGTTTTTCACAGATTCTGTCCTGTTTTGCCTTTTCTTCGTTTTGCAAACCTTGAGCTTGCTTTTTCTTTGCAAAAACCTTTTGGCAATCTTGAGAAACAGTAGCTCTTCAATATTATCCTTATTTCCAGTAGGGAAAAATTATTTTATTGTGGGTACTAACCTCGCTAATCAGATTATGATGAGTTATTTATGAAGGGAGTTTTCAAGTGTGCGAGGAAAGATGATAAAAGAAGATTCCGGAGGGTCAAACGCTCAAGCTTGGGGATGCCCCCTGGCACCCCCAAGAATTATTCAAGAAGACTCAAGCGTCTAAGCTTGGGGATGCCCCCATGCATCCCCTTCTCCATCAACAATTATCAGTTCGTCTTTCGTTCCACTATATTTTTATCACTTCATGCGTTATGTGCTATGCTTGGAGCGTCTTGCTCTTAGTTTCCTTTTTAGTTTTCTTTAGCTTTGCTTGTTGTTCATAACAAGTTAGAACCCAGCTTTCTTTGTGTGGGAGAGAAACACGCTCCACTTCAACCTAGAACACAACATAGGATTTTCATGCATATCTTTGCTGTGTGTGTTCTTTGTCGTTCCATAGCTGCTGTCATGTTTAGCTCTTAGTTTTCATGCTTTTCTTTTTAAAGAGCTTTTGTTTAGTTGGTTGCTGAACTCTCTTGAGTTTTCATGTTTATCTTGTTAAGAGAGTTTGCCTGTTGCACTGAGTTGTGTGTCTTAACTTAAAGTAGGTAATTGAGGTTGCTATTTAATTTTTGTAGTAACTTGCAATAGTTTTGAGGTATTGCCATGAGTAATGTCTGAACTTTTGGTGTCAAGAGCTTTAGCCTATTAGTGATAGATGTCGTATTTTGGGCAATCCGTGTTTATTTTCGAAAACCTACAAAATAGTTGAGAAATTTAGCTACTAGATGGATCACTAATCTTTGGAGGGATCGAATATTAGAGTACACTCACGTACCATGAGTCGAGGATGCGCAAGGATAACCAAACCCCCATACACTCCTCCTCGGGGTACTTGTCTCTTTGTGAACCTCCTAATTAAATTGAGAGTTACCGATAATAAGTGCATGAGTTCTTCGGACTAATGTGAGTATTCGAAAGTTGACACTTCCACCTAGCCATATTTTTCTAGCCTCTTCGGTACCGTGCATTGCCCTTTCTCACCTCGAGAGTTGGCGCATACTTCGCCGGTGCATCCAAATCCTTGGCACGATACGCTCTGTCATCATAAGCCTCATTATATCCTTCCTCAAAACAGCCACCATACCTACCTATCAAGGCATTTCCATAGCCTTTCCGAGATACATTGCCGTGCAACATCCATCTTCTCATGACTTGATCTTCATGTCATACATGCTTTTTGCTTGATCGATGAGCCGCATGCTAGTTGGGCCTTGCCCTAATCATTGCTACATGACGCGCTGTATCATTGCATATCCTGCTACACTGGCAGAGGCATACATTTGCATACATCATGATAGTTTCATTTTCTTTATGTTGAGTACTTTTGTAAAGTGTGAAAGATCTTCTATACTTCTTGTAATATATAGAGTGTTGCCCCTAAAGTGAGGAAAACATCCCAAAGAGGACAAAATCAAAAGATCCCAAAGAGGACAAAATCAAAAGATCCCAAAGAGGACAAATGAGAGTTAAATAGAAAGAGCCATTGAGGCCACAAAAAAATAGAAAAAAGAGAAAAAGAAATAAAAATAGAGAAGGGGGCACACTACTATTCCTTTTGAGAGATCCACACTCGTACTCCATGTTATACCTTGTACTCCATAGAGATTATCATGCATGCATATAGCTATGTGGGGACCTTCACACTATAGAATTTGGCTTGTATATTCCAATGATGAGCCTCCTCAAAAGAGCTCTAGGTCTTCTTGAGCAAGCAAGTTGGATGCACCCCCACTAGTTCCATTGGAGAGCTTACCTTAGCTCATATGTGCATCCGTTGCATGGCAATCCCTACTCCTCACATCATATCTATCATTTGGCTTTCTCTCGCCTATGATTGTCCTCATTGATGTGAGCCTTTCACACCTTTTTTGTCTTCCCCCTCCATCATTTTTCTCTCTTTGCCATCCTAAGTGTCAACCTTCTTGCTTACGCTCATCCATGGCATGAGTGCTCAAAATATCGAAAGGGAGTGGATCATTTTGACTTGTACCTGACTAGTGGTCTGGGATGAGTCAAGATAAGATTCCAAAGAAAACCAAGTATGAAACTTTAGTAGATTAAGTTCTCAACAATACAAAAACTATGTTTTACTCTCTCGTATATCCCTATCCCCTTTCTTGCACGCAAACACCATTTGGAGACATTCGAGTCACGGACAGCGAGAGCTCTTGCACCTTTATGTTCTTATGTTGCTTGTTACAATGCTAATATAGACTCTTGCTTGTTATGACTTGAATTGAATTACATGCCTTGATTGCTTTACTTAAAAGTTCTTATATGGTTGATAGCATGTCACCACAGAAATTATGCTTGTTATCATTTACCTACTCGAGGACGAGCAGGAATTAAGCTCAGGGATGTTGATACATCCAAAACGTATCTATAATTTCTGCTTGCTCCATGCTTCTTTTGTGTGATATTGCTATGATATTGATGCACTTCCATACACTTTTGATAATATTTTGGCTAACCTATTAACTCAGTGCACCACAGTGCCAGTTCCTGTTTTCTGCTGTTTTTCTATTTCAGGTTTCCCCCATATTAAAAGTGCTCCAAAAATTCCGGGAAAAATACAGGAAAAATCAGCGTACAGGAAGCTTCGGGAAGAACCAAAGCGGGGCCAGATGGGAGCCAGGGGAGGCCCAGGCGGCCACCTGGCGCGGCCCCACCCCTGGCCGCGCCAGGGGGGCGCCTGGGGCCCCTGCTCCGCCTCTGGCTGCCCCACTTCGCATATATATCCCTCTCGTCCCGAAACCCTTGAGGACAGAACCCTTTTTCGCGATCTCGCCTCTGTTCCGCTGCTGCAGCGCTTCCAAGATCGGGAGCATCAGGAGAACTCTTCCCGGCACCCTGCCGGAGGGGAGAACCACCACCGGGAGCTTCTCCACCACCATGGACGCTTCCCGGATGAGTCGTGAGTAGTCCACCTTGGACAATGGGTCCATGATCAGTAGCTATGTGATGTTCTCCTCCCCTCTTTGCTCTTCATGGTTTAGACCTCGTGAGCTGCCCTACATGATCGAGGCACATATGTAATATTTCTGCTGTTGCTTTGCTGAGTTTGATGGGATCTGATGGATTATGAGACTATGTTCAGATTGTGTTTGAGTAATATATTTGATTCACCTCTTTTATATCTTTGTTCTTGAGTAATACTTGCATGTTCTCTGTTGCTGTTTATTGCTTTGGCCAAGTAGTAGGTAGTAACTCCAAGAGGGAGCGTTATGCTTGGTTGTGGGTTCATGCCCCCTGATGACTAGCTTGAGTGACAGAAAGATGGGTCTAGGGGATGTGCTGTTGCCACAAGGGGGAAAACAACGGTGCTTGTACTTGCGGGTGCAAGGATTGTTTACTTTACGCAAAGTTCTTTTAATGCAGTTGTCTGTTGCTTTGAGTTTACACTTTGGGTGGGATTCGCAACTTAATACCAGCGAGATGTTCTGGATAGATATCTCAAGGTGGATGATTAGTAGTAGATGCAGATGGATTTCGGTTTACTTGCCTTGGCGTACCGCCCATGCTTTTGAGCCTCTACCTTTCTTTGCAGCATAGTTAGCATTGGTTTGCGCACATAATCCTGTCAATTGCCCAGCTGTAATTTGTTTACCTCGCTTTGCTGTTTTATCGTCTTTTGGGAGAGAGACATCACTAGTGAACATCATGGGACCCCGGTCCATATTACCACCGCTGATCACACCTTCTATTTACTTCCTGTTTTTATTTCCTAGTTGCAGTCATAGCTATCATTATTATCTCTTGTGTTTGATCCTTTGTAAACAACAAGGCCCGAGGGATTGACAACCTCTCTGTACTCGTTGGGAGCAAAGTTATCTGTATCTGTGTGCAGGTCCTGTCAACCGCTAAGTTTCTGGCGCCGTTGACACCTACTTGTCGACCCTCGGAGTCTCACGGGATTCGATCCTTGGTATCTTTGCCAAGGGAAATTTGCCGCTACGCTACATCTCAACCTTCCACTTGGGGTAACCAACGAGGGGCGAGAAGCCATCAGTACCGTACTGGAATTGCTGCCGTGGAAGGCAGAGAATGCTGTGGCTGACAAAGGATTTGAGAAGCTACTGAAAATATTGAAGAAGAAGCTTCCAAAGGATAACGAATTGCCCGACAGTACATACGCAGCAAACAAGGTCGTATGCCCTCTAGGATTGGAGGTGCAGAAGATACATGCATGCCCTAATGACTGCATCCTCTACCGCGGTGCATACAAGAATCTGAACGCATGCCCGGTATGTGGTGCATCGCGGTATAAGATGAGACGAGATGACCCTGGTGATGTTGACGGCCAGCCCGCCAGGAAGAGGGTTCCTGCGAAGGTGATGTGGTATGCTCCTATAATACCACGGTTGAAATGTCTGTTCAGAAACGGAGAGCATGCCAAGTTGATGCGATGGCACAGTGAGGACCGTAAGAAAGACGGGAAGTTGAGAGCACCCGCTGACGGGTTGCAGTGGAGAAAAATCAAGAGAAAGTACTGGGAGGAGTTTGCAAAGGACCCAAGGAACGTATGGTTTGCTTTAAGTGCGGATGGCATTAATCCTTTCGGGGAGCAGAGCAGCAATCACAGCACCTGGCCCATGACTCTATGTATGTATAACCTTCCTCCTTGTATGTGCATGAAGCGGAAGTTCATTATGATGCCAGTTCTCATCAAAAACCTAAGCAACCCGGCAACGACATTGATGTCTACCTAAGGCCATTAGTTGAAGAACTTTTACAGCTGTGGAATGGAAACGGTGTACGTGCGTGGGATGAGCACAGACAGGAGGAATTTAACCTAAAGGCGTTGCTGTTCGTGACCATCAACGATTGGCCCGCTCTCAGTAACCTTTCAGGACAGACAAACAAAGGATACCACGCATGCACGCACTATTTAGATGACACTGAAAGTACATACCTGGACAAATGCAGGAAGAATGTGTACCTGGGCCATCGTCGATTTCTACTGACCAACCATCAATGTCGAAAGAAAGGCAAGCATTTCAAAGGCGAGGCAGATCACCGGAAGAAGCCCGCCATGCGTACCGGTGATCACGTACTTGCTATGGTCAATGATTTACACGTAATCTTTGGAAAGGGTCCCGGCGCACTAGCTGTTCCGAATGACGCTGAGGGACACGCACCCATGTGGAAGAAGAAATCTATATTTTGGGACCTACCCTACTGGAAAGACCTAGATGTCCGCTCTTCAATCGACGTGATGCACGTGACGAAGAACCTTTGCATGAACCTGCTAGGCTTCTTGGGCGTGTACGGAAAGACAAAAGATACACCTGAGGCACGGGAGGACCTGCAACGTTTGCACGAAAAAGACAGCATGCCTCCAAAGCAGTATGAAGGTCCTGCCAGCTACGCTCTTACGAAAGAAGAGAAAGAAATCTTCTTTGAATGCCTGCTCAGTATGAAGGTCCCGACTGGCTTCTCGTCGAATATAAAGGGAATAATAAATATGCCAGAGAAAAAGTTCCAGAACCTAAAGTCTCATGACTGCCACGTGATTATGACGCAACTGCTTCCAGTTGCATTGAGGGGGCTTCTACCAGAAAATGTCCGATTAGCCATTGTGAAGCTATGTGCATTCCTCAATGCAATCTCTCAGAAGGTGATCGATCCAGAAATCGTACCAAGGCTAAGGAGTGATGTGGCGCAATGTCTTGTCAGTTTCGAGCTGGTGTTCCCACCTTCCTTCTTTAATATCATGATGCACGTCTTAGTTCATCTAGCCGACGAGATTGTCATTCTGGGGCCCATATTTCTACACAATATGTTCCCCTTTGAGTGGTTCATGGGAGTCCTAAAGAAATATGTCCATAACCGCGCTAGGCCAGAAGGAAGCATCTCCATGGGCCATCAAACAGAGGATGTCATCGGGTTTTGTGTTGACTTCATTCCTGGCCTTAATAAGATAGGTCTCCCTAAATCGCGGTATGAGGGGCGACTAACTGGAAAAGGCACGCTTGGAAGGGACTCAATAATATGCAGGGACAGATATTCTTGGTCTCAAGCACACTACACAGTTCTACAGAACTCCACCTTGGTGACCCTGTATGTCGATGAACACAAGAACAGTCTGCGCTCCAAACACCCGGAGCAGTGCGACGACTGGATTACATGTGAACACATCAGGACATTCAGCAGTTGGTTGGAAACACGTCTCAGAGGTGACAACACTGTTTGTGATGAGCTATACTTGTTGTCCAGGGGACCATCTTTGACTGTATTGATTTACAAAGGATACGAGATAAATGGGAATATATTTTACACGATTGTCCAAGATCAAAAGAGCACCAACCAAAACAGCAGTGTCCGCTTTGATGCAACAACCGAGAGGGGAAAGAACACATATTATGGTTACATAGTGGACATATGGGAACTTGTCTACGGACATGATTTTAAGGTCCCTTTGTTTAAGTGCAAATGGGTCAATCTGTTAGGAGGCGGGGTACAGGTAGACCCACAGTACGGAATGACAACAGTGGATCTGAAAAATCTTGGGTACACTGACGAACCATTCGTCCTAGCCAATGATGTGGCACAGGTTATCTATGTGAAGGACATGTCTACCAGACCGAGAAAAAGAAAAGATAAGGAAGCAAATCCATCATACGATGAGCCAAAGCGCCACATAGTTATTTCAGGAAAAAGGGACATCTCGGGAGTGGAGGGCAAGACAGACATATTTGAAGATTATGAAAAGTTTCATGAAATTCCTCCCTTCAAAGTCAAGGCTGACCCAAGCATCTTGATAAACGATGAAGATTATCCATGGTTACGGCGCAATAAGCAAATGACACAAGCGAAGAAAAAGTGAAGACTTTTTTCCGCAACTATTATGATGATACCATGCCAACTTTGTAACAGACGAGTATGATACCATTGTCCGTTTTGTACATGCACATGCTATGCCAAATTTTTCAGAGTTCATTTGAAAACTATGAATTTAGGTCGAATTTTCTCTATAGGTGCATCTATGTTCATTTTTTTTAGTACAGTTAACCACAAACTTGTGATTCACACAAATTTCAAAGAATTCAAATTTGAAAACTAATGGCACTAACAGAAAGTTTATAATGAAAAAATAAATCAAAAAACAAAACAAAATAAATAATCCAGAAAACAAAACAAAAAAACTGGAAAAAAATAGGGCTCGTCCCTGGCCCATGATCATTAGTCCCGGTTTGTGCCACAAACCGGGACTAAAGGGTTGGTCCTGTTGCGCTCAGAGTTTAGTCCCACCTCACCAACCGAAGGGCGCCCACACCGGTTTATAAGTCCGTCCCTCTCTGCCTTGTTGAGCTCCTCTCAAAGTGAAAATAGATGCCCCTATACAGGGAATTTGACCTAAATTCATAATGAATTTCTCTGAAATTCATAGAATTTGATTATGAATTTAGGTTGAATTTTCTCTATAGGCGCATCTATGTTCATTTATTTAGTAAAGTTAATCACAAACTCGTGATTCACACAAATTTTAAAAAATTCAAATTTTAACTATTCAAATTAAAAAACTAATGGCACTAACAGAAAGTTTATAATTTTTCTAAAACTAATGGCACTAACAGAAAGTTTATAATTTTGCTGACCTAAAACCAAAAAGAATTTAAAAATAAAGCAAAAAACAAAAGAAAATAAATAATGCAGAAAAAAACTGGAAATAAAAATAAAAATAGCAACAATA
>LR738715.1:881277252-881288160 GCA_902687465.1 Secale cereale | reverse complement strand
ATAATGCAGAAAACAAAACAAAAAAACTGAAAAATAGCAACAATAAGTATTTTGTTGTAAGTAGAAACAAAACAAAATAAATAAAGCAACAAAGAAAACAAAAAAACAAAAAAAGTGTTTTCATATTTGAAAACTATGGCACTAACAGAAAGTTTATAATTTTTCTAAAACTAAAAGCAAGCAAAATTAAAAAATAAAGCAAAAAACAAAAGAAAATAAATAATGCAGAAAACAAAACAAAAAAAAGGAAAAAAATAGCAACAATAAGTATTTTGTTGTAAGTAGAAACAAAATAAAATAAATAAAGCAACAAAGAAAACAAAAAAAAGTGCCACCTACTAGGCCCCCACGGCCTGAATACGACTAGAAACCCTACCATGGGCCGGGATTCAGGCCCGCGGGAGGCCCAGTAGGCCCACCGGCACACAACGCAAGGTTAGGCCCGAAATCCTGCATTTGAGAGGAGCTCGAGAGGGAAGGTGCAGCAGCGCTTATAAACCACTCTCGAGCTCTCTCAGCTTGCGAGGTGGGACTAAACATCCCACCGCACCCGCGCTAGCACAGGGCCTTTGGTCCCGGTTGGTGGCACCAACCGGGACTAAAGGGGGGGGGTATTGGTACCGGTTCGTGGCACCAACCGGGACCAATGCCCCCCTTTAGTCCCGGTTGGTGCCACTGTTGGGGAACGTTGCATGGGAAACAAAAATTTTTCCTACCGTTCACCAAGATCAATCTAGTAGAAGCAACTACGAGAGGGGAGTGTGATCTACGTACCCTTGTAGATCGCTAAGCGGAAGCGTTATGAACGCGGATGATGGAGTCGTACTCGTCGCGATTCAGATCGCCGAAGACCTAGCACCGAAGCAACGGTGCCTCCGCGTTCTTCACACGTACGGCTCGGGGACGTCTCCTCCTTCTTGATCCAGCAAGGGGTGGAGGAGAGGTTGATGGAGAACCGGCAGCACGACGGCGTGGTGGTGATGGTGGAGAAGAACTCCAGCAGGGCTTCGCCTAAGCACTGCGGGAGGAGAAGATATGACGGGAGAGGGAGGGCAGCACCGAGGCACAAACTGTGTTGGCTGCCCTCCCTTTGCCCCACTATATATAGGGGGGGTGGAGAGGTTAGGGCGCCCTAGGGTTTCCCCCTAGGGGCCGGCGGCCAGGGCAAGGGGAAGGGGGCGGCGGCCAGGGCAGGGGGAGGCGCCCAGGCCCTAGGGTTTCCCCCCTAGGTGCCTTGCCCCCCAAGCCCAAGGGGTGCGGCCAGCCCTAGGGGGTCCCACCCCCTTAGCCGCATGGGGAGAGGGCCCAGGGGGGGGGGCGCACAGCCCCCTGAGGGCTGTGGTGTCCCCCCTTGTGGCCCAATAGGCCCAGAACACCTTCCGGACCCCCGAAAACCTTCCCGGTACTCCGCCGATTTCCCGATGCTCCCCGGAACACTTCCGGTACTCCGAAACCTTTCATCCTATATATCAATCTTCGTCTCCGGACCATTCCGGAGACCCTCGTCATGTCCGGGATCTCATCCGGGACTCCGAACAACCTTCGGTAACCATGCACTCTTCTCACTAACAACCCTAGCGTCACCGAACGTTAAGTGTGTAGACCCTGCGGGTTCGGAAACCATGTAGACATGACCGAGACACTCCCAGGTCAATAACCAATAGCGGGATCTGGATACCCATATTGGCTCCTACATGTTTCTCGATGATCTCATCGGATGAACCACGATGTCAAGGATTCAGGCAATCCCGTATACAGTTCCCTTTGTCTCGTCGGTATGTTACTTGCCCGAGATTCGATCGTCGGTATCTCTATACCTAGTTCAATCTCGTTATCGGCAAGTCTCTTTACTCGTTACCGTAATACACAATCCCGTGACCAACTACTTAGTCACTTTGAGCTCATTGAGATGACGTATTACCGAGTGGGCCCGGAGATACCTCTCCGTCATACGGAGTGACAAATCCCAGTCTCGATCCATGTCAACTCAACAGACACCCTCGGAGATACCTGTAGAGTACCTTTATAGTCACCCAGTTACGTTGCGACGTTTGGCACACACAAAGCACTCCTACGGTGTCAGTGAGTTACATGATCTCATGGTCATAGGAACTTATACTTGACATGCAGAAAACTATAGTGATAACTGACACGATCAAAAGCTATGTTAACGTTTGGGTCTCGTCCATCACATCATTCTCCTAATGATGTGATCCCGTTATCAAATGACAACTCATGTCTATGACCTGGAAACCGCGGTCATCTTTGATCAACGAGCTAGTCCTGTAGAGGCACACTAGGGACACAAAGTCTGTCTATTCATCCACACGTGTATCTGAGTTTCCAATCAATACAGTTATAGCATGGATAATAAACGATTATCATGAACAAGGAAATATAATAATAACTCTTTTATTATTGCCTCTAGGGCATATTTCCAACAGTCTCCCACTTGCACTAGAGTCAATAATCTAGCATTACAAGGTAATGAATCTAACACCCATAGAGTCTTGGTGTTGATCGTGCTTAGCCCGTGGAAGAGGCTTAGTCAACGGATCTGCAACATTCAAATCCGTGTGTACTTTGCAAATGTTTATGTCCTCCTCCTTGACAGAATCGCGGATGGAATTGAAGCGTCGCTTTATGTGTCTGGTCCTCTTGTGAAACCTTGGTTCCTTGGCTAGAGCAATGGCACCAGTGTTGTCACAGAACAGAGTCATTGGGTTCAGTGCACTAGGCACAACTCCAAGATCTGTCATGAACTCCTTCATCCAGACACCTTCCTTAGCCGCCTCCGAGGCAGCTATATACTCCGCTTCACATGTAGAATCAGCTACCACGCTCTGCTTGGAACTGCACCAGCTTACCGCTCCCCCGTTGAGAATATATACGTATCCGGTTTGTGACTTAGAGTCATCCGGATCAGTATCAAAGCTTGCATCGACGTAACCCTTTACGACGAGCTCTTGATCACCTCCATAAACGAGAAACATATCCTTAGTCCTTTTCAGGTACTTTAGGATATTCTTGACCGCTGTCCAGTGATCCATACCAGGATTACTTTGAAACCTTCCGGCCATACTTATGGCAAGGCTGACATCTGGTCTTGTGCACAGCATTGCATACATGATAGAGCCTATGGCTGAAGCATAGGGGACGACACTCATCTTTTCTCTATCATCCGCAGTCACTGGGCATTGAGTCTTACTCAACTTTGTACCTTGCAATACCGGTAAGAACCCCTTCTTGGATTGATCCATTTTGAACTTCTTCAAAACTTTATCAAGGTACGTGCTTTGTGAAAGTCCTATCAAGCGTCTTGATCTATCTCTATAGATCTTGATGCCCAATATGAAAGCAGCTTCACCGAGATCTTTCATCGAAAAACTCTTGTTCAAATACCTCTTCACGCTATCCAAAAATTCTATATTGTTTCCAATCAGCAATATGTCATCCACATATAATATTAGAAACGCTATAGAGCTCCCACTCACTTTCTTGTAAATACAAGCTTCATTGTAAACTTGTATAAACCCAAACGCTTTGATCACCTCATCAAAGCGAAGATTCCAACTCCGAGATGCTTGCACCAGCCCATAAATGGAACGCTGGAGCTTGCATACTTTGTCAGCATTCTCTGGATCAACAAAACCTTCTGGTTGCATCATATACAACTCTTCCTTAAGAAAACCGTTAAGGAACGCTGTTTTGACATCCATCTGCCAAATTTCATAATCGAAAAATGCAGCTATTGCTAACATGATTCGGACGGATTTAAGCATCGCTACGGGTGAGAAAGTCTCATCGTAGTCAATCCCTTGAACTTGTGAAAAACCCTTTGCCACAAGTCGAGCTTTATACACGGTGACATTACCGTCAGCGTCCGTTTTCCTCTTAAAAATCCATTTATTCTGAATGGCCTTCCGCCCTTCAGGTAATACTTCCAAAGTCCATACTTTGTTTTCATACATGGATCCCATCTCGGATTTCATGGCCTCTAACCATTTGTCGGAATCTGGGCCCACCATCGCTTCTCCATAGCTCGTAGGTTCACCGTTGTCTAACAACATGACCTCCAAGACAGGGTTACCATACCACTCAGGTGCAGTGCGTACCCTTGTCGACCTACGAGGTTCGGTAGTAACTTGATCGGAAGCTTCTTGATCATCATCATTGGCTTCCTCTTCAACCTCTGTAGGCTCCACAAAAACATCTTTCTGTGCTGCGCTACTTTCTGGTTGAAGCAGAGGTTCAATAACCTCATCAAGTTCTACCTTCCTCCCACTCAATTCTTTCGAGAGAAACTCTTTCTCGAGGAAGGACCCGTTCTTAGCGACAAACACTTTGCCCTCGGATCTGAGATAGAAGGTGTACCCAACTGTTTCTTTTGGTTATCCTATGAAGACACATTTGTCCGCTTTGGGTTCGAGCTTTTCTGGCTGAAGCCTTTTGACATAAGCATCGCAACCCCAAACCTTGAGAAAAGACAACTTAGGTTTCTTACCAAACCACAGTTCATACGGTGTTGTCTCAACGGACTTAGATGGAGCCCTATTTAAAGTGAATGCAGCTGTCTCTAACGCATATCCCCAAAACGATAGTGGCAAGTCGGCAAGAGACATCATAGAACGTACCATATCTAATAGGGTTCGATTACGACGTTCGGACACACCATTACGCTGTGGTGTTCCAGGTGGTGTCAACTGTGAAACAATTCCACATTTTCTTAAGTGATCACCAAACTCATAACTCAGATATTCTCCCCCTCGATCAGATCGTAGGAATTTGATCTTCTTGTTACGATGATTTTCAACTTCACTCTGAAATTGCTTGAACTTTTCAAAAGTTTCATACTTATGCTTCATCAAGTAAATATACCCATATCTACTTAAGTCGTCAGTGAAGGTGAGAAAATAACGATATCCACCGCGCGCCGTTACACTCATCGGACCGCACACATCAGTATGTATGATTTCCAATAAGTCACTTGCCCGTTCCATTGTCCCTGAAAACGGGGTCCTTGTCATCTTGCCCATGAGGCACGGCTCGCACGTGTCAAGTGATTCAAAATCAAGAGACTCCAAAAGTCCATCAGCATGGAGCTTCCTCATGCGTTTCACGCCGATATGACCGAGACGGCAGTGCCACAAGAAAGTGGTATTATCATTATCTACTCTACATCTTTTGGCATCAATGTTATGAACATGTGTATCATCACTATCGAGATTCAATAAGAATAAACCCCTAACTTCGGGTGCATGACCATAAATGATATTACTCATATAAATAGAACAACCATTATTCTCTGACTTAAATGAGTAACCGTCTCGCAATAAACAAGATCCAGATATAATGTTCATGCTTAACGCAGGCACTAAATAACAATTATTCAGGTTCATAACTAATCCCGATGGTAATCGAAGAGCGAGCGTGCCGACGGCGATCACATCAACCTTGGAACCATTTCCCACGCGCATCATCACTTCGTCCTTCGCCAGCCTCCGTTTATTCCGCAGTTCCTGTTTAGAGTTGCAAATGTGAGCAACCGAACCGGTATCAAATACCCAGGCACTACAACGAGAGTTGGTAAGGTACACATCAATAACATGTATATCATATATACCTTTGTTGTTGTTGGCCCCCTTCTTGTCCGCCAGATACTTGGGGCAGTTCCGCTTCCAGTGGCCATTCCCCTTGCAATAGAAACACTCAGTCTCTGGCTTGGGCCCACCCTTGGGTTTCTTTACTGGATTAGCAACTGCTTTGCCACCCTTCTTAGAGTTACCCTTCTTGCCCTTGCCATTCTTCTTGAAACTGGTGGTTTTATTGACCATCAACACTTGATACTCCTTCTGGATGTCTGCCTCAGCGACTTTCAGCATCGAAAACAGCTCGGCGATGGTTTTATTCATCCCTTGCATGTTGTACTGCTGGACGAAGCTCTTGTAGCTTGGAGGGAGTGACTGGAGAATTCTGTCAATGATAGCCTCATCCGGGAACACAAGTCCCAGATCAGCTATGCGGGTATAGTACCCAGACATCTTCAGTAAGTGCTCACTGACAGACGAATTCTCCTCCATCTTGCAAGCGAAGAATTTATCGGTGGTCTCATACCTCTCGATCTTAGCATTCTTCTCAAAGATGAATTTCAACTCCGTGTACATCTCATATGCACCATGACGTTCAAAACGCCTTTGGAGTCCTCCTTCCAAGCCGTACAACATGGCACATTGTACTATCGAATAGTCATCCGAACGCGTCTGCCAGACATTCATATCGTCCGCAGAGGCTCCAGGAGCGGGGGGTTGACCTAGCGGTGCATTTAGGACATAAACCTTTTGGGCAGCTGTGAGGATGATCCTCAGATTGCGGAGCCAGTCCACAAAGTTGCTCCCATCATCTTTCAGTTTAGCTTTCTCTAGGAACGCATTAAAATTCAGGGGAACTCCTGCGCGAGCCATCTACAACATAAATTTGCAAAGACATTTTTAGACTATTGTTCATGATAAGTGAGTTATTACCTAATCAAATTAATTATAACTCCCACTCAAATTGACATCCCTCCGGTCATTCGAGCGTGACATGATCCAAATTCACCAACCCAAGTCCGATCATCACGTGAGATGAGGTGGTGTCAATGGTGAACATCAACATGTTGATCATATCTACTATATGACTCATGCTCGACCTTTCGGTCCTCCGTGTTCCGAGGCCATGTCTGTACATGCTAGGCTCGTCAAGTCTCACCCGAGTGTTCTGCACGTGCAAAACTGGCTTGCACCCGTTGTATGCGAACGTAGAGTCTATCACACCCGATCATCACGTGGTGCTTCGAAACGACGAACCTTCGCAACGGCGCACACTCGGGGGGAACACAATTTTATCTTGAAATTTTAGTGAAGGATCACCTTATAATGCTACCGTCGTCCTAAGCAAAATAAGATGCATAAAAGGATTAACATCACATGCAAATCATAAGTGACATGATATGGCCATCAACTCGTGCTTTTGATCTCCATCTCCAAAGCACCGGCATGATCTCCATTGTCACCGGCGCCACACCATGATCTCCATCATCATGATCTCCATCATCGTGTTGCCATCGGGGTTGTCGGCGCCCCACCATGCTCTTACTACTATTGCTACCGTTTAGCGATAAAGTAAAGCATTACAAAGCGCTTAATGATTGACACGCAGGTCATACAAAAAATAAAGACAACCCTATGGCTCCTGCCGGTTGCCGTATGCATCGACATGCAAGTCGATGTTAACTATTACAACATGATCATCTCATACATCAAAATATATTTCATCATGTCATTGGCCATATCATATCACATACATACCCTGCAAAAACAAGTTAGACGTCCTCTAATTTGTTGTTGCATGTTTTACGTGGCTGCTATGGGTATCTAGCAAGAACGCTTCTTACCTACGCAAAACCACAACGGTGATATTCAAGTTGCTATTTAACCTTCTACAAGGACCGCCTTGTTCTATTCCGATTCAACTAAGATAGGAGAGACAGACACCCGCCAACCATCTTATGCAACAAAAGTCACATGTCTGTCGATGGAACCGGTCTCATGTACGTGGACATGTAAAGTTGGTCCGGGCCGCTTCATCCTATAATACCGCTGAATCAAGAAAGACTAAGGAGGGCAGCAATTTAAACATCAACGCCACAAACTTCTTTGTGTTCTACTCGAGAAAGCATCTACGCAAGAACCTGGCTCTGATACCACTGTTGGGGAACGTTGCATGGGAAACAAAAATTTTTCCTACCGTTCACCAAGATCAATCTAGTAGAAGCAACTACGAGAGGGGAGTGTGATCTACGTACCCTTGTAGATCGCTAAACGGAAGCGTTATGAACGCGGATGATGGAGTCGTACTCGTCGCGATTCAGATCGCCGAAGACCTAGCACCGAAGCAACGGTGCCTCCGCGTTCTTCACACGTACGGCTCGGGGACGTCTCCTCCTTCTTGATCCAGCAAGGGATGGAGGAGAGGTTGATGGAGAACCGGCAGCACGACGGCGTGGTGGTGATGGTGGAGAAGAACTCCAGCAGGGCTTCGCCTAAGCACTGCGGGAGGAGAAGATATGACGGGAGAGGGAGGGCAGCACCGAGGCACAAACTGTGTTGGCTGCCCTCCCTTTGCCCCACTATATATAGGGGGGGTGGAGAGGTTAGGGCGCCCTAGGGTTTCCCCCTAGGGGCCGGCGGCCAGGGCAAGGGGAGGGGGGCGGCGGCCAGGGCAGGGGGAGGCGCCCAGGCCCTAGGGTTTCCCCCCTAGGTGCCTTGCCCCCCAAGCCCAAGGGGTGCGGCCAGCCCTAGGGGGTCCCACCCCCTTAGCCGCATGGGGAGAGGGCCCAGGGGGGGCGCACAGCCCCCTGAGGGCTGTGGTGTCCCCCCTTGTGGCCCAATAGGCCCAGAACACCTTCCGGACCCCCCCGAAAACCTTCCCGGTACTCCGCCGATTTCCCGATGCTCCCCGGAACACTTCCGGTACTCCGAAACCTTTCATCCTATATATCAATCTTCGTCTCCGGACCATTCCGGAGACCCTCGTCATGTCCGGGATCTCATCCGGGACTCCGAACAACCTTCGGTAACCATACACTTTTCTCACTAACAACCCTAGCGTCACCGAACGTTAAGTGTGTAGACCCTGCGGGTTCGGAAACCATGTAGACATGACCGAGACACTCCCAGGTCAATAACCAATAGCGGGATCTGGATACCCATATTGGTTCCTACATGTTTCTCGATGATCTCATCGGATGAACCACGATGTCAAGGATTCAAGCAATCCCGTATACAGTTCCCTTTGTCTCGTCGGTATGTTACTTGCCCGAGATTCGATCGTCGGTATCTCTATACCTAGTTCAATCTCGTTACCGGCAAGTCTCTTTACTCGTTACCGTAATACATAATCCCGTGACCAACTACTTATTCACTTTGAGCTCATTGAGATGACGTATTACCGAGTGGGCCCGGAGATACCTCTCCGTCATACGGAGTGACAAATCCCAGTCTCGATCCATGTCAACTCAACAGACACCTTCGGAGATACCTGTAGAGTACCTTTATAGTCACCCAGTTACGTTGTGACGTTTGGCACACACAAAGCACTCCTACGGTGTCAGTGAGTTACATGATCTCATGGTCATAGGAACTTATACTTGACATGCAGAAAACTATAGCGATAACTGACACGATCAAAAGCTATGTTAACGTTTGGGTCTCGTCCATCACATCATTCTCCTAATGATGTGATCCCGTTATCAAATGACAACTCATGTCTATGACCTGGAAACCGCGGTCATCTTTGATCAACGAGCTAGTCCTGTAGAGGCTCACTAGGGACACAAAATCTGTCTATTCATCCACACGTGTATCTGAGTTTCCAATCAATACAGTTATAGCATGGATAATAAACGATTATCATGAACAAGGAAATATAATAATAACTCTTTTATTATTGCCTCTAGGGCATATTTCCAACAGCCACCAACTGGGACCAAAGGTCTCTCCTTCCCGCCCTTTGGGCTGCTGAAAAGAGACCTTTGGTCCCGGTTGGTGGCACGAACCGGGACCAAAGGGGGCATTCGTCCCGGTTTGTGCCACGAACCGGGACCAATGCTCTGTCTATATATTCAACACTTGTGGAATTTTCGTTTTAGTTCTCTTCTTCCCCGCCCCGACGACGCCGCCAGGGTGCCTCGCCGTCGCCACCCACGCCGTCACCCTGCCTCGCCGTCGTCGCCGGCTGCCCGTCCACCGCCTCCGAGCACCCCGTGCGCCCTCGAGCCCGTCCGCCGCCCCCGAGCGCGCCCCGCCTTCGCCCTCGCCCTCGCCGACCCCGAGCCCGTCCTCGTCGCCGTCGCCCCCGACGCCGGCCGCCCGCGTCTCCTCCCCTGATCTCGCCGGGAGAGGTAGCTACCGCCGCATCCTCCCCCTTCCTTCCTTCCCCTGCTCCTTTGTTCATATATACTGTAGATGTATGTATGTATGTATGTATGTATGTATGTATGTATGTATGTATATATGTATATATATTGTAGATGTATGTATGTATGGGTTGGGGAGAAAGTTTATAATTTTTGTTCATATATAGTGTAGATGTATGTATGATGAATTTTGATATTTTTTTTGTTCATATATAATGTAGATGTCTATGTATGTATGGAATGATATGGATGGATGTATGTATATAGAACATTCGTAGAAAATATGACGAATCTGATATATGACCAATGTCCACCCCCTTCGGTTCACTCGCGAACGCTAACTCTCTCGGAGAAAAAAATGTTATCGATGAAAAAAATGTGATCGGGGTCGAGGGTCGTCGAACATGAGAGGAAGAAGAGGATATCTCCTCTATTCTTTCTTCTCCTCTTTTTTTTCTTCTTCTTCCTCTTTTTTTTTAACATAGAAAGTTACAATTTTAGAAAAGTTTTATATATGCAAAAGTTACAATTTTAGAAAAAGAAGGATAGGAAAGAAGAAAATAAGAAGAGGAAAGAAAGAAGAAGAGGAGAGGAAGAAGAGGAGAAACAAATAAGAAGAAGAAAAAAGAAGAAAAAGAAGAGGAGAAGAAGAAAGGAATAGAGGAGAAGAAGAGAAAATATAATATATTCTATTTTCTCTTCTTCTTCTCTATTCCTTTATTCTTCTCCTCTTTTTTGTTCTTTTTTTTCTTCGATCTTCTCCTCTAGCTATTCATTTCTTCTTCTCCTCTTTTTATTTCTTCTTCGTTTTCTTATGTTTTATCGGGTCTGTCGTCGTCGATATACCCCTCCCGATAACTTCAACACGAGGGGGGTGGTCGATATACCCCCTCCCCGATAATATTATTTTCCCATGTACGTATGTCGTGTCGATATAAACTCCCGATAACTTC
>LR738715.1:881263108-881277117 GCA_902687465.1 Secale cereale | reverse complement strand
CCCCTCCCGATAACTTCAACACGTGGGGGCGGGGGGTCTGTCGTCGTCGATATACCCCCTCCCCGATAACATTATTTTCCCGTGTATGTATCTCGTCGTTGTCGATATTACCCCTCCTTGAAGCGTTGTCGAGGCCACCCCTAACCCTTGAAGCGTTGTCGAGGCCACCCGAAACCCTAGAGAAGCAGCGTCGAGGCCATAAATTAATAAATATGATTCCTTACTGTGATTAGCTAGCTAGTTCTACGTTTGCCATTAATATATCCATCTGTCATGTTTGAATAATAATTTTCATGTTGTAAATATTTGTAGAAACTATGGACGACACCCCCCGAGACGAAGCACAAGAAGTGATGTTGCTGGACATAATCGCAAACGGACGTGATGCTGTCTTGTCGTTTCTCAATGAGACCGATGATCTGCTGGAAAGAGAGGATGAAGAAGCAGGCTATGATTATGATGGCTCCGGTGACCCAATGCAGGTGCAAGAAGTAGACCGTGAGGACGGCTCCGGTGACCCAATGCCGGTGCAAGAAGGAGACCGTGATGACGGCTCCGGTGACCGAACCGAGTCCGGCCAGGTATATATATTAGTTAAGCCTGTGCTGACTAGTTAATTGATGCATTCATTGTTTTGGTATGTACACATATTAATTAACTCTTGTCTTTGTTCTTTTTTCTAGCCCCCCGGATCGAGCACAACTTCGGTAAGGAGACGAGGCCCAAAGAAAAAGTTGAGCTCGAATGAAAAGTTTGAGATCACAGAAATTGCGCGCACCGGCCAACCGATTAAACCCATCCGGACAAAGAACACATTTGTTAATCAGTGCGGGGTTCTGGTTAGGGACAAGATCCCGATCACCACCCAGCAATGGTTAAAGCCGGCTACATATGACCCTGAGGTGTCTTATGTCACTGATATGCAGAAAGATGATCTTTAGACTGAGCTGAAGTCAAATTTCACCCTACCGCGAGAGGATGATCCGGCGAAGCCAGTTAAAGAGCAATTAATCAAGTCTTTTGCTCTTACGAAGATGGCAGACCTATTCAGGAGGTGGAAGAAATACCTGAATAAGTTTGTCGGCAAAAAAGAGACACCAGAATTCAAGGGCATATATGAGAAGATCAGAGATGACTGGCCCGCAATTGTGGCCTACAAGACATCGGAAAAGAGTAAGAAGATGTCGGCGACAAACAAGCAAAATGCTGCGAAGAAGAAGCATCACCATCGCACGGGGTCAAGTGGCTACCTCAGAGCCCGGCCTAAGTGGGCCAAGGCTGAGAATGATCTGCTTGATAAATGGATCAAACCAGAGACAATTAACTGGCCAGACCATTGCCGGACTTGGTTCTTCGGGGCTGGCGGAACCTTGGACCCTATATCAGGGAGGTGCATTTGGACGGACAAGCAATTGGAAATACCACTCAAGAAGCTTCGGCACTATATCAAAGCAGCGCAGCAAGGGACGTTCGTTCCCGACAGAGAGAACGACGAGCTCACAATGGCCCTCGGGAATCCTGAGCACCCTGGACGGACACGAGGCACGCCAGGCTCCGTTCCGTGGAGTGATGGGTTTCCGGATGCAGGCGGTTACAAATGCCACGAGAGGAGGAAGAACGTGCAGCAGACCGAACTGCAGGTGCTGCACGCTTGGGTACAAGCGATAGAGGAACGAGAAGCAAATCATAGCAAAAGAACTGCCGAAGCTTCCCCCAAAGCTACCCCGCCATCTCAGCGGAGAAGCAGCGTGGCTTCCACCGAGCTGCCTCAGCCGGAGCATGTCTTGATGGCTCCTGCAAGCTATCCCGTGGATGCTATCACGGAGTCTCAAAATTGTCACCTTATGACGCAATGGATTAATATGAAGGTCAAGGCGGCTGCTGGCTCTGTTTATCCTACTGGACCCGGCGCAACTTTTCACTGCCGGCCGATTCCAGAAGGATACGCTAGGGTGATGGTGGATGAAATAACGGAGGGATTTGAGGACCTCCAGCTTAACCACCCTACCGGTGAAGGGGAGACTCGGCTGGGTTCTTCTCTGAAGACTCCATGCCTATGGCGGAAGGACCTCATCAACCTTCTGAACTGGACACCTCCACCTCCTCCTCCTCCTCCGGCGAGTCAGGGCACTCCGCCTCCTCCACCGCCTCCTCCTTCGGTGAGTGACGATCAGGGCACTCCGGCTCCTTCTCCGGCGCGTGGCGGCACTCCGCCTCCTTCTCCGCCCGCGCCGGCGCACCCGAGCAGCCAGCCTCCTCCTTCTCCGCCTCGTCAGCAATGGTGGAAGAGACCCACCGCCGCTCCGGCTGCTCCGGCGCGTCGTAGTCCTTCTCCTCCGCCGCGTAAGCAAGGAAAGAAGACAACCGCTCCGTCTGGTCTGCCGGCGTCTAGCAGTACAGCCAGAGGCGGGACGCAATACAGATTCGATCCTTCTCTCACGCCTCTAGAGAAGTTACCATACGAGAGGTCCGACGAGGAAAACGCGAAGATCGCTAAAGCCGAAGTGAAGGACTGGCTTGAAGGGTTGAAAGCACAGATACATCCACCTCCGGAGGAGAAGATAGATCCGGTGAAAGCAAATCGCACTTTGGCTGCCCTGAAGAAACCAGCGAAGTGTCCATCGAAAGACAACTCTGACCGCATTATTGAAAAGTCATTTCACGAAGCGAAGCGGTCGGGAAGTACTAGAAGTGATCAAAGGTTAGCAGAAGGACGAGCTGGGAAACAAATTGCCCAGCTCGGCGAACAAGCGGACCAATCGTGCCCCCCGCTCAAGGTGTTAACCGACATCATCGCTAATGATCCGAGGATGTTGCCCGGTTATAGCAATCTTGGAGATTACCTGCCCGACGATGTACATTATGATTTCTTGGAGGTGCAGATACAAAGATACGAGTACGGGAAGCCTCTCGTCAAAGATGAAAGATCTCTATCAACAATGATGCGAAGGTTACATGATTGGTACTTCAAATTCTGCAAAGAGTCTGGGGGAGGGATAGTTTGTATGTGAGAGTTAAAAAGGAGCACGACCTCGTTGGAATTGAACTGTTGCCTATCCATTTGAGGAGTTCTATCAGTTTTTCAAGCAATTGGCCATCGATAAAGCAACGGTCACCCGCTACTGTCTGTAAGTAGTACTACTTCTGTCATTAAGTCTCTCTATATAGCTCAGCTCTTTCATTGCATGTATTTATAATTATCCTCACTATATTATGCAGATTGAAGATCGTCGAATTGAAGAAAAGACAAGACGGTGATATTGGGTTTATTAACACATATCTCATAGATGCAACTGAGGTCAAATTGCGTGCTGCCGATACCTAGGCCAACTTGCTACGATCATTGGTAGTAAATGAAAACAAAGATATAATACTTTTTCCTTACAACTTCAAGTGAGTGTTACTGCCTTGTGCATATTCGGTTTCCCTTATATATTAGTCAAGGTTATAGTAATGTAATTGATGAGTTCATGCATGCGTGCGCAACTTCCACTATATTCTCCTAGAGATTAAGCTTGAGCAGGGAGTAGTAACTGTCTTGGACTCTAAACAAAAAGATCCCAAGGAGTATGCGGACATGACTCAAATGCTCAAGAAGTAAGTTAAATCGATCATTATCCACCATGCATATCAGCAACTTTGTTCATTTGTGATATCAAGTAATTGTTTTCTTTGTCTGGCAGGGTTTGGAGAAAATTCACCAAAAAAGCTCCGGGACTGCCGAAGAAGCTGGAATTTAGACACCCGAAAATAAGTACTATATAGTAGCATGTTCCGCGCATCTCCTATTGATTCAAGCGCTAGTTTCATCAATATCATTTGGCATTCTTGCTTATCAATTTGATTGACCTCTATTTCTTGTAAAGTGGTTGTGGCAGGAACAAGGGATGATTTCTGTGGATACTACATTTGCGAGTCCATCCGCCACACGACCTGTGAGCGGGGCTACTCTGACGAACAATTTGAAGTGCGTAAGCAATAATATTCACAATTTTATGAATAAATGAAACTCAACACAAATGATGGTAATGAAATAAAATTGTGAATATTATTTCTTCAAATTAGATCTTTCGGATGCGGAATGAACTCCTACCACCAGATCGTCTGCGAGCTATTCAAGTGGAATTGGCGGAATTCTTCCTTGACCACGTGATCACTGAAGACGGAGAATACTATCTGGACCATGCATCCGTATGATAGGAGATTATATTTGTAAGAGATAATTATTGTATATATGTATCCGGTAGTGTCGGATAGATATACGAGAACTTGTTGTTCGACCAATCTCTCGGAGAAGGAGATGTGGTCGATATCATTTCTCTCTGTATGCATATATGTTGATGACGATCTTCTGGTTCCTTCGTTTGCTTACTAGCTAGCTAGCGTGTCTAGTCCTCTCTATACGTATGTATAGTACGTAGCATCGACCAAGCACGGACATAAGAGAGGACACTTCTCTCTATTAATTAGCTAGCTAACACAATATATGAAATACCTAAATTAACCCCCCAAAACCCCCAAACACCCGCCCCCTTTCAAAAAAAAAAACCCCAGCCACAGAAATGCTGACGCGTGGATGCCTATTGGTCCCGGTTGATGCCACCAACCGGGACCAAAGGCCCTCCTGCCTGGACTCCGCGCACAGGCCACGTGGAGGCCCATCTGTCCCGGTTCTAGTTTGAACCGGGACTAAAGGGCTAGGGCATTAGTACCGACCCTTTAGTCCCGGTTCAAGAACCGGGACAAAAGGCCCTTACGAACCGGGACAATAGGCCCGTTTTCTACTAGTGCATGGCTGACGTGGACTCGCCCGCGCGCCCACCTAGGGCTGTCGCGTCCGCACGCCCGCCTGCGCCTGTCGTGGCTGGTGCGGCAGATTCGCTGCCAAGCACGGATCGCGAAGGATTTCGGCTGCGCGGCTGCACCTCCTGCTCTGATCCCGAGGAGGATCTGTCCCCCGGGCCAGGACACATGAAATAGTGACCTGCTGCTCCATTTTCTTCATCATTTTATCTGATTTTTGCACCGCTGTTTTCTGCACCATCACAAGGCTCATGGAGACTATTAACAGGGTTAGTGAACATATGATCATCGCAATTATTAATGCCCCCTTGATCATAACCAGAGAGATGAGATGGTAGGAGCAAGATTTCCTTGCGGAGTAGGGCACCAGCGTTACGATGGAGATCCGCAAAGGGAAACTTGGTGTCATCAAAAACAACATCGCGTGAGATGGATACCCTACCAGTGGAGATGTCAAGACACTTGACACCTTTTGTGTTGGGCGCTATATCCAAGGAAAGCACACTGTTTTGATATGAACATGAGCTTGCGATTATTGTAAGGTCGAAGATTTGGCCAACAAGCACAACCAAAGACACGGAGAGATGTGTAATATGGTGTGATGTGGAGGATACGTTCCATAGTTGTTTCATAGTTGATGACACGGCTAGGTAACATATTGATGATGTGGACGGCTGTAAGAAAAGCCTCATCCCAAAACTTGAGGGGCATGGAGGCTCCTGCTAGGAGAGCCAAGCCAACCTCGACGATGTGCCTGTGCTTGCATTCGGCCGACCTGTTTTGTTGGTGAGCATGTGGGCATGATACATGGTGAGATATGCCTATGTTTTGGAAGAAGGAATTAAGTTTCTCGTATTCCCCTCCCCAATCGGATTGGACAACAATAATCTTACTATCAAACTTTCTTTCAATGAGTGCTTGAAAGTTTTGGAAAACTTGAAACACATCCGATCTTTTCTTGAGAAGATAGATCCATGAAAATTTGCTATAGTCATCGATGAAACTCACATAGTATGTGTGTCTACCAACAAAGGAGGAAGCAGGGCCCCACACATCAGAGAAGATCAATTGCAAAGGTTTGGTGGAGACACTAGTAGATATGGGATATGATAATTGATGACTTTTAGCACGCTGACATGAATCACAACCAACAAACGGGATTTTATTTTCCCTAAGTAACTTTTCAACCAAAGAAAAAGAGGCATGTCCTAAACGATCGTGCCATCGTGTGGACGAAATCTTGATAGCACCACAAGCTTGTTTATTGAATATTCTAAACTCCGGAATCAACGGGTAGAGCCCTCGAACAGATCTACCTCGATAGAGAACTTTCTTGGTTGCCTAATCCTTGATCAAAAAGAAATAATGATGAAACTCGAGAAAAACATGATTGTCAATGGCAATTCTATGAACGGAGAGAAGATTTGTATGAGCACTAGGAACATGCAAGATTCTTTTGAGATGAATTTTATGACAAGGGGTATTAAAAATTGAGAGGCCAATGTGACGTATACCCATACCTTCTCCACTGGCCGTGTGAATTTGATCCTTTCCACGATATTTCTCCTTCATGGTGACCTTCTCGAGTTCGCTGGTGATGTGGTTTGTAGCGCCGCTGTCAACATGCCAATTTGTGTCAACTCCATAGGAGCCATCGGCCGCCGCGACAACTTTTTCATCATCCTGCGATGAGTCACCGTCATCTTCTTCGTAGCGGTACCAACAGTCCTTCGCCGTATGGTCAGGCTTGCCACAAATTTGACAGCGAGGCAAGTCCAGACGGTATCTGTTGGAGCCGCCACCACCACCACCGCGACACCCTTTGCAGTTGCCAAAGCGTCCGCCGCCGTGAGGGTTGTTGGAGTAGCCACCACCGCCGGATCCGAACCTCCCGTTGCCACGGGAAGAGGTAAGCGAGCGAGGGCCGCCACTGCGGCCTCTGAATGCACAGTTGGCCGACGATTTGAAGCCACCACCAGAGCCATGGTACTGCGCCATACGCTGATCAAAATTACTAAGCATGGCAAAGAGCTCGTCAAGGGTTACCGGGGTGACGCGGGAATCGAGAGCGGAGACGAGGGGCTGAAAATCTTGGACCAGCCCATGGATAATGTAGGACATGAGCTCGTCGTCCTGGATGGGTTTTCCCGCCGCGGCGAGTTCATCGGCGATACCCCTCATGGCGGCGAAGAAGGAGGCTACCGATTGATTTCCCTTCCACGCATTGATCAGCGATGTGCGGATGTTGTTGACGCGGCTGAGTGACTGCGACGAGAACATGCTCGCCAGTGCCACCCAGAGTTCGCGCGCCGTGGTGATCGTGGTCACCGTGACGAGCGCCTCCTTGGAGAGGTTTTGGAGCAGGTATCCAAGGACCTGTTGGTCCTCCCTCACCCAGAGCGGATGAAGGGGATTCGGCCCAGTGGTGTCCTTATCGGCGGCGTCATTGGTGGTGAGGACTTTGGCCGGTTCGGTTGCCGTGTCGTCGATGTAGTGGAAGACGCCGGCGCCCCGCAGCTACAGCGTGATCTATGTCCGCCACATAACGTAGTTGGTGCGGGAGAGCTTCTCCGGGACTCCGCCGCTGAGCGTCGGCTGGAAGGAGGCGGAGGAAGACATGGCTGCGACCTTTGGTGGAGATGGATTAGCAAGGGTTTAATGGAAGAAGATGGCTCTGTATACCATGTGCGACTTGCGGTAAATGTCTTGCCTATCCTGGCCGACGTGTTGCATGTTAAATAGATGGGGTGCGAGCCCAGATACGTGTACAAGTTTCTTGAGAGAGATACATCTTGGAAAGGAAGAAAACTAGAGATAAGAGGAGATAGAGATTACAAAGTACTTGTCTAACTAACTGCTCCTCAATCAGTGATATTTCTCCTTCCTGTACACGCAACAATATCATCGTGTTTGACATGTTTCTCTTGTTTTTGGGCACTTACAGAAACTTTTGCCAACTCGGGATACCTAAATGTTCATGCTAATGTGGACGCCATTCTCTCCATTTTTCTGTCGACTGATTCATGCTTTGTAATATATTTTTCAGGGGAACCCTTGAGATGCTAGCGATGGAAGATCTGCTTGTCGAGATGATGGTGATTATGTTATAGTTCAACTTCAGCAAGAATATCGTGACAATTCTAAGGTTTTTGGTTAACTAAGTCGCCTGCCAAGCCAACAGTTTTGTGGTCGAAGTCTGTTTGCTTCTGAAGGTCACCAGGACAGGAGCTGAAGGTTTGTATAACATAGTTTCAGTATAACTGAATGAGTGAGGTTGTGTTCAGACATCAAATTGAAAGGAGGTCCTGTCAACAATTAAGCCAAATATACACTATTACTGTTTGTTTGCATAATGGTACTTCAGAAGATACGGGATTGAAGGGACACCTTCATTGAACTGTTCTTCTTTGATGAACGAATCAATAGCACATGCCTGACCTCTGAATTCTTTTTCTTCAGGCCAGCGCATTCGGAGAAAGTAACATAATTTTTTCATTACACAGGAAATAAGATAATTTATGGCAGTTCAGCCATGTGGTGCCTTTTTACTTTGCGAAATATGAAGATCAACAGAAAACATACACACCTAACCAGCACACAAAAGTCGTGAGTAGAGCAGGAGCTGATAACATGTTATGACTTGCATTGTTTCAGCTTTGGATTTCAATCTTTCTAAACTCACAGTGAGAACTTGCATCCGAGGTGAACATAACTGATTTTTATTGCTTGCAACAATGACAACTAACTTGAAGGATTTTACTCGATCCATAGGTTGATATGGTGAACTCTCATGACAAAACTGGGTTTAAGGATATTTGGAAGCACAAGTAGTATCTTTACTTGATGCAAGAAATTTGGCTAGCATGAAAGGGAAATGCAAGCTCAACATGTTGGATGATCCATGACAATATAATTTATTTCAGATGTAAGAACACATAACCCATTTGGTTCCGGTATGCTAGTACTCCGCCTTATACCTCCGGATCTGCCACGAGGTGCTCCCCGGATGCGGATGCATCACCGACGCCATAAAAGGCTGCGTGCTGGTGTGTTTGGTGATTGTCAACAACATATTGTCGCCATCCTGGGAACATTGGCATCGGCAACTCCATGGCCCCGATTCCAAAGTGTATACGCGGGGATTCAAGGCGGTCGTGTTTGAAGATCAGTTGGGCTGTGAAGGCATTATCTCGCATATTACCTACTATCGGTGGCTGTCCCAAGGAGTACTTGCGATGAATGGGAAGATGATGGCAATCCGCTACTCATTGTGTGCATATGGTTTGCGGAACCGTGCATGTGATGACTGTGAGTCAGACGATCGGTGAATTGCAGCAGCTCGGCAAGTGGGGGCGGCAACAAAGGATGACTTCGTTCTTGGTGGTGCTCTTTGAGCTCCGCGTCTCGGTTTCTGGGATGAAAACCCTAGGTCTAGCCTTCATTGGTTGTACCTAGCAATGACGACTCTCTAGTGGTTTCCTTGTTGAAGGCATTGTTTGGCGATCGGACCTCTCCGGGGTGAAAACCTATGTTCTGACTTTTCCGGTTAGACATGGCGACGACGGTGCTTGTGCACTGATACCTTCCTAAAGGCGTCACTTTTGGAGAACCCTTATACATAGTATAAGTGTCATTAAAGGTGGAGGTTTATTCATGTTGCTGCGAGACGCTGATTGCTCCGATGGGGTTTCTTTAATCCAGCAATTGTGAGGTGACTATGAGTGAGCGGGAGGCCCGGGTACGCGAGTGGAAGCTAACCCAGCTTGCAATTCATCGTGTGAGCAACTCGCAATTGGAAGAGCAGGCCTTGACAAAATGCCCTTGTATTTTTTTTTGAGATGGACAATGATCTTAAACTTGATCATTTTTTATTAGTTTCTTATTGCCCAATTCCGCGTAGTTGGTCACTGTCTCACCTACTCGTATGCTCTGTTAGCTTTCTTTCTTAAATTCATAATAAGCTTCGATGACAAGTTTTAAGAACCGTCATCTTTACCACCTACAAGTCCATAGTCGTTTCTGAATTTTCATGATAAGCATTATTGGATGTGGTATGTGTTCATGAACTTATTCTTAGTGATAAGCGGTCTGCCATGTATTAATCAACTAGATGATACCCCATGCGTTTCTGTGTTGATAATGTTAAAAGAAAACCATTATTAGGTGCTGCATAAACAACTACAACTAATGAAAATATTATAGGTAGTACTTCCTTCGTGCCTAAATATTAGATTGCAGCTATTTAGATATATTGAAAAATAGCGTCGTTTCTAAAATAAGACGGATAAACTATACGGATTTGCTCCAAGTGCAAAAATCATATACTGTGTCTATGAGAGCACAAAACGTAATGCAAAATAATAATCGATGACTTACATGCATGAACAGTGGCAGAGGTTCAGCAAGGCCGAGTGGCCGTGGCCCGCCCAGGTCTAGAGCAAATTTCTTTTATATGAAGCACAGCCCATTACAATGGACAGCAGTACATAAATACATCAATCATGGTGGCATCACGCCTCAGCCTCGAGCAGTTGCATGCATAGCATTTGTTCCTCGAAGAAAAAGACCCATCGGAGCGGTGGTGCTCAGGAGCAGCCGCCGTTGCTGAACACACACGCACGCATGCACGCACCTAAAGTTATGCAAGCTGTCGTGCAGGCTATCCAGGAATTAATTATACTGCGAGGTCACAAATCAATCCTTCATTTTGAGTTATTTCCACACCTAACTAGTAGGTTCCTCTAGTATAAGTACTTCCCAGCTGTTCCATGTGATGGGAGATGCAATTTTTAAGTTTAAGTTTGTAGACAGCCCGTGAGGTTGAGTGTGTTGTGTTTTGTTATGTTGTGGTGTGTTGTCTTGTGAGCACTTGTTTCATTTAGTATTATCTGTTTTGTGTGGATTGAAAGGTATGTCCTTAATCAATATAGGATTTTTGTTGTTCTATCTTGTGATTCTACCTAGGTTCAGAACTTTCATGGTTTGGGTTGCAACCTTATAAAGCAAGCTAGTTATCCGCTACAATATCTCTGAGTGTGTTTCCTACTGTGTTTTGCCACTTGAGAGTTAGTTGCTACTACTTGGGATTCGTCTGGTACTGTGAAAGATCTCCGGCGGCATCCCGCATCACCATGTATGCCAGTGGTGTCTCCCCTAAGGGCCACATGAGGAGGTGGTCCGTCTCCTCTTTCTTCCGAACCTCGTGATTGCGGTCCCCTTGCCACTACCTGCCATGGAAGCTCCCGTTATGGCGTCGGAGGATGAGGTGGCAGCGCAGCGTCGCTGGCACCGGTGGGAAGCCTGAGGATCTTCAGCCAAAAGAGAGAGTGTGTATGTGTGCTCACTGGGCGTAAATCAACCTAACGATCCAGTCCAACACTGTGAGTTTTGATTGCCACGTAGGACTGATGGCGGCCCCCCTCCTGTCAGATTTCGTGTCAAAGCACGCTCAAACGAGCGTTTAGTGCTTTCGGTAAAAAAAAATATTGGACATCGGTGGTCTTTTACAAACTGCTATTCGATGGTGTGTTTTTAGAATTCCTATGCAATTGTGGTGGTTATATGAAATTTTAGTCAATGTACAGTATATATAGCATTAGTCATTTGAATCTTAGTTTGGTACAAAACATAAATAATGATATCACTCTAACTTCCTATTTTGGATTACCCAACATATCCTTGAACAATTGACGGCTAAGATTGAATTCCTATCTTACCTTGCCTCCTAGGAGGTAACTCTCTCTTTATAAAGCTCACAATTCATTCAAGTTACTTTTAAACATGAATGCTAATTTGATGAAGATGAAGCAGTGTAGTAGGTAAACTATCAAATAATGTTATAATATAACCAACTCATAAATGCATGGAGGATCCGTCCTCTTTTCAGCCTACGTACATAATGAGCACATACATAACGAGCACAGATTGATTGAACAACCAATCTCTAAGGTTTAAGATTTTTAGAGAGTAACCAATGTCCTGCTGGTCAGCACAAAATCATTAGCAAGAAGGGCACTCCATTGGCCGTCGTCGGGCATGTGAAGCATCGGGACGTTTTTGTAACAATAGTTGGCATTCGTAGGCTTAAAATTCCTACGAGGTCAAGCTTCATAGAAGGGTTGATTCGGTCAAGAGTGTGCTGATTTTGTGCAGACTGGTAGAGTGATAGTCAGCACTCATAGTCATGTTTGGTACCACTGCAATGTCTGTTGGATTTCACCCTTAGATCGTTCACATAAAAAATCGACAAACGCACACGCACAATAACTTGTTGCCAAGCGCCTTTATCATGCCCTCTATTTTCTCCCAATATATCGGTGTACAAGCTTATGCCCTCGCAATGTGCGTGCGTGTTTGTTGATTTTCCCGAAACCGACTCTTAACATTGCCAGACTCCAGTGGGGACTTGGCTCGTATTGACGTCGAAACCTTTTTTTTTAAGAGGAGGATTACCCCGGCCCCTTTATCTAGGCGATGCATGCAACAATCTCATTAATTATTTACAAAGACCTTGCAAAGTAGTACATCAAGTAGTCTGAAGCCATCATCTTAGAAAAAACTGTCGCTACTCCTATCCACCTGATGAAGGGTACCGATACTCCGAGCCTAATACCAAATAGATATTGCACAAATGCCAAACATCTAAAGCAAAAGGCCCAAACCAAGCCACATACTGGGTTTGGGGCACAAGTTGGTCTGACACACTCTCTGTGTCGTCGCCGCAATCTTCCATCAATCCATTTTTAGAGCAGAAACTAATGCAACGACTTTGTCAGGCCTCTTTGCCATTGACGCCACTATGACGCCAAACAATACCCTCCTCCCGCGAGAGTCCATCTCCGCGCATCGGACACCGAATCTCCACAGCGCCATGCCGCCGAGATCCGCCGCCATCAATGTGTAAGATGAAGCACCGCTCCACCGAAGAAGCCGTCCTTTGGTCCCTCGAGCTCGTGTGTACCTCCAAGAATGACGCCCCCAAGGGGGAACCGACACAAGAGCGCCGCCGTCATCCAATCTATGGATCTAGGGTCCCCCCGGAGGTAGCAGAGAGTGGCCTTGAACTTCTCCACAGGGATGCCTTCAAGAAGGGATCGATGCATATAGCGCCGCCACTGTCGACCTTGGCAGTAGCTGAAATCAAGTTTTCACCCATATCTATTCGAAGAAATCAAACTCTCGTGCACGGGTCGCCGCCACCACCAGCATCACTAGGTCGAGCACACGCCGCCGTTGGCACCTCCACAGAGCCCAGAGGCCGCGAGACTCGGCGATGACAAGCAACCACGGTCCGGCCCGAGCACCACCCAAATCCAATCTGGGGTTAAGATCCCCAGGCCGCAGCCGCTGTCGAGGTGGCACTACCGGACGGGGACAGGCCGTCCACCCGGCCATAGAACGAGCAACCGTCAGAGCTTGGAAGCTCCGCACCACCAAGCCCACCAGGAGCGACTGCGCCGCCACGAGGAGGAAGGGGAGCCGTGGCAGGGGTGGCTTGGCTCTCGGATGGACCTGCACTCTCGGATTTGACATTTTCCCCAAAGGTCGTGACCTTTAATCTCACATATATATCATGCATGTATAAGTACCAGAAATTTATGCTTGCTCTAAGTAGAAAAAAAACAGGATCTAGTTAAAGGGCACATTTTGAAACAAGAAATTTGTATGAATTTCATATGACTGAAATCCCACATAATGGTTTACATCAAGACATGGATCTATGAATTTAATTACGAAACTTCCATTTACTTTATAATTATGAAGATTCTAAACATGAACTCAAGCAAAAGTGAAAACATTTTTTTGCGATTAGATAGTTATTTTGCTGTATTTTATTTTTATTTTTTGGAGTTTCGGTTGGTTAAGGCGCGTCCAAACTCTCTATACTTTAGTGATACTTGGAAGATCTTCTGACTGCATATTAGATTTTTCTTGAGATGTCCAAGACAAGCTATGTCTGTCTCGCCACCCCTATCTATCCAATCAAGAGGCAGTTTCCTGCAAAACTTAGGGAATCTCCAACGCTATCCCTCAAAACGGACACACGTCAGCGGAAAGGACGAGGGACCTAGTCATCCAACCTTGTCCCTCAAATAGACAGCAACTCCGGACTACAGAGGTGGCCCAAGCTGACCTAAAGTACAAAGCACATGGGCTGTGAGGACATGTGGTCCAACCTCCGCATGGTGTTCCGGACTCCCGCAAAG
>LR738715.1:881237035-881251163 GCA_902687465.1 Secale cereale | reverse complement strand
TTTATGTTTATATAAATTGCAGTATATATAGTTGCTGTATTTATATGTATGTGTATATATTTTTTTTCTTAGGAATTTGCTAAATATATATGTTAAATATATATGTATGCATGTGTATATAAATATATTTTTTCTTAGGAAGTTGCTGTATATATATATGTGATGTGTGTATGTGATGTATATATATGTGTATGTGGCTATATAGTTTTTTGTTTATATATGCTAAGTATATATAGAAAGTTTTATATATGCAAAAGTTACAAATTTAGAAAAAGAAGGATAGGAAAGAAGAAAATAAGAAAGAGGAAAGAAAGAAGAAGAGGAGAGGAAGAAGAGGAGAAATAAATAAGAAGAAGAAAAAAAAGAAAAAAAGAGGAGAAGAAGAAAGGAATAGAGGAGAAGAAGAGAAATTTTCTCTTCTTCTCCTCTATTCCTTTCTTCTTCTCCTTTTTTTTCTTCTTTTTTTTTCGATCTTCTCCTCTAACGGTTCCTTTTTTCTTCTTCTTCCTCTTTTTTTTATCGGATATGTCTACGTCGATATACACCCTCCCCGATAACTTCGACATTAGGGGGGGCCGGGGTCGAGGGGTCGAGAGGTTGCCTAGCAGTCGGGGGTCTAGGGTTGTTGTGGATCGCCGAGCAGTCGTGGGTCAAAGTATTGAAGAATTCCATGACTTCATCATTTGCCAGAAGTAACCGGGGCATTTTGGTACAAAGTTATGCAAAGTTATTTTGCAACGGAGTTCCTGATAGGATAATCCGTCTTTTGTTACGGATTATCTTATCTGGGACTCCGTTCCAAAACAACTTTGGAGAGCTTCGTACCATCATGCTACTGTTACTTTCGCCTAATGATGAAGTATTGGTTTTGTTGAATCCTTTGACACTCGACAAAATGTGACATGAGGGGGTCTAGGGTTGTGGATCGCCGAGCAGTCGGGGGTCGAGGGGTCGAGAGAGGTTGCCTAGCTAGTGTCAAAGTATTGAAAAATTCCATGACTTCATCATTTGCCAGAAGTAACCGGGGCATGTTGGTACGAAGTTATGCAAAGATGTTCTGGAACGGAGTTCCTGATAGGATAATCCGTCTTTTGTTACGGATTATCTTATCTGGGACTTCGTTCCAAAACAACTTTGGAGAGCTTCGTACCATCATGCTACTGTTACTTTCGCCTAATGATGAAGTATTGGTTTTGTTGAATCCTTTGACACTAGCTAGACAAAATGTGACATGAGGGGGTCTAGGGTTTGTGGATCGCCGAGTAGTCGAGGGTTGAATCTAGTTCTACGTTTGCCATTAATATATCCATCTGTCATGTTTGAATAATAATTGGCATGTTGTAAATATTTGTAGAAACAATGGACGACAACACCCGAGACCTAGCACAAGAAGCGATGTTGATGGACATAATCGCAGACGGACAAAATGCCGTCAGGTCGTATCTCAACGACACCGATGAGCAGGTCGAACAAGAGCTGCGGCTGGAAGATCTAGGCTATGATATTGATGAATTCGGTGACCCAATGCACATGGAAGAAGTAGACCGTGAGGACGGCTCCGGTGACCCAATGCCGGTGCAAGAAGGAGACCGTGATGCTGGCTCCGGTGACCGAACCGAGTCCGGCCAGGAGGTATATATGTTAGTTAAGCATGTGCTGACTAGTTAATTGATTCATTCATTAACTCTCGTCTTTGTTCCTTTTCTAGCCCTCCGGATCGAGCAAATCTTCGGTAAAGAGACGAGGAGCGAAGAAAAAGTTGAGGCCGGATGAAAAGTTTGAGATCTCAGAAATCTCGCGCACCGGCGAGCCGATTGCACCCATCCGCACAAAGAACGCATTTGTTAATCAGTGCGGGGTTCTGGTTAGGGACAAGATCCCGATCAGCATCCATCAATGGTTAAAGCCGGCTGCAAACGACGCTCAGGTGACTTATGTCACAGATATGCAGAAAGAAGATCTTTGGACTGAGCTGAAGTCAAACTTCGTCCTACCGCGAGAGGTTGATCCGGCGAAGCCAGTTAAAGAGGACTTAATCAAGTCTTATGCACTTTCGAAGATGGCAGACCAATTCAGGGCATGGAAGAAAAAACTGAATACGTTTGTCAAAGAGAAAACGACTCCAGAATTCGTGGGCATATATGAGAAGATCAAAGATGACTGGCCCGCATTTGTGGCCCATAAGAAGTCGGAAAAGAGTCAGAAGATGTCGGAGACAAACCGGATAAATGCTGCAAAGAAGATGCATCACCATCGCACGGGGTCGGGCGGCTACCTCGTAGCCCGGCCTAAGTGGGCCAGGGCTGAGAATGATCTGCTTCAGAAAGGGATCGAACCAGAGACAATGCACTGGCCAGAACGTTGCCGGACTTGGTTCTTCGGGGCTGGCGGATCCTTGGACCCTGTAACAGGGTGGTGCATTTGGACGGACAAGCAATTGGAAACACCACTCAGGAAGATGCGGCAGTATATCATGTTGGGGAACGTTGCATGGGAAACAAAAATTTTCCTACCGTTCACCAAGATCAATCTAGTAGATGCAACTACGAGGGGGGGAGTGTGATCTACGTACCCTTGTAGATCGCTAAGCGGAAGCGTTATGAACGCGGATGATGGAGTCGTACTCGTCGCGATTCAGATCGCCGAAGACCTAGCACCGAAGCGACGGTGCCTCCGCGTTCTTCACACGTACGGCTCGGGGACGTCTCCTCCTTCTTGATCCAGCAAGGGGTGGAGGAGAGGTTGATGGAGAACCGGCAGCACGACGGCGTGGTGGTGATGGTGGAGAAGAACTCCAGCAGGGCTTCGCCTAAGCACCGCGGGAGAAGAAGATGTGACGGGAGAGGGAGGGCAGCACCGAGGCACAAACTGTGTTGGCTGCCCTCCCTTTGCCCCACTATATATAGGGGGGGTGGAGAGGTGAGGGCGCCCTAGGGTTTCCCCCCTAGGGGCCGGCGGCCAGGGCAAGGGGAGGGGGCGGCGGCCAGGGCAGGGGGGCGGCCAGGCCCTAGGGTTTCCCCCCCTAGGTGCCTTGCCCCCCAAGGCCAAGGGGTGCGGCCAGCCCTAGGGGGTCCCACCCCCTTAGCCGCATGAGGAGAGGGCCCAGGGGGGGCGCACAGCCCCCTGAGGGCTGTGGTGTTCCCCCTTGTGGCCCACTAGGCCCAGAACCACTTCCGGACCCCCGAAACCCCTTCCGGTACTCCGCCGATTTCCCGATGCTCCCCGGAACACTTCCGGTACTCCGAAACCTTTCATCCTATATATCAATCTTCATCTCCGGACCATTCCGGAGACCCTCGTCATGTCCGGGATCTCATCCGGGACTCCGAACAACCTTCGGTAACCATACACTTTTCTCACTAACAACCCTAGCGTCACCGAACGTTAAGTGTGTAGACCCTGCGGGTTCGGAAACCATGTAGACATGACCGAGACACTCCCAGGTCAATAACCAATAGCGGGATCTGGATACCCATATTGGTTCCTACATGTTTCTCGATGATCTCATCGGATGAACCACGATGTCAAGGATTCAAGCAATCCCGTATACAGTTCCCTTTGTCTCGTCGGTATGTTACTTGCCCGAGATTCGATCGTCGGTATCTCTATACCTAGTTCAATCTCGTTACCGGCAAGTCTCTTTACTCGTTACCGTAATACATAATCCCGTGACCAACTACTTAGTCACTTTGAGCTCATTGAGATGACATATTACCGAGTGGGCCCGGAGATACCTCTCCGTCACACGGAGTGACAAATCCCAGTCTCGATCCATGTCAACTCAACAGACACCCTCGGAGATACCTGTAGAGTACCTTTATAGTCACCCAGTTACGTTGCGACGTTTGGCACACACAAAGCACTCCTACGGTGTCAGTGAGTTACATGATCTCATGGTCATAGGAACTTATACTTGACATGCAGAAAACTATAGCGATAACTGTTACGATCAAAAGCTATGTTTAACGTTTGGGTCTCGTCCATCACATCATTCTCCTAATGATGTGATCCCGTTATCAAATGACAACTCATGTCTATGACCTGGAAACCGCGGTCATCTTTGATCAACGAGCTAGTCCTGTAGAGGCTCACTAGGGACACAAAGTCTGTCTATTCATCCACACATGTATTTGAGTTTCCAATCAATACAGTTATAGCATGGATAATAAACGATTATCATGAACAAGGAAATATAATAATAACTCTTTTATTATTGCCTCTAGGGCATATTTCCAACAGATGTGGTATGCTCCTATAATACCACGGTTGAAACGTTTGTTTAGAAACAGAGAGCATGCCAAGTTGATGCGATGGCACAGTGAGGACCGTAAGAAAGACGGGAAGTTGAGAGCACCCGCTGACGGGTCGCAATGGAGAAAAATCGAGAGAAAGTACTGGGAGGAGTTTGCAAAGGACGCAAGGAACGTATGGTTTGCTCTAAGCGCGGATGGCATTAATCCTTTCGGGGAGCAGAGCAGCAATCACAGCACCTGGCCCGTGACTCTATGTATGTATAACCTTCCTCCTTGGATGTGCATGAAGCGGAAGTTCATTATGATGCCAGTTCTCATCCAAGGCCCTAAGCAACCCGGCAACGACATTGATGTGTACCTAAGGCCATTAGTTGAAGAACTTTTACAGCTGTGGAATGGAAACGGTGTACGTGCGTGGGATGAGCACAAACAGGAGGAATTTGACCTAAAGGCGTTGCTGTTCGTGACCATCAACGATTGGCCCGCTCTCAGTAAACTTTCAGGACAGACAAACAAAGGATACCACGCATGCACGCACTGTTTAGATGACACTGAAAGTATATACCTGGACAAGTGCAGGAAGAATGTGTACCTGGGCCATCGTCGATTTCTTCCGACCAACCATCAATGTCGAAAGAAAGGCAAGCATTTCAAAGGCGAGGCAGATCACCGGAAGAAGCCCGCCATGCGTACCGGTGATCACGTACTTGCTATGGTCAATGATTTACACGTAATCTTCGGAAAGGGCCCCGGCGCACTAGCTGTTCCGAATGACGATGAGGGACACGCACCCATGTGGAAGAAGAAATCTATATTTTGGGACCTACCCTACTGGAAAGACCTAGAGGTCCGCTCTTCAATCGACGTGATGCACGTGACGAAGAACCTTTGCTTGAACCTGCTAGGCTTCTTGGGCGTGTATGGAAAGACAAAAGATACAGCTGAGGCACGGGAGGACCTGCAACGTTTGCACGAAAAAGACGGCATCCCTCCGAAGCAGTATGAAGGTCCTGCCAGCTATGCTCTTACGAAAGAAGAGAAAGAAATCTTCTTTGAATGCCTTCTCAGTATGAAGGTCCCGACTGGCTTCTCGTCGAATATAAAGGGAATAATAAATATGGCAGAGAAAAAGTTTCAGAACCTAAAGTCTCATGACTGCCATGTGATTATGACGCAACTGCTTCCGGTTGCATTGAGGGGGCTTCTACCGGAAAACGTCCGATTAGCCATTGTGAAACTATGTGCATTCCTCAATGAAATCTCTCAGAAGGTGATTGATCCAGAAATCGTACCAAGGCTAAGGAGTGATGTGGCGCAATGTCTTGTCAGTTTCGAGCTTGTGTTCCCACCATCCTTCTTCAATACCATGACACACGTCCTAGTTCATCTAGTCGACGAGATTGTCATTCTGGGGCCCGTATTTCTACACAATATGTTCCCCTTTGAGAGGTTCATGGGAGTCCTCAAGAAATATGTCCGTAACCGCGCAAGGCCAGAAGGAAGCATCTCCATGGGCCATCAAACAGAGGATGTCATCGGGTTTTGTGTTGACTTCATTCCTGGCCTTAATAAGATAGGTCTCCCTAAATCGCGGTACGAGGGGAGACTGACTGGAAAAGGCACGCTTGGACGGGACTCAATAATATGCAGGGACGGTTATTCTTGGTCTCAAGCACACTACACAGTTCTACAGAACTCTACATTGGTGACCCCGTATGTCGATGAACACAAGAACAGTCTGCGCTCCAAACACCCGGAGCAGTGCGACGACTGGATTACACGTGAACACATCAGGACTTTCAGCAGTTGGTTGGAAACACGTCTCAGAGGTGACAACACTGTTTGTGATGAGTTGTACTTGTTGTCCAGGGGACCATCTTCGACTGTATTGATTTACAAAGGATACGAGATAAATGGGAATACATTTTACACGATTGTCCAAGATCAAAAGAGCACCAACCAAAACAGCGGTGTCCGCTTTGATGCAACAACCGAGAGGGGAAAGGACACATATTATGGTTACATAGTGGACATATGGGAACTTGACTACGGACATGATTTTAAGGTCCCTTTGTTTAAGTGTAAATGGGTTAATCTTTCAGGAGGCGGGGTACAGGTAGGCCCACAGTACGGAATGACAACAGTGGATCTGAAAAATCTTGGATACACTGACGAACCGTTCGTCCTAGCCAATGATGTGGCACAGGTTATCTATGTGAAGGACATGTCTACCAGACCGAGAAAAAGAAAAGATAAGGAAGCGAATACATCATACGATGAGCCAAAGCGCCACATAGTTCTTTCAGGAAAAAGGGACATCCTGGGAGTGGAGGGCAAGACAGACATGTCTGAAGATTATGAAAAGTTTCATGAAATTCCTCCCTTCAAAGTCAAGGCTGACCCAAGCATCCTGATAAACGATGAAGATTATCCATGGTTACGGCGCAATAAGCAAATGACACAAGCGAAGAAAAAGTGAAGAGTTATTTCCGCAACTATTATGATGATACCATGCCAACTTTGTAACAAACGAGTATGATACCATTGTCCGTTTGTACTATTCAAATTTCAATACTACTTCCACTAACAAAACAAAACAAAACAAAACAAACTTGAAAAATAAATAGCAACAATAAGTATTTTGTTGTAAGTATAAACAAAATAAAATAAATAAAGCAACAAAGAAAATAAATAAAGAAAGTAAAATAAATAAAGCAACTCTAAATACAGCAAAAAACAACTTAGAAATAAACAAAGAAAATAAAATAAATAAAGCAACTCTAAATACAGCAAAAAACAACTTAGAAATAAATAGCAACAATAAGTATTTTGTTGTAATTAAGTATAAACAAAATAAAATAAATAAAGCAACAAAGAAAATAAATAAAGGAAGTAAAATAAATAAAGCAACTCTAAATACAGCAAAAAACAACTTAGAAATAAACAAAGAAAATAAAATAAATAAAGCAACTCTAAATACAGCAAAAAACAACTTAGAAATAAATAAAGCAAAAAAGGAAAAAAAAATATTGGGCGCTGCCCAGTGAGCCTGCAAGGCCTATAGCACAGGATCCACCTGTAATATAAGGACCAGCAAGCTCACAGGGCAGCGCGCAGAGTTAGGCCCAGAAGCCTGCATTTGAGAGGAGCTCGAGAGGGTGGGAGCAGCAGCCCTTATAAACCACTCTCGAGCTCCCTCAGCTAGCGAGGTGGGACTAAACATCCCACCGCACCCGCGCCAGCTCAGGGCCTTTGGTCCCGGTTGCTGCCACCAACCGGGACTAATGCCCCCCTTTAGTCCCGGTTGCTGCCACCAACCGGGACTAAAGGTCCCTCCTTCCCGCCCTTTGGGCTGCTGAAAAGAAACAAAATAAAATAAATAAAGCAACAAAGAAAACAAATAATTTCAAATTTAAACTATTCAAATTTGAATACTACTTGCACTAACAGAAAGTTCGTAATTGGTTTTACAAAAGAAAATAAATAATGCAGAAAACAAAACAAAAAAACTTGAAAAAAAAATAGCAACAATAAATATTTTTTTGTAAGTAGAAACAAAATCAAATAAATAAAGCAACAAAGAAAACAAATAAATAAAAATAGCAACAGTAAGTATTTTGTTGAAAGTAGAAACAAAACTAAAAAATAAAGCAACAAAGAAAAAAAGAAAAAATATGCCACCTGCTGGGCCCACACGGCCTGAATACGACTAGAAACCCAACCATGGGCCAGGATTGTCGGGGGAAACTGTCCACCACGAACACCTATGGGACCGGAGCCCCTTGTCTGTGCGGTACGAGGGCGGAGGGAGCACGAAGAGCAGATCGAGGCAGACGCACGGGCAGTTTTACCCAGGTTCGGGCCGCACGGATGCGTAAAACCCTACTCCTGCTTGGTTGTGTATTGAGTTGGGCGCTCGGAGCTTGAAGAAGCAGCTACACGAGCGTGAGAATGATCTAGGTTTCGAACCCCCTCCACGTTGTGCATGGGCCTCCTTTTATAGTGCAAGGGGTCACCGACAGGTGTCAACGTAGGAGAAAGGGGTAAAAATGTAAAAGATGTGGTAGTTGGAACAGTGCGGGAACAGTGGTCTACAGTACAGAACAGTGGCCTATACCTACTCTAACAGTGGGGGACAAGGGCATTTAATGCCCGTCGCCGTCGACCCCAAAAGCTCCCGCCGTTGCGTCTCCGTCTGCCACGGCGATGGATCCACTGCCGTGGAGTGCCACCGTGTCCCCCAGGCTGCACAGCCATCCGCCACGCGTCCCTGGAGTGGCCCCAGGGCGACGCGTGGGCTGATGAGCTGGAGCGCGGGCACACAGCGCACCTCCCCCGGCAAGCACCTTGCCGGGCACCTCCCCCGGCAAGCACCTTGCCGGGGATCTCGACCTTGCCGGGCCCGGAAGCTTGCCGCTCCCCGAGCCCTTGCTGGGTCTTCTAAGATAAAATCTTCTGTTCGTCCTGACAAGCTCCTCTTGCCAGGGCCTCGTGCTAGTTAAGCAATCTTGAGCCTGGAACGGCCTTCCCGGCAAGCTCCTCTTGCCGGGGTCTTGGTCTTCTGTCTTGTATACTTTGTCTTTGAATGGTTAGATAAGGAGCAGGAAGGTCTCCGGCGAGCCAGCAGTAAACCTTGCCGCGGGAAGCTGCAACTGCCCGTGCACAAGTTGGGGTACTGAGGTACCCCTACCTTAGTACACCGACACCGGCTCATCAAAATTTGAGCTGTAATTGCGATAACTTTCATTTTTTCCAATCCTGCAGGCCATTTTTGAGGGCCAAGACGACCCTTTTTGGTCTCAAAATTTTCCGCGCACGTGATCCTGTGTGTGCACGTATGTAAAATCCTCTAGATCATAAAAACTAGAAGTCCTCTCACCTCAATTCCCCAATAGCTTTCCAACGCCTATGAAAATGACGAAATCGGAGCTTGTTCTCACTTGCTTTGAGAGTCTCGATCAATTCGGACTCTAGGTTGATTTTTGTATTTTCTTTGATCACCGTTTCTTCGCGAGAGTTGGCCTAACACCCTATTGTATCCATACATGGGTGGGGCGCCCAGGACCTGAACACCAAAGTGATATGCCGGCTCATCAAAATTTGAGCTGTAATTGCGATAACTTTCATTTTTTCCAATCCTGCAGGCCATTTTTGAGGGCCAAGACGACCCTTTTTGGGCTCAAATTTTTCCGCGCACATGATCTTGTGTGTGCACGTATGTAAAATCCTCCAGATCGTAAAAACTAGAAGTCCTATCACCTCAATTCCCCAATAGCTTTCCAACGCCTATGAAAATGACGAAATCGGAGCTTGTTCTCACTTGCTTTGAGAGTCTCGATCAATTCGGACTCTAGGTTGATTTTTGTATTTTCTTTGATCACCGTTTCTTCGCGAGAGTTGGCCTAACACCCTATTGTATCCATACATGGGTGGGGCGCCCAGGACCTGAACACCAAAGTGATATGCCGGCTCATCAAAATTTGAGCTGTAATTCCGATAACTTTCATTTTTTCCAATCCTGCAGGCCATTTTTGAGGGCCAAGACGACCCTTTTTGGGCTCAGAATTTTCCACGCACGTGATCCTGTGTGTGCACGTATGTAAAATCCTCCAAATCATAAAAACTAGAAGTCCTATCACTAGTAGAAAACAGGGCATTGGTCCAGCCCATTAGCCCCGGTTCAATCTAGAACCGGGACCAATAGGGGTACTGGACCCGGTTCGTTAGCCCAGGGGGCCGGCCGGGCCACGTGGGCCATTGGTCCCGGTTCGTCTGGACCTATTGGTCCCGGTTGGAGCTAAAAACCGGGACCAATGGCTCTTGCTCCTGGCCCACCACTATTAGTCCCGGTTTGTTTTATGAACCGGGACCAAAGGCACCCCTTTAGCCCCGGTTTGTAGCACCAACCGGGACCAGTGAGTTGCCTATATATACCCCCTCACTCAAGAGCAGAGCTCACTGCTCTGTTTTTGTTCTGGCCGAGGGGGAGAGGGGTTAGTGGTGCTCTAGCTCACCTCCTATGCACACAACATGTTCGGTGGAATGCCCGAGCCACACTAGTTAAGCTTTTCTCCTCTCGAAGCTCTATTTTCTTCGAGATTTGTCTAGGTTTAGCGGTCCGTCACGTCCCGTCCCCGTCTTCGCCGCCGTCGATCGCCCCCGCCGATCTCGTCACCGGCACCACCGTGGTGAGCCTCTTGTTATGTCCATGCTTTTCTTACTTTTATTATTGCTTTAGATAGATATTTGTCTAATTTTCTTACGTTTATTATTGCTTGTTATTATATAGTGCGATGGTTTTGATATCCGCCCACGTGGGCCCTCGTCCGGTCTACGATTCGGATGTGGTATATTATCTTTAATTTATAACTATTTGTTTTAGTGCTTATGATAGTTATGCCGACCAACCTGACATGCATAGATGTTTTATTATGTCTAGGAGGTAGTTGAACCGGAAATTCCAACCGACCCTCTTGTGGAGAGGTTAAATTTAGTTGAAGAGGAAAACATTTCGTTAAAGAAAAAATTGGAAAAAATGGAGGAGGAGAAGATGGAATTGGAGTTGCATGTTGCGGAAGTTACCGATGATCACAAGATCAAGATGGAACCTATTGTCGAGAGGTTAAATTTAGTTGAAGAAGAAAACAAATTCTTGAAGGAAAAAATAAAAAAAATTGTGGACGAGAAGATGATATTGGAGTTGCATGTTGCGGATGTCGTCGATGATCACAAGATCTAGATGGATGCAATGCGGTTGAAGATTAAAAAGATTAGAAAATATGCCATTAATACCGAGGCTTGGTATCATTATGCCGTTGGATCAATTGTTACCTTGGTTGCGATTATGATAGCATTTGTTTTCGCGTTGAAATGTTTTACATAGTTTCGATGTGTATGGAGAGCTATATATGTTGTTAGATGAGAACTATATATGTATGTACTTTGGTTTTAATGTGATGATGAACTTTTATCCATTTGGTCACTTAATTATCTATTTATGATGTTCTGTAATGGTTTTCGACACACTTAATTATATATAAATGCACGCAGATGAACCGCCAATGGATGTACGGTGACAAACACACCTCCGAGTACATTAAGGGCGTGCGTGAGTTTCTAAATGCGGCAGAGGCAAACAAGCAGAATGGTTTTATGTGTTGTCCATGCACTCAATGTGTGAATACGATGTCTTACTCTAACCGAAAAATCCTTCACTCCCACCTGCTTTACAAGGGTTTCATGCCACACTATAATGTTTGGACGAGGCACGAAGAAATAGGGGTTATGATGGAAGACGTCGAAGAAGAAGAGTACGATGACAACTATGTGCCCCCTGAATACGGTGATGCTGCAATGGGGGGAGCTGGTGAAGATCAAGAGGAACCAGACGATGTGCCCAATGATGCTGCAACGGGTGAAGCTGCTGAAGATCAAGAGGAACCAAATGATGATCTTCGCCGGGTCATTGTCGATGCAAGGACACAATGCGAAAGTCAAAAGGAGAAGCTGAAGTTCGATCGCATGTTAGAGGATCACAAAAAAGGGTTGTACCCCAATTGCGAAGATGGCAACACAAAGCTCGGTACCGTACTGGAATTGCTGCAGTGGAAGGCAGAGAATGCTGTGGCTGACAAAGGATTTGAGAAGCTACTGAAAATATTGAAGAAGAAGCTTCCGAAGGATAACGAATTGCCCGACAGTACATACGCAGCAAAGAAGGTCGTATGCCCTCTAGGATTGGAGGTGCAGAAGATACATGCATGCCCTAATGACTGCATCCTCTACCGCGGTGCATACAACGATCTGAATGCATGCCCGGTATGCGGTGCGTTGCGGTATAAGATCAGACGAGATGACCCTGGTGATGTTGATGGCGAGCCCGCCAGGAAGAGGGTTCCTGCGAAGGTGATGTGGTATGCTCCTATAATACCACGGTTGAAACGTTTGTTTAGAAACAGAGAGCATGCCAAGTTGATGCGATGGCACAGTGAGGACCGTAAGAAAGACGGGAAGTTGAGAGCACCCGCTGACGGGTCGCAATGGAGAAAAATCGAGAGAAAGTACTGGGAGGAGTTTGCAAAGGACGCAAGGAACGTATGGTTTGCTCTAAGCGCGGATGGCATTAATCACAGCACCTGGCCCGTGACTCTATATATGTATAACCTTCCTCCTTGGATGTGCATGAAGCGGAAGTTCATTATGATGCCAGTTCTCATCCAAGGCCCTAAGCAACCCGGCAACGACATTGATGTGTACCTAAGGCCATTAGTTGAAGAACTTTTACAGCTGTGGAATGGAAACGGTGTACGTGCGTGGGATGAGCACAAACAGGAGGAATTTGACCTAAAGGCGTTGCTGTTCGTGACCATCAACGATTGGCCCGCTCTCAGTAACCTTTCAGGACAGACAAACAAAGGATACCACGCATGCACGCACTGTTTAGATGACACTGAAAGTATATACCTGGACAAGTGCAGGAAGAATGTGTACCTGGGCCATCGTCGATTTCTTCCGACCAACCATCAATGTCGAAAGAAAGGCAAGCATTTCAAAGGCGAGGCAGATCACCGGAAGAAGCCCGCCATGCTTACCGGTGATCACGTACTTGCTATGGTCAATGATTTACATGTAATCTTCGGAAAGGGCCCCGGCACACTAGCTGTTCCGAATGACGATGAGGGACACGCACCCATGTGGAAGAAGAAATCTATATTTTGGGACCTACCCTACTGGAAAGACCTAGAGGTCCGCTCTTCAATCGACGTGATGCACGTGACGAAGAACCTTTGCGTGAACCTGCTAGGCTTCTTGGGCGTGTATGGAAAGACAAAAGATACAGCTGAGGCACGGGAGGACCTGCAACGTTTGCACGAAAAAGACGGCATCCCTCCGAAGCAGTATGAAGGTCCTGCCAGCTATGCTCTTACGAAAGAAGAGAAAGAAATCTTCTTTGAATGCCTTCTCAGTATGAAGGTCCCGACTGGCTTCTCGTCGAATATAAAGGGAATAATAAATATGGCAGAGAAAAAGTTTCAGAACCTAAAGTCTCATGACTGCCATGTGATTATGACGCAACTGCTTCCGGTTGCATTGAGGGGGCTTCTACCGGAAAACGTCCGATTAGCCATTGTGAAACTATGTGCATTCCTCAATGAAATCTCTCAGAAGGTGATCGATCCAGAAATCGTACCAAGGCTAAGGAGTGATGTGGCGCAATGTCTTGTCAGTTTCGAGCTTGTGTTCCCACCATCCTTCTTCAATATCATGACACACGTCCTAGTTCATCTAGTCGACGAGATTGTCATTCTGGGGCCCGTATTTCTACACAATATGTTCCCCTTTGAGAGGTTCATGGGAGTCCTCAAGAAATATGTCCGTAACCGCGCAAGGCTAGAAGGAAGCATCTCCATGGGCCATCAAACAGAGGATGTCATCGGGTTTTGTGTTGACTTCATTCCTGGCCTTAATAAGATAGGTCTCCCTAAATCGCGGTACGAGGGGAGACTGACTGGAAAAGGCACGCTTGGACGGGACTCAATAATATGCAGGGACGGTTATTCTTGGTCTCAAGCACACTACACAGTTCTACAGAACTCTACATTGGTGACCCCGTATGTCGATGAACACAAGAACAGTCTGCGCTCCAAACACCCGGAGCAGTGCGACGACTGGATTACACGTGAACACATCAGGACTTTCAGCAGTTGGTTGGAAACACGTCTCAGAGGTGACAACACTGTTTGTGATGAGTTGTACTTGTTGTCCAGGGGACCATCTTCGACTGTATTGATTTACAAAGGATACGAGATAAATGGGAATACATTTTACACGATTGTCCAAGATCAAAAGAGCACCAACCAAAACAGCGGTGTCCG
>LR738715.1:881213856-881224556 GCA_902687465.1 Secale cereale | reverse complement strand
TAGTGTCAAAGTATTGAAGAATTCCATGACTTCATCATTTGCCAGAAGTAACCGGGGCATGTTGGTACGAAGTTATGCAAAGATGTTCTGGAACGGAGTTCCTGATAGGATAATCCGTCTTTTGTTACGGATTATCTTATCCGGGACTTCGTTCCAAAACAACTTTGGAGAGCTTCATACCATGATGCTACTGTTACTCTCGCCTAATGATGAAGTATTGGTTTTGTTGAATCCTTTGACACTAGACAAAATGTGACATGAGGGGGTCTAGGGTTTGTGGATCGCCGAGCAGTCGAGGGTTGAAGCTAGTTCTACGTTTGCCATTAATATATCCATCTGTCATGTTTGAATAATAATTGGCATGTTGTAAATATTTGTAGAAACAATGGACGACAACACCCGAGACCTAGCACAAGAAGCGATGTTGATGGACATAATCGCACACGGACAAAATGCCGTCTTGTCGTTTCTCAACGACACCGATGAGCAGGTCGAACAAGAGCTGCAGCTGGAAGATCTAGGCTATGATATTAATGAATCCGGTGACCCAATGCACATGGAAGAAGTAGACCGTGAGGACGGCTCCGGTGACCCAATGCCAGTGCAAGAAGGAGACCGTGATGCTGGCTCCGGTGACCGAACCGAGTCCGGCTAGGAGGTATATATTTTAGTTAAGCATGTGCTGACTAGTTAATTGATTCATTCATTAACTCTCGTCTTTGTTCCTTTTTCTAGCCCTCCGGATCGAGCAAATCTTCGGTAAAGAGACGAGGAGCGAAGAAAAAGTTGAGGCCGGATGAAAAGTTTGAGATCTCAGAAATCTCGCGCTCCGGCGAGCCGATTGCACCCATCCGGACAAAGAACGCATTTGTTAATCAGTGCGGGGTTCTGGTTAGGGACAAGATCCCGATCAGCATCCATCAATGGTTAAAGCCGGCTGCAAACGTCGCTCAGGTGACTTATGTCACTGATATGCAGAAAGAAGATCTTTGGACTGAGCTGAAGTCAAATTTCGTCCTACCGCGAGAGGTTGATCCGGCGAAACCAGTTAAAGAGGAGTTAATCAAGTCTGCTGCACTTTCGAAGATGGCAGACCAATTCAGGGCATGGAAGAAAAAACTGAATAAGTTTGTCAAAGATAAAAAGACTCCAGAATTCGTGGGTATATGAGAAGATCAAAGATGACTGGCCCGCATTTGTGGCCCATAAGAAGTCGGAAAAGAGTCAGAAGATGTCGGAGACAAACCGGATAAATGCTGCGAAGAAGATGCATCACCATCGCACGGGGTCGGGCGGCTACCTCGTAGCCCGGCCTAAGTGGGCCAAGGCTGAGAATGATCTGCTTCAGAAAGGGATCGAACCAGAGACAATGCACTGGCCAGAACGTTGCCGGACTTGGTTCTTCGGGGCTGGCGGAACCTTGGACCCTGTAACAGGGTGGTGCATTTGGACGGACAAGCAATTGGAAACACCACTCAGGAAGATGCGACAGTATATCAAAGCAGCGCATGAAGGGACGTTCATCCCCGACAGAGAGAACGACGAGCTGGCAATGGCCCTCGGGAATCCTGAGCACCCTGGACGGACACGAGGCACGCCAGGCTCCCTTCCGTGGCGTGCTGGGTTTCCGGACGCATGAGGCTACAAATGCCACGACAGGAGGAAGAAAATGGAGCAGACCGAAATCCAGGCGCTGCGGGCCAGAATACAAGCGATAGAGGAACGGGAAGCTAATCGGGAGAAAAGAATTGCCGAAGCTTCCCCCGAAGCTACCCCGCCATCTCAGCGGAGAAGCAGCGTGGCTTCCACCGAGCTGCTTCAGCCAGAGCCTGCCTTGACGGCTACTGCCAGGAATCCTGTGGATGCTATCACGCAGGCACAAAATTGCCACCTTATGGCACAGTGGATGAATCTGAAGGTCAAGGCGGCTGCTGGCTCTGTTTATCCTTCTGGACCCGACGACACTTTTCACTGCCGGCCGATTCCAGAAGGATATGCTAGGGTGATGGTCGACGAAATAACGGAGGGATTTGAGGAGCTCCAGCTTGACCACCCTACCGGTGAAGGGGAGACTCGGCTGGGTTCTTCACTGAAGACTCCATGCCTATGGCGGAAGGACCTAATCAACATTCTCAACTGGACGCCTCCGCCTCCTCCGACGACGACGACGAGTCAGGGCACTCCGCCTCCTCCACCGCCTCCTCCTCCGGCGAGTGACCATCAGGGCACTCCGGCTCCTTCTCCGGCGCGTGGCGGCACTCCGCCTCCTTCGCCGCCGGCGCGCCCGAGCAGCCAGCCTGCTCCTCCTTCTCCGCCTAATCAGCAAGGGCGGAAGAGACCTGCCGCCGCTCCGGCTGCTCCTGCTCCGGCGCCTAAGCAAGTAAAAAAGACAGCCGCTTCGTCTGGTCCGGCGACGTCTACCAGTACAGCCAGAGGCGGGAGGCGATGCAGATTCGGTCCTTCTCTCACGCCTCTAGAGAAGTTACCGTACGAGAGGTCCGACGAGGAAAACACGAAGATCGCTGAAGGCGAAGTGAAGGACTTTTTTGAAGGGTTGAAAGCACAGAGACATCCACCTCCGGAGGAGAAGATAGATGCGGTGAAAGCAAAGCGCACTCTTGCTGCCCTGAAGCAACCAGCGAAAAGTAAGCCGAAGGGAAACTATGACCGCATTATTCAAAAGACATTTCAAGATGCCATGCGGTCCGGAAGTACAAAAAGTGATCAGAGGTTAGCAGAAAGGCGAGCTGGGAAACAAATTGCCCAGCTCGGCGAACAAGCGAAGCAATTGTGCCCCCCGCTCAAGGTGTCTAGCGACATGGTCGCTAATGATCCGAGGATGGTGCCCGGTTATACCAATCTTGCAGATTACGCGTCCGACGATGTACACTATGATTTCATGGACGTGCAGATAGAAAGATACGAGTACAAAAAGCCTCTCGTCAAAAATGAAAGATCTCTATCAACGAATATGCGAAGATTGCATGATTGGTACATGAAAATCTGCAAAGAGTCTGGGGGGAGGAATAACTTGTATTTGAGAGTTAAACCGGAGCATGACCTCGTTGGAATTGACCTGTTGCCTGTTCCATTTGAGGAGTTCTATCAATTTTTCAATCAATTGGCCCTCGATAAAGCAACGGTCACCTGCTACTGTCTATAAGTAGTACTACTTCTGTCATTAAGTCTCTCTATATAGCTGATCTTCATTGCATGTATTTATAATTATCCTCACTATATTATGCAGATTGAAGATCGTCGAATTGAAGAAAACACAAGTAGGTGATATTGGGTTTATTAACACATACCTCATAGATGCAACCGAGGTTAAATTGCGTCCCGATGATACCGAGACCAACTTGCTACGATCGTTGGTGGTAAATGAAAACAAAGATATAATACTCTTTCCTTACAACTTCAAGTGAGTGTTAATGTCTTGTGCATATTTGGTTTCCCTTATATATCAGTCAAGTTTATAGTGATGTAATTGATGATCTCATGCATTCGTGCGCAGCTTCCACTATATTCTCTTAGAGATTAAGCTTGAGAAGGGAGTAGTAACTGTCTTCGACTCTAAACGTAAAGATCCCGAGGAGTATGCGGACATGACTCAAATGCTAGCCACATAAGTTAAATCGATCAATATTATCCACCATGCATATATATCAGCAACTTCATTTCTGATATCAACTAATTGTTTCCATTGTCTGGCAGGGCTTGGAAAAAATTCACCAAAAAAGCTCCGGGACTGCCGAAGAAGCTACAATTTAGATACCCGAAAGTAAGTACTATATAGTAGCATGTTCCGCGCGCGCATCTCCTATAACTTGATTCAAGCGCTAGTTTCATCAATACCAATTTGGCATTCTTGCTTATCAGTTTGATTGACCTCTATTTCTTGTAAAGTGGTTGTGGCAGGAACCCGGGAATGATTATTGTGGATACTACATTTGTGAGTCCATCCGCCACACGACCTGTGAGCGGGGCTACACTGATGAACAATTTGAAGTGCGTAAGCAATCAATAATATTCACAAATTTATAGCATCATTTCATGTATTGACCCCCTACTTCAAATTAGATGTTTCGGATGCGGGATGAACTCCTAACACCAGATCGTCTGCGAGCAATTCAAGAGGAATTGGCGGCATTCTTCCTTGAACACGTGATCGCTGAAGACGGAGAATACTATGTGGACCATGCATCCATGTGTTAGGAGATTATTTTTGTAAGAGATAATTATTGTATATATGTGCCCGGTAGTGTCGGATAGATATACGAGAACTTGTTGTTCGACCAATCTCTCGGAGAAGGAGAGGTGGTCGATATTACTTCTCTCTGTATGCATATATATATATATATGTTGATTATACGAGATCTTCTGTTCCTTCGTTTGCTTAGTAGCTAGCTAGCAGCTAGCTAGCTAGCTAGCGTGACTCTAGTCCTCTCTATATACGTATGTGTAGTATGTAGCGTCGACCAAGCACGGACATAAGAGAGAACACTTCTCTCTATTAATTAGCTAGCTAACACAATATATGAAACACCTAAATTAACCCCCAAAACCTAAAACCCCCCTCCCCTTTCAAAAAAAAAAACAAAAACCACAGCCACAGAAATGCTGACGCGTGGATGCCTTTTGGTCCCGGTTGGTACCACCAACCGGGACTAAAGCCCCTCCTGCCTGGACTCGGTGCACAGGCCACGTGGACACCCTTTTGCCCCGGTTCTGGATTGAACCGGGACTAAAGGGTCAGAGCATTAGTACCGACCTTCTTGTCCCGGTTCCAGAACCGGGGCTAAAAGGCCCAAATGAACCGGGGCTAAAGACCCTTTATCTACTAGTGAAAGAATTGCCGAAGCTTCCCCCAAAGCTACCCCGCCATCTCAGCGGAGAAGCAGCGTGGCTTCCACCGAGCTGCTTCAGCCAGAGCTTGCCTTGACGGCTACTGCCAGGAATCCTGTGGATGCTATCACGCAGGCACAAAATTGCCACCTTATGGCACAGTGGATGAATCTGAAGGTCAAGGCGGCTGCTGGCTCTGTTTATCCTTCTGGACCAGACGACACTTTTCACTGCCGGCCGATTCCAGAAGGATATGCTAGGGTGATGGTCGACGAAATAACGGAGGGATTTGAGGAGCTCCAGCTTGACCACCCTACCGGTGAAGGGGAGACTCGGCTGGGTTCTTCACTGAAGACTCCATGCCTATGGCGGAAGGACCTAATCAACATTCTGAACTGGACGCCTCCGCCTCCTCCTCCTCCTCCGACGAGTCAGGGCACTCCGCCTCCTCCACCGCCTCCTCCTCCGGCGAGTGACCATCAGGGCACTCCGGCTCCTTCTCCGGCGCGTGGCGGCACACCGCCTCCTTCGCCGCCGGCGCGTGGCGGCACTCCGCCTCCTTCGCCGCCGGCGCGCCCGAGCAGACAGCCAGCTCCTCCTTCGCCTAATCAGCAAGGGCGGAAGAGACATGGTCGCTAATGATCCGAGGATGGTGCCCGGTTATACCAATCTTGCAGATTACGCGTCCGACGATGTCCACTATGATTTCATGGAAGTGCAGATGCAAAGATACGAGTACGGGAAGCCTCTCGTCAAAAATGAAAGATCTCTATCAACGAATATGCGAAGATTGCATGATTGGTACTTGAAAATCTGCAGAGAGTCTGGGGGGAGGAATAACTTGTATTTGACAGTTAAACCGGAGCATGACCTCGTTGGAATTGACCTGTTGCCTGTTCCATTTGAGGAGTTCTATCAATTTTTCAATCAATTGGCCCTCGATAAAACAACGATCACCTGCTACTGTCTGTAAGTAGTACTACTTCTGTCATTAAGTCTCTCTATATAGCTGATCTTCATTGCATGTATTTATAATTATCCTCACTATATTATGCAGATTGAAGATCGTCGAATTGAAGAAAAGACAAGTAGGTGATATTGGGTTTATTAACACATACCTCATAGATGCAACCGAGGTTAAATTGCGTCCCGGCGATACCGAGACCAACTTGCTACGATCGTTGGTGGTAAATGAAAACAAAGATATAATACTCTTTCCTTACAACTTCAAGTGAGTGTTAATGTCTTGTGCATATTTGGTTTCCCTTATATATATCATTCAAGTTTATAGTGATGTAATGATCTCATGCATTCGTGCGCAGCTTCCATTATATTCTTTTAGAGATTAAGCTTGAGAAGGGAATAGTAACTGTCTTCGACTCTAAACGTAAAGATCCCGAGGAGTATGCGGACATGACTCAAATGCTAGCCAGGTAAGTTAAATCGATCAATATTATCCATCATGCATATATATCAGCAACTTCATTTCTGATATCAACTAATTGTTTCCTTTGTCTGGCAGGGCTTGGAAAAAATTCATCAAAAAAGCTCCGGGACTGCCGAAGAAGCTACAATTTAGATACCCGAAAGTAAGTACTATATAGTAGCATGTTCCGCGCGCGCATCTCCTATATCTTGATTCAAGCGCTAGCTAGTTTCATCAATACCAATTTGGCATTCTTGCTTATCAGTTTGATTGAGCTCTATTTCTTGTAAAGTGGTTGTGGCAGGAACCCGGGAATGATTATTGTGGATACTACATTTGCGAGTCCATCCGCCACACGACCTGTGAGCGGGGCTACACTGATGAACAATTTGAAGTGCGTAAGCAATCAATAATATTCACAAATTTATAGCATCATTTCATGTATTGACCCCCTACTTCAAATTAGATGTTTCGGATGCGGGATGAACTCCTAACACCAGATCGTCTGCGAGCAATTCAAGAGGAATTGGCGGCATTCTTCCTTGAACATGTGATCGCTGAAGACGGAGAATACTATGTGGACCATGCATCCATGTGTTAGGAGATTATTTTTGTAAGAGATAATTATTGTATATATGTGCCCGGTAGTGTCGGATAGATATACGAGAACTTGTTGTTCGACCAATCTCTCGGAGAAGGAGAGGTGGTCGATATTACTTCTCTCTGTATGCATATATATATATATATATATATATATATATATATATATATATATATATATATATATATATATATATATATATATATATATATATTTATATGTTGATTATACGATCTTCTGTTTCCTTCGTTTGCTTACTAGCTAGCGTGTCTAGTCCTCTCTATACGTATGTGTAGTACGTAGCGTCGACCAAGCACGGACATAAGAGAGGACACTTCTCTCTATTAAAGAATATGTTGATTATACGAGATATTCTGTTCCTTCGTTTGCTTAGTAGCTAGCAGCTAGCTAGCTAGCTAGCGTGACTCTAGTCCTCTCTATATACGTATGTGTAGTATGTAGCGTCGACCAAGCACGGACATAAGAGAGAACACTTCTCTCTATTAATTAGCTAGTAACACAATATATGAAACACCTAAATTAACCCCCAAAACCTAAAACCCCCCTCCCCTTTCAAAAAAAAAAACAAAAACCACAGCCACAGAAATGCTGACGCGTGGATGCCTTTTGGTCCCGGTTGGTACCACCAACCGGGACTAAAGCCCCTCCTGCCTGGACTCGGTGCACAGGCCACGTGGACACCCTTTTGCCCCGGTTTTGGATTGAACCGGGACTAAAGGGTCAGAGCATTAGTACCGACCCTCTTGTCCCGGTTCCAGAACCGGGGCTAAAAGGCCCAAATGAACCGGGGCTAAAGACCCTTTATCTACTAGTGGAAATACACATTCATATGACTCTATCTTCTCATCTGCAATCAAGGCGACACCATAAAAAACAGATCCCATGTGGAGGTTTATTCCTGTGAATGGGCAAAAAATCATGTTGTACTGGTTGGTGCTATATGTAGAGTCAAAGGATACCACTTCTCCAAACAAAGCATAATTCTTTCTACAAAAAGCATCAGCCCAAAATACATGTGTCAGACATTTTTTATCATCAAGAACATACTCGAAGAAGAACCCCGGGTTGATTTTCTTCCTCTTCTTGAGGTTGTCAATGAACGTTTGAGCATCTGAATCCTAGAAAGTACTTCTCATGTCATGATGATAATTTTGCAGGTCTCTTTTTGCGCACCACACGAACTCAAATCCACCCTCACCAACACGAAGCAACCGAAACGCCCCTGATTTACCAATGCTAGCTGCGTGACATGTGAATAGTGTGCCCTTGGCCTTCTCACTGACTTTTCTGTTAGACTTGATTAAATGTTGCTTTCTAGGTGTGACAATATCATGGGTGTGTTCTTCATGAAAATGTGATACTGAGTATTTGCCATCCTTCATATGCTTCACAGTTATGATGGCCTCACAACCACATCTAGTGATCTTTCTTGCATCATTGCATGTGTTATTTTCTTCTCTCCATTCAAATTCGTCCTGGGTTCATCCGCCTTCTCTGTTCGGAATCCTGATTTTGAACAAAGGAAAGGCCTCCAGACTATCACATTATCAACAGTCTTCATTTGTCCAGTTCGAACTGAAAATCCAACATTGTGTGCATAAGCCTTGTAAAACTCCTCGACAACTTCCATACTGTCAAATGTCATTCTTACAGCTGGCTTCAAGTTCTCATCGCATTTGGGTGTACATGATGAACTCTAAAAATTACAACACCCATTAGTCATACAAGTTAGTAATTGTTAGAGGTATTTGACTAAGTTGTGGTGATAATGATACTCACACAAACTGGGATTTCCGTGGCTCTTTTTTTGGGTGTCCGAAAGCCATCCAAATTGATGGGGGGAGGATGTATTTCAATATCATGGCGTACTTCTTCATCGCAATTATGGTTTTGAAAAAACAAACACTTCTTCGGTACAACCCCCCTAAATACAACAACGGCTGAGATCGCTCCGTACCCCTTCATTAAAAAAGGGTAGGATCGTCCCATCACATAAAAGCCGACGCCCGCGCGACGGGTGCTGTACCCGCGCGACGGGGGGCTCTACGTCGACTGCCCGTACACGCGGCCGTCCGCGTACGTACGACGACGACCAGTCAAAGGAAAAAAAAGACGGCGCGACGAGCGGCGTTTTGCATGGCGACGTGGCGTCGGGCAGAGAGAGAAAAAAAAACTGAAACAAAAAACACGCGTCGTGTGGGCGGGCGGTTGCGTGCCGTCGCGGCGTCGGTCAAGGGCGGTTCCCGAGGCGGCCGTCGTCCCGAGGCAGCCGTCGTCCCGAGGCAGCCGTCGTCCCGAGACTCCATTAATGCCGGCGTTAAGCCGGGGCGTCGGTCACCTACCGCCCGCCCCCCCACCTACCGACTCCCGTCCATATAAAGCCCCTCCCGTCCATATAAAGCCCCTCCCGTCTACCTCCCCGCCCCGTCCCCCACCACCACTCCACCAGCGACGCACAGCTCCGACGACGCGCACCCCTCCGACGGCGCACCCCTCCGGCGACGCGCTCCCCTCCGACGACGCGCTCCCCTCCATGGCGTCCGACGGCAACGACGGCAGCTCGTGGCCGACTAGCCTGAGCACGCCGGAGACCGACGAGCTCATCCGGCTCGGGCTCATGGTGCCGCCGGGCTGCCGTCTGCCGCACGCGTTCCGCATGACCGCCGACGGGTACCTGACGAGGGGGCCCGGCGCGTCGCGGGACGAGATCCGCCGGCACGAGGGCGGCCGCTGGAACATCGTCGGCCGCACCCGCTTTTGGAGAGGCAAAGATTTCGGCCGCGTCATCGCGCAGGCTCGCTGGGAGGTGCGGACGGGCAGCTCGTCGTCCGCACCGGGCGGCTCGTCGTCTGCCCCGCGCAGGCCTCGTCGTCCCCCTCCGGCGGCCGCGGCGTCTCCCCTCCTGTCCCGACGTCCTGCCTCCCCTCCCATCGCCCGGCCGGCCTCCCCTCCCGTCGTCGAGATCCCACCGGAGCAGTTCGCGCTGCGCGAGGACGGTGACCCTGACGACTGCCGCGGCTACCTCATCACCCTGCGGGCCTCGCAGGCAAAAGCGGCGCCCGCGGCGGCAGCCGCGGAGGCGAGAGAGGCCGCCGAGCTGCAGGCCGCACTCGACGCCGCGGCGGCTATGGCGGCTGCAGCAGAGGCCGCCGAGTTGCAGGCCGCACTAGACGCGGCGGCTCGGCTCGGAGCGGTGCAGGCGCCGGCGGCTCCGGTGGAGTATGACGCCGGCGGCTGGTTCGACGACGACAAGAGCGACGACGATGACGACGACGACGGCGGTGCGGCCGAGATCGTCGACCTCGCCGCCTCCGGCGACGAGTAGATTAGGTTTAGATTAGGTCCTGTTATGTTTAATTAATTTCGCTTAGGTCCTGTTTAATGAAATGAACTGTGGTAAGATGTAATGAACTATGTTTATGTTGGAATGGAATATATATGAAAATTATTATGAATCGGACAACGAACGTATGTTGCGTCATGTCCGGCCGGTGTTTTAGGGGTTTTCGGCCCGGAAAATCGTACAAAATCCATACAGGCTCGGAACGCGACAAAATTTGGCGTGCGTGCCCTGAGTGGACACTGTAGCACGTGGAAAAAAATGGAGCCCTTTTGGCGGATGCGAAGGAGAGACGTGCGATCGAGGGTCCCCTCCGGCCATACCGAAACCAGCACCTTCCACACCAAGTGCCTGAGCAGTTGCACGGAATCTACCCAACTTCTGGAAGGACGTGTGGGACCCCACCCGGGCACCCCACGCCAAAAACGAACGGAATCGGACAACGAACGCACGTTGCGTCACGTCCG
>LR738715.1:881188299-881203924 GCA_902687465.1 Secale cereale | reverse complement strand
TATATATATATGCATACAGAGAGAAGTAATATCGACCACCTCTCATTCTCCGAGAGATTGGTCGAACAACAAGTTCTCGTATATCTATTCGACACTACCGGGTACATATATACAATAATTATCTCTTACAAATATAATCTCCTATACGATGGACGCATGGTCCACATAGTATTCTCCGTCTGGCTCGATCACGTGTTCAAGGAAGAATGCCGCCAATTCCTCTTGAATTGCTCGCAGACGATCTGGTCTTAGGAGTTCATCCCGCATCCAAAACATCTAATTTGAAGTAGGGGGTCAATACATGAAATGACGCTATAAAATTGTGAATATTATTTATTGCTTACGCACTTCAAATTGTGCTTCAGAGTAGCACCGCTCACAGGTCGTGTGGCGGATGGACTCGCAAATGTAGTATCCACAGTAATCATTCCCGGATTCCTACCACAACCACTTTACAAGAAATAGAGGTCAATCAAACTGATAAGCAAGAATGCCAAATGGTATTGATGAAACTAGCGCTTGAATCAAGATATAGGAGATGCGCGGAACATGCTACTATATAGTACTTACTTTCGGGTGTCTAAATTCTAGCTTCTTCGGCAGTCCCGGAGCTTTTTTGGTGAATTTTCTCCAAACCTTGCCAGACAAAGAAAACAATTACTTGATATCAGAAATGAACAAAGTTGCTGATATGCATGGTGGATAATATTGATCAATTTAACTTACCTGTCGAGCATTTGAGTCATGTCCGCATACTCCTCGGGATCTTTACGTTTAGAGTCCAAGACAGTTACTACTCCCTTCTCAAGCTTAATCTCTAAGAGAATATAGTGGAAGCTGCGCACGCATGCATGAACTCATCAATTACATTACTATAACCTTGACTGATATATAAGGGAAACCAAATATGCACAAGACAGTAACACTCACTTGAAGGTCTAAGGAAAGAGTATTATATCTTTGTTTTCATTTACCACCAACGATCATAGCAAGTTGGTCTCGGTATCTGAGGGACGCCATTTAACCTCGGTTGCATCTATGAGGTATGTGTTAATGAACCCAATATCACCTACTTGTCTTTTCTTCAATTCGATGATCTTCAATTTGCATAATATAGTGAGGATAATTATAAAGACATGCAATGAAAGAGATCAGCTATATAGAGAGACTTAATGACAGAAGTAGTACTACTTACAAACAGTAGCAGGTGACCGTTGCTTTATCGAGGGCCAATTGATTGAAAAACTGATAGAACTCCTCAAATGGAATAGGCAACAGTTCAATTCCAACGAGGTCATGCTCCAGTTTAACTCTCACATACAAGCTATCCCTCCCCCCAGACTCTCTGGAGATTTTCAAGTACCAATCATGCAATCTTCGCATATTCGTTGATAGAGATCTTTCATTTTTGACGAGAGGCTTCCCGCACTCGTATCTTTGTATCTGCACGTCCAAGAAATCATATTGTACATCGTCGGACACGTAATCTCCAAGATTGCAATAACCGGGCACCATCCTCGGATCATTAGCGACCATCTCGCTAGACACCTTGAGCGGGGGGCACGATTGGTCCGCTTGTTCGCCGAGCTGGGCAATTTGTTTCCCAGCTCATCCTTCTGCTAACTTTTGATCACTTTTAGTACTTCCCGACCGCTTCGCTGCTTGAAATGACTTTTGAATCATGCCGTCATAGTTGTCCTTCGGCTTACTTTTCGCTGGTTGCTTCAGGGCAGCAAGAGTGCGCTTTGCTTTCACCGGATCTATCTTCTCCTCCGGAGGTGGATGTCTCTGTGCTTTCAACCCTTCAAGCCAGTCCTTCACTTCGCCTTGAGCGATCTTTGTGTTTTCCTCGTCGGACCTCTCGTATGGTAACTTCTCTAGAGGCGTGAGAGAAGGACCGAATCTGCATCGCCTCCTGCCTCTGGCTGTACTGCTAGACGTCGCCAGACCAGACTAAGCGGCTGTCTTCTTTCCTTGCTTACACGCCGGAGCAGGAGCAGCCAGAGCGGCGGCAGGTCTCTTTCGCCCTTGCTGACTAGGCGGAGAAGGAGGAGCAGGCTGGCTGCTCGGGCGCGCCGGTGCAGGCGGAGAAGGAGGAGGCTGGCTGCTCGGGCGCGCCGGCGCAGGCGAAGGAGGCGGAGTGCCGCCACGCGCCGGAGAAGGAGCCGGAGTGCCCTGATCGTCACTCGCCGGAGGAGGAGGCGGTGGAGGAGGCGGAGTGCCCTGACTCGCCGGAGGAGGAGGAGGAGGAGGATGAGGCGGAGGCGTCCAGTTGAGAATGTTGATGAGGTCCTTCCGCCATAGGCATGGAGTGTTCAGTGAAGAACCCAGCCGAGTCTCCCCTTCACCGGTAGGGTGGTCAAGCTGGAGCTCCTCAAATCCCTCCGTAATTTCATCCACCATCACCCTAGCGAGTGAAAAGTGTCGCCGGGTCCAGTAGGAAAAATAGAGCCAGCAGCCGCCTTGACCTTCAGATTTATCCACTGCGTCATAAGGTGGCAATTTTGTACCTCCGTGATAGCTTGCACGGGATACCTGGTAGTATCCGTCAAGACAGGCTCCGGCTGAAGCAGCTCGGTGGAAGCCACGCTGCTTCTCCGCTGAGATGGCGGGGTAGCTTCGGGGGAAGCTTCGGCAATTCTTTTGTCCCGATTTGCTTCCCATTCCTCTATCACTTGTATTCTGGCCCGCAGCGCCTGCAGTTCGGTCTGCTGCATTTTCTTCCTCCTCTCGTGGCATTTCTAGCCGCCTGCGTCCGGAAACCCAGCACTCCACGGAAGGGAGCCTGGCGTGCCTCGTGTCCGTCCAGGGTGCTCAGGATTCCCGAGGGCCATTGTCATCTCGTCGTTCTCTCTGTCGGGGAAGAACGTCCCTTCATGCGCTGCTTTGATATACTGCCGAAGTTTCCTGAGTGGTGTTTCCAATTGCTTGTCCGTCCAAATGCACCTCCCTGATACAGGGTCCAAGGTTCCGCCAGCCCCGAAGAACCAAGTCCGGCAACGGTCTGGCCATTGCATTGTCTCTGGTTCGATCCCTTTCTCAAGCAGATCATTCTCAGCCTTGGCCCACTTAGGCCGGGCTCTGAGGTAGCCACCTGACCCCGTGCGATGGTGATCGTTCTTCTTCTCAGCATTTATCTGGTTTGTCGCCGACATCTTCTTACTCTTTTCCGAAGTCTTATAGGCCACAAATGCGGGCCAGTCATCTTTGATCTTCTCATATATGCCCACGAATTCTGGAGTCTCTTTATCGCGGACAAACTTATTCAGTTTTTTCTTCCATGCCCTGAATTGGTCTGCCATCTTCGAAAGAGCAGCGGACTTGATTAATTCCTCTTTAACTGGATTCGCCGGATCATCCTCTGGCGGTAGGATGAAATTTGACTTCAGCTCAGTCCAAAGATCTTCTTTCTCCATATCAGTGACATAAGACACCTGAGCATCTTTTGCAGCCGGCTTTAACCATGGATGGATGCTGATCGGGATCTTGTCCCTAACCAGAACCCCGCACTGATTAACAAATGCGTTCTTTGTCCGGATGGGTTCAATCGGCTCGCCGGAGCGCGAGATTTCTGAGATCTCAAACTTTTCATCCGGCCTCAACTTTTTCGTCGCGCCTCGTCTCTTTACCGAAGATTTGCTCGATCCAGAGGGCTAGAAAAAGGAACAAAGACGAGAGTTAATGAATGCATCAATTAACTAGTCAGCACGGGCTTAACTAACATATATACCTCCTGGACGGACTCGGTTCGGTCACCGGAGCTAGCATCACGGTCTCCTTCTTGCACCGGCATTGGGTCACCGGAGCCGTCCTCTCGGTCTACTTCTTCCATGTGCATTGGGTCACCGGAGCCATCAATATCATTGCCTAGATCTTCCAGCTGCAGCTCTCTTTCCACCTGCTCATTGGTGTCGTTGAGAAATGACAAGACGGCACCTTGTCCGTCTACGATTATGTCCATCAACATCTTGTCCGTCTGCGATTATGTCCACCAACAAGACGCCAATTATTATTCAAACATGACAGATGGATATATTAATGGCAAACGTAGAACTAGCTTCGACCCTCGACCCCTGGACGACCCTCGACTGCTCGGCGATCCACAACCCTAGACCCCCTCATGTCACATTTTGTCTTGTGTCAAAGGATTCAACAAAACCAATACTTCATCATTAGGCGAAAGTAACAGTCGCATGATGGTACGAAGCTCTCCAAAGTTATTTTGGAACGGAGTCCCAGATAGGATAATTCGTAACAAAAGACGGATTATCCTATCAGGAACTCCGTTCCAAAACAACTTTGCAGAACTTCGTACCAACATGCTGATACGTCTCAAACGTATCTACTTTTCCAAACACTTTTGATATTGTTTTGACCTCATTCTTGCATGATTCGAACTAAACTAACCCGGACTGACGCTTCTTTCAGCAGAGCTGCCTGTATGGTTTTATTGTGTGCAGGAAAACGGATTTTTAGGTATCTCAGAAAATTCCACGAAAAATCACAGAAAATCCACGCACCCGAAGGAACCTGGTGCCAGAAGAGGGGCCAGAGGGGGGCCAGGGGGGCTCCAGGCGCCCTGGTGGCACGGCCCACCCCCTGGCCGCGCCGGGAGGCCGCCTGGGTGGGCCCCACCTCCCCTGGTGCCCTACTTTGACCCGTATTTTAGCTCGTGACGGAGAAATCCCAGATCAGAAGTTCTATTCCCAGTTTTCGTCGCGGAGCCGCCGCCACCCTCTGTTCTTCTTCGGGAGGGCTAATCTGGAGGCTGATTTGGCCTCTGGAGAGGGGAGATCGTCGCCATCGTCATCATCATCACCACTCCATCCTCCCTCCATGACTTCTCCTTTTATGTGTGAGTAATTCCCTGCTGTAGGCAAAGGGGGTGGTAGGGATTGGATGAGTTAGATCATGTAATAGTTTATCAGATTGTTGGGGGCATGTTGCCTATCATCTCCTATGGTGTTTATCATCTTTGCTTCAACTTGTTATTCTTAATGCTTGTCACTTAGGGCCCGAGTGCCATGATTTCAGATCTGAACCATATGTGTTTGCATGAATATATTTCTGTTCTTGATCCTATCTATGAGTTATTTGCACCTATTATGGTTCGGAACCGGCGATCCCAAAAGTGACAGCTTGGGACACCAAAGGGGATGGTCCGTAGTTTGAGGATTACATGTGTCCATTGAGTTTATTGCTTTGTTCCGATGCTCTTTGACAGGAGCACCTTAATCTCCATAAGTTCCTTTTGGCCCCGTTCATAGCGGGATGGTAGGACAAAAGATGTTGTGCAAGTTCTTATTGCAAGCACGTACAACTACCTATGGGATACATGCCTAATGTTTGATATTTGCCTAGATGATCATTACTTTTCCGTGTGCCTTGCCCCAAGTTAGATTCATGATATATCTCATCCATGCAGCGCCCAACCATCCATCTCCCGAGCGTACAGTGTTTTAAATCCTGCTGGTTACTAGTTGCTACTTTTGCTATTTACTTTTGCTGTTTACTTTTACTATCACCACCATCACTATCATATCACCGTTACCACTTATCTTTTGTTGCAAGTAAGTATATTTCAGGTGCGGTTGAATTGACAACTCAACTGTCAAAGCTTATAAATACTCTTTGGCTCCCCGTGTGTCGAATCAATAAATTGGGTTATTCTTACCCGCGAAGACTATCTCGATCCCTTACGGTTGAGGGTTATCAAGTACCGTTTTCTGGCGCCGTTGCCGGGGAGCATAGCAATATTTACAAGTCTACTTGAAGTATCCTACCTGCGGCACTTCATCCGCTATGGGTAAGAAAGGAGACCCTAAGGTTCCGATCTTACTATCCACTACAAGAAGAGGTACTGTTCTGAGCACTAGTGCTACACTTGATTCACCTTATGTTATGAGTAAGTTTGCCTCACCGCCACCACATGATGCTCCTACTGAATCTGCTACTATGTCCGATACTTTTGATGACGCTTCTACTACTCTTGATGATATTAGTTCGCTTGGTTATGCTCTTGAGAAACAGATCGCTGCTGCTGCAAAAAAATCTGAAATTGAAATTCCTGTTACTCGCTACCCTATTGGTGGAACTTACGATTATCCTGATTTGAGTAAACTCAAGGAGAGACTCCTTGATGATGATTACTTTATGCTTGATGATGATTTATGCAGGGAACTGACAGAGTTTGCCGGCTCTGACCCTGAAGTTATTAAGAAGCTGTTTGAAAAACACTCTTTGAAGAACAAAACCGTTCCTGATCCTGAATTTGCTACATCTCCTATATGCATTGATGATCCTGATTATGATTTCTCTGTTGATCTTTCACTTATACCTATGGTTGAAGCTGACCCCTTTTATGGCAGAGAAAATGATGATGCTATTGCACACCTGACTAAACTCACTGAGTTGGGTGGTTTGTTTACCACGGATGAGAAGATACGAAACTGTTATGTGACCAAGCTTCTTCCTTTCTCTTTGAAGGAAGGTGCTAAAACATGGTATGATTCACTCCCATGTGGTTCCATTAAGAGTCCTCAAGACTTAGCTTACTCTTTTGTTGATAAGTACTTTCCTGCTCATATGCAACATGCTGCTTTACAAAGAATTTATAACTTTAAATAGTTGCAGGATGAGCACCTCCCTAAAGCTTGGGGGAGGTACTGCGGTCTGACCAGGACATGAAGTCCCTAAGAACGAATTAGTCGATATATTTTATGCTGGTCTAACTGATGAATCCAGGTCCTATTTGGACAGTTGTGGAGGTTGTGTTTTCAGGAAAAGAACACCGGACGATGCAGAAGATTTGATGGGCAGGATTGCCAAAAACCATGAAGATTGGTCCGTCCCTGAACCACCTCCACCACCAAAGAAGAGGGGCATGTTTGTTCTAAGCCCCAAAGATATGCGAGAAGCAAAGAAGTCTATTAAGGAGAAGGGTATTAGAACTGAGGACGTGAAGAATCTACCCCCTATTGAGAAGTTGTGTGAGCCTACCACTCACCCTCCTATGGTAGAGGTACACTCTCTTTTAGATTTGAACGCAAGTGACATCCCTCATGGTAAGCCTCCTGATCAATGTTTAGATGAGTTTGATAATTTTATTATGAAACAAAATCATTTTAATGAGAGGATACAAAGTCAATTGCATGATGATTCCCTTACTATCAAAAGTTTGCTTGATGTTCTAGGAAGAACAGTTAATGATGTTCAATGTCTTGTGAAGCATTTTCATATGGTTCAAACTCAGCTTGAACAAATTTCTAATGTGCAAAAAGATTTGCTTGCTAACAATGCCAAACAAGATGATTTGCAGGCCTTCGGGATTAAGACCCGAGGAGGAACTAGAACTCAAGATCCTCTCTATCCAGAGGGGCTTCCGAGGAGAATCGAGCAAGATTCTCAAATGCAGGAAGAAGAAATTGTTGGCTCTCCAAAAAAGAAGAAGAAGAAACATAAGGAGGCTGACAATTCCAATGATCCTATTACAGATGAAGAGCTAGCTGTTGATCCCAACAGTGTATCTATCTCCGATGCTGAGACTGAAGACGGTGCTGAACCTGAAGGTAAAGATAATGAGAAAAATGATCCGCCTGAAGTTCGAGAAGGAGAAGCACCCGACAAACGTAAGATGTACACTAAAGAAGACTTCGTCGCAAGAAGACATGGGAAGGAAAGAGAACCATGGGTACAGAAACCCATGCCCTTTCCAGGTAAGTCTCTCAAATCTAAAGAAGAAGAGCATTACAATAAGTTTTGTGAGTGGATTAAACCTCTTTTTCTTCAAATCCCTTTGACTGATGCTATTAAGTTACCTCCCTATTCAAAATATATGAAAGATATTGTCACTAATAAAAGAAAAGTTCCTAATGAAGCAATATCTACTATGCTTGCTAACTACTCTTTCAGTGGCAAGATTCCTGAGAAGCTTGGTGATCCAGGTATACCCACCATTCCTTGCTCAATAAAGAATAATTATGTCAAAACTGCTTTATGTGATCTTGGAGCAGGAGTCAGTGTTATGCCTCTCTCTCTTTACAAGAGGCTTTGTTTAGAGAAACTAATTCCTACAGATATCTCTCTTCAGATGGCTGACAAGTCAACCGCCGTTCCGATAGGTATTTGTGAGGATGTTCCAGTAGAAGTTGCTAATTGCTTGATTCTTACTGATTTTGTTGTGCTTGACATGCCCGAGGATGGGAGCATGTCCATTATTCTTGGTAGACCTTTTCTTAACACCGTAGGTGCTATTATTGATTGCAATAAAGGGAAGGTCACCTTCAATGTGCATGATAAAGAACACACGGTGTATTTTCCAAAGAAGACCGACAGGAGGCATGGCCTCAACTCTATAGAAAATATCGAGACCGTGAAGATTGGAGAATGGGACTGTCCACTACATGTGCACCACAAATACAAAACTATTATGGTGGGGACAATGTCCATCAAAGTAAAGGTTCAGTGATTACTTCGTAAGAGGTGAGACTTTTTGCTCTATATATCGCCTGTTTGTTGGTAAGACTTGATCAACCTTACTAGTGAACATGTTTTATATAGATAAAAAGTTGAGCTTGTTATGTTTTCATTTGTTTTAGTTTTTGTTCTCCTTGTTGTACCAAGTGTTTATGTTTTGAAGCTTCACAATACTAATCACTGCTTTAAGTTTTCAGAAAGTCTTGCAGCTTTTTGAACTTCGAAAAAATTTCAACAGTGAAGTTTTCAGAAAAATTCCAGAAAAATAAAAATAAAAATTTCCATGCCGGGAGTGACCCAGAGGTACCTGGGGCTAGCCAGGGGGACCCACCAGTGGCCCAGGCGGCCAGCTGGCGCTGCCTGCCCCCTGGCCGCGCCCACAGGGCGCCTGGGGCCCACAAGGCCCCCCTCCAGATAAGTCTTCTTCCTCCCTCTCTCTTTCTCTCCAAAAACACGAGTTCTGCACTTGTTCTTGCGTTCTTGCTGCTCTTGGAGGCGATTCTTCGATCTCTCTCTACAGCCTATCATTTGAGCTGAGATTTTGAACAAATATTCCCCGGTATGTGATTCCTCCACCCCTCCAATTAGATTTCTGATTGGTGGCTTCATTTGTGAGTATTTAGTAGTTCTTGGTGCTGTATAGATGAGCTTGCATGCATGTGTAGAAATTTATTTTCCAAGTTTTGATGCAAGTTTATGCCTTAGGTAAGTGAGTTGAGTAGTTTGCCTTAACCCACTTTGTTTTAATCCTTGTTTTTGTAATTTGCCAAAAATTTCAGAAATGAGTTTGTTAGGAAGGGCAAAGGGGTGGCTTGAGAAGAGGAGGCCCACGCACTCCGATCAAGTTACTAGAGCCGCAGCTTCACCCTCGACTGCTAGGGTGAGCTACAATGAAGATCATGTGCCCCTAGAATTGTTGGAAGACACAAGTCCAACACGTGCTATGACGTTTCCATGTGATGAATTCCTTGAAGCTGCGGGAATCAAGGATGAGTTTTATAATCTTTGTGCTAATGCAGGTCTGACATGGCTCGTCACGTGTCGTGTTACTCAGTATCAAAAACTCACCTCCAGTTTCATTAACAGTTTTAGATATAATCCTGATTCAGGTGCTATTGAGTTTAAAATTTACAATGATCTTATCACCATGCCCTTGGGAAAGTTTTGTGAAATAATAGGTGTGCCAAACGTTGGGAGGACGGCTAGGATGACCTCTCAGCCCTCCGAGCTGAAAACCGTCTTCAACTCTCTCTGCAGCATGGGTACGAGGGATATTCATCGGTCAAAGATCTCCAGCATCTTATTCCCTCACCTCAGGTATTTTGCATATTATGTTGCTAGAGGGGTGTTAGCTTGTGACAACACGAGCAACACTTCTGCGCCGGGTATTGCTATCCTGGCAGCCGCCCTGTCAGGGAGGTCTGATTATAATCTGGGTGCCTTAATTGCTCGACGCCTTGCTATGAACGGTAACAAGGGAGACTTATATGGTGGCGTTTATGCCACACTTATCTTAGAATATCTTGGAGGCACCCCACACCCTGATGATAAGCCTTTTACTTATTTAAGATTTGATCTTGCTGCTATGAAAAGGCATAAGTTTGTTACCATGACTTCTGAGCTTGATAATCTTGTTTATATCTTGCGTTTCGGAACTACCGCGGAACGCGAGATCCGTCTACCTGCACCTCTTTTGTTTGATTTTTCTCGCAGGAACGGATGGTCCTTTGATGTTATCCAGTTCGATGAGTTCATGGCCCAGCATCAGTTTCATAACCCCATGGAGGGGGTTGTGCCCGACGAGGAGGAGCACGGTGAGTTACCACCTTTTCAGGAGAAGACCGGCACCCAGTTTGGTGAAGGGTCTTCCTCCGCTTGGAGTACGGACCCTTCTTCGTGGGAGACTCCGAGGAGTTCGGTGTACGCGCCAGCATCCTTCTACGACCCTTGGACTCACCACTGTTCCCCCGGAGCAGGAGGCTCCTGGGGGCAATAGCTACTACCAACTTAGGCCAAAAGCCTAAGCTTGGGGGAGTACGTGCCCCTCTCACTTTCCCATTGTATTATCCTTTTTATTCGCTTTGATCTTTTCGAGGTTTTTTCCCGTTCTTCTTTATTATTTCTTTCTTTGCAAAAACAACAAAAAGATTTTCTCTTTCTTTTGCTTTCGTTCAACCTTTGAAATAATCCAAAAAGATTTCCTTTCTCTCTTTAGTTTGCTTTGTTTTCAGATTTCAGCTCGAGTCCGTGATGGCATTTAATTATATTTCCTACGTTCGATCGTGCAAGTGACGAGGCAGTAATGACGAAGATCGACTGAAGGGAAGCAACAAGGAAGACCGGTATGAACTCTTCTTGTTTCTACTTTTGTACATATGCCTGTACTTATGATCTAGAGACCAGCTTGTAGCGACATAGTGCTATGTTTACAATGCTCTTCCAGTGGTTCATGCTTTCCTTGTGGCTAGTCTCGAATAGCTAGAGTATATAATGTGTTATTGAAATGATTTACATGCATTGCACTGTTCATAGTTTGGTATACTAAGGTGGTATTTCCCTTTGGAGAATTTCTGGATTGACTTGGCACATGTTTACACATGTTTAAGACTAAAAAGTCTGCTCTGCCTTGATGATCTTTGAGTTTTAGAATAGTTATATCACTTCCATGCCCGATTCAATGTTGCTTTGTCGCTCTGCATGATTATGACCGTTATTGCTCTCTAGTTGGTCGCTTCCCAGTCTTTTGCTAACCCCCACCTGTACTAAGCGGACTGACTGCTTGTGCATCCAAAATCCTTAAAACCAGTTATGCCATATGAGTCCACCATACCTTCCTATACATGGTATTTACCTGCCATTCCTAACGAAGACTTTCGTGTACCATCTCGAAATTAATCAAAAACATTTCTCTTTTGTGCCTCTGTTTTAGCTCATGAGGAAGTAGTAGTTAATTCATTATCTTTTTAAGTTGGACAAGTTTCACCCCGGGATTGCATGTCTAGTATGCAAACCCCTAATACGAGAAGGAACTGGCATAGAGTGCGCCCGGCTCATAAAAGATAATACAACAAACAAACCCTCCTTCACGCTTTGTTCATGAGAAATCAGAAAACTTTGGCAGTGATAAACAAAGGAGATTAAGGGTATGTGATCGTCCCCGTGCGGGAGCCGTTCCTTGAAACTTGTCCAGCTGAAGAAGTAATTGGGTTATCTACTAGCATTCGTTGACGAAATATCCACCTCTCAAAAACATTTTTACCTCTGTTTTTAAAAAACCAAGAGCTATGGTACATGTTTAGTTTTTGTTTCCGACCACGGGTTTTCAACCTCGCCATCAAATTCCACGGTTCGAGAGTCTCCACCTTCTTTCTTCAAAGCACCAACTAGGAGAGCATAATTGTCATTTTGAGTGTAATGTGCATTGTCCCAAAGTATTACATTGTCTTCTGCATGCTTGTGATATTATTTATTCTGAAATTCTTAGTTCTAGTCTCCTTTAAAACTCTGGAGGAGTTTCTGCATTTATGTTTTGCTTCACACATGGAGGCTAGCGAGATACCACCCTAATATGCTCAAGCTATGTGCAATGTAATCTTGTCTTGATTTTTCAGTAGTATATTATTTACTTTTAGGTATTTGTGATTGGTCACTTGAAAGAAGGATTGCTCCGTGCATTGTCCTCATAGCATTGTTTCAATACTTGCCAGACTCTTTTCGTAGTAAATGCTTATATACATCTAATGAAGCAAAATAGTTTGTCAAAGTTTTCTTTGTCGCGTCCAGTTCGTTGAACTGAATTGCTTGAGGACAAGCAATATGCTAAGCTTGGGGGAGTTGATACGTCTCAAACGTATCTACTTTTCCAAACACTTTTGATATTGTTTTGACCTCATTCTTGCATGATTTGAACTAAACTAACCCGGACTGACGCTGTTTTCAGCAGAGCTGCCTGTATGGTTTTATTGTGTGCAGGAAAACGGATTTTTAGGTATCTCAGAAAATTCCACGAAAAATCACAGAAAATCCACGCACCCGAAGGAACCTGGTGCCAGAAGAGGGGCCAGAGGGGGGCCAGGGGGGCTCCAGCCGCCCTGGTGGAGCGGCCCACCCCCTGGCCGCGCCGGGAGGCCGCCTGGGTGGGCCCCACCTCTCCTGGTGCCCTACTTTGACCCGTATTTTAGCTCATGATGGAGAAATCCCAGATCAGAAGTTATTTTCCCAGTTTTTGTCGCGGAGCCGCCGCCACCCTATGTTCTTCTTCGGGAGGGCTAATCTGGAGGCTGATTTGGCCTCCGGAGAGGGGAGATCGTCGCCATCGTCATCATCATCACCACTCCATCCTCCCTCCATGACTTCTCCTTTCATGTGTGAGTAATTCCCTGCTGTAGGCAAAGGGGGTGGTAGGGATTGGAAGAGTTAGATCATGTAATAGTTTGTCAGATCGTTGGGGGCATGTTGCCTATCATCTACTATGGTGTTTATCATCTTTGCTTCAACTTGTTATTCTTAATGCTTGTCACTTAGGGCCCGAATGCCATGATTTCAGATCTGAACCATATGTGTTTGCATGAATATATTTGTGTTCTTGATCCTATCTATGAGTTGTTTGCACCTATTACGGTTCGGAACCGGCGATCCCAAAAGTGACAGCTTGGGACACCAAAGGGGATGGTCCGTAGTTTGAGGATTACATGTATCCATTGAGTTTATTGCTTTGTTCCGGTGCTCTTTGACAGGAGCACCTTAATCTCCATAAGTTCCTTTTGGCCCCGTTCATAGCGGGATGGTAGGACAAAAGATGTTGTGCAAGTTCTTATTGCAAGCACGTACAACTACCTATGGGATACATGCCTAATGTTTGATATTTGCCTCGATGATCATTACTTTTCCGTGTGCCTTGCCCCAAGTTAGATTCATGATATATCTCATCCATGCAGCGCCCAACCATCCATCTCCTGAGCCTACAGTGTTTTAAATACTGCTGGTTACTAGTTGCTACTTTTGCTATTTACTTTTGCTGTTTACTTTTACTATCACCACCAGCACTATCATATCACCGTTACCACTTATCTTTTGTTGCAAGTAAGTATATTTCAGGTGCGGTTGAATTGACAACTCAACTGTCAAAGCTTATAAATACTCTTTGGCTCCCTCTGTGTCGAATCAATAAATTGGGTTATTCTTACCCGCGAAGACTATCTCGATCCCTTACGGTTGAGGGTTATCAAGTACCGTTTTCTGGCGCCGTTGCCGGGGAGCATAGCAATATTTACAAGTCTACTTGAAGTATCCTACCTGCGGCACTTCATCCGCTATGGGTAAGAAAGGAGACCCTAAGGTTCCGATCTTACTATCACATGCCCCGGTTACTTCTGGCAAATGATGAAGTCATGGATTTCTTCAATACTTTGACACTAGCTAGGCAACCTCTCGACCCCTCGACCCTCGACTGCCCGGCGATCCACGACCCTAGACCCCCTCATGTCACATTTTGTCTAGTGTCAAAGGATTCAACAAAACCATGCATGTCTTCATCATTAGGCGAAAGTAACAGTCGCATGATGGTACGAAGCTTTCCAAAGTTATTTTGGAACGAAGTCCCAGATAGGATAATTCGTAACAAAAGACGGATTATCCTATCAGGAACTCCGTTCCAAAATAACTTTGCATAACTTCGTACCAACATGCCTCGGTTACTTCTGGCAAATGATGAAGTCATGGATTTCTTCAATACTTTGACACTAGCTAGGCAACCTCTCTACCCCTCCACCCTCGACTGCTCGGCGATCCACAACCCTAGACCCCCTCATGTCACATTTTGTCTAGTGTCAAAGGATTCAACAAAACCAATACTTCATCATTAGGCGAAAGTAACAGTCGCATGATGGTACGAAGCTCTCCAAAGTGGTTTTTGAACGGAGTCCCAGAAAGGATAATTCATAACAAAAGACGGATTATCCTATCAGGTACTTCGTTCCAGAACAACTTTGCATTACTTCGTACCAACATGCCCCGGTTACTTCTTGCAAATGATGAAGTCATGGATTTCTTCAATACTTTGACACTAGCTAGGCAACCTCTCTCGACCCCTCGATCCTCGACTGCTCGGCGATCCACAACCCTAGACCCCCTCATGTCACATTTTGTCTAGTGTCAAAGGATTCAACAAAACCAATACTTCATCATTAGGCGAAAGTAACAGTCGCATGATGGTACGAAGCTCTCCAAAGTGGTTTTGGAACGGAGTCCCGGAAAGGATAATTCGTAACAAAAGACGGATTATCCTATCAGGAACTTCGTTCCAGAACAACTTTGCATAACTTCGTACCAACATGGCCCGGTTACTTCTGGCAAATGATGAAGTCATGGATTTCTTCAATACTTTGACACTAGCTAGGCAACCTCTCGACCCCTCGACCCTCGGTCCCTCGACCCTCGGCCCCTCGACGACCCTCGGCCTCTCGACCCCTCGACCCTCGGCCTCTCGAGCCCTCGACCCTCGGCCTCTCGACCCCTCGATGACCCTCGGCCCCTCGGCGATCTCTCGACCCTTGACGACCCTCGGTCCCTCAACGACCCTCGACCCCCCCCCCCTAATGTCAAAGTTATCGGGGAGGGTGTATATCGACAACGACATATCCGATAAAAAAAGAGGAAGAAGAAGAAAAAAGGAACTTATTTTCTCTTCTTCTCCTCTATTCCTTTCTTCTTCTCCTATTTTTTTTCTTCTTCTTATTTATTTCTCCTCTTCTTCCTCTCCTCTTCTTTTTTCTTTCCTCTTTCTTATTTTCTTCTTTCCTATCCTTCTTTTTCTAAATTTGTAACTTTTGCATATATAAAACTTTCTATATATATTTAGCATATATAAACAAAAAACTATATAGCCACATACACATATACATCACATACACATCACATACAGCAACTATACATCACAATTGTAACTATCTATATATAAACAAAAAACATTCTATGAAAAAAAAAACATTTCTAACATATATATTTAGCAAATTCCTAAGAAAAATAAAAAAATATATATATACACATACAAAATATATATACAGCAACTATATACACATAAACACATATACACATATACACATATATATATACAGCAACTATATACACATATACACATATATATACACAT
>LR738715.1:881171983-881187618 GCA_902687465.1 Secale cereale | reverse complement strand
CACCAACCGGGATTAAAGGCCTTGCGTTGGCCGCTGCGGTGGGAGTTTAGTCCCACCTCGCTAGTTGAGAGAGGTCAGCACCTGTTTATAAGCTGCGCTGCCTCTCTCCTATCGAACTCCTCTGAAATGCAGGCTTACGGGCCTAATTGGACACTGCAATGCATGTGGGCCTACTGGGCCTCCTGCGGGCCTAAATCCTGACCCATGGTTGGGTTTCTAGTCGTATTCAGGCCGTGCTGGCCCTGTAGGTGGCATTTTTTTCTTCTGTTTTTCTATTTTTTTTCATTTCTACATAGAACTAAATACTTATAGATTTTTAGTGATTTCTTTTTTCTTTTAGGTCACAAAAAATAGAATTTTTCTTTATTTTCTTTGTTGCTTTATTTATTTTATTTTGTTTCTACTTACAACAAAATACTTATTGTTGCTATTTTTATTTTTTTTCCAAGTTTTTTGTTTTGTTTTCTGCATTATTTATTTTCTTTTGTTTTTTGCTTTATTTTTTAGTTCTTTCTGGTAAAACCAATTACAAACTTTCTGTTAGTGCCAGTAGTATTCAAATTTGAATAGTTTAAATTTGAAATTATTTGTTTTCTTTGTTGCTTTATTTATTTTATTTTGTTTCTACTTACAATGAAATACTTATTGTTCCTATTTTTTATTTTTTTGCAAGTTTTTTTTTGTTTTCTGCATTATTTATTTTGTTTTGTTTTTTGCTTTATTTTTTAATTCTTTCTAGTAAAACCAATTACAAACTTTCTGTTAGTGCAAGTAGTATTGAAATTTGAATAGTACAAACGGACAATGGTATCATACTCGTCTGTTACAAAGTTGGCATGGTATCATCATAATAGTTGAGGAAAAAAGTCTTCACTTTTTCTTCGCTTGTGTCATTTGCTTATTGCGCCGTAACCATGGATAATCTTCATAGTTTATCAGGATGCTTGGGTCAGCCTTGACTTTGAAGGGAGGAATTTCATGAAACTTTTCATAATGTTCGGATATGTCTGTCTTGCCCTCCACTCCCAGGATGTCCCTTTTTCCTGAAAGAACTATGTGGCGCTTTGGCTCATCGTATGATGTATTCGCTTCCGTATCTTTTCTTTTTCTCGGTCTGGTAGACATGTCCTTCACATAGATAACCTGTGCCACATCATTGGCTAGGACGAACGGTTCGTCAGTGTATCCAAGATTTTTCAGATCCACTGTTGTCATTCCGTACTGTGGGCCTACCTGTACCCCGCCTCCTGACAGATTGACCCATTTGCACTTAAACAAAGGGACCTTAAAAGCATGTCCGTAGTCAAGTTCCCATATGTCCACTATGTAACCATAATATGTGTCCTTTCCCCTCTCGGTTGTTGCATCAAAGCGGACACCGCTGTTTTGGTTGGTGCTTTTTTGATCTTGGACAATCGTGTAAAATGTATTCCCATTTATCTCGTATCCTTTGTAAATCAATACAGTCGAAGATGGTCCCCTGGACAACAAGTACAACTCATCACAAACAGTGTTGTCACCTCTGAGACGTGTTTCCAACCAACTGCTGAAAGTCCTGATGTGTTCACATGTAATCCAGTCGTCGCACTGCTCCGGGTGTTTGGAGCGCAGACTGTTCTTGTGTTCATCGACATACGGGGTCACTAATGTAGAGTTCTGTAGAATTGTGTAGTGTGCTTGAGACCAAGAATATCCATCCCTGCATATTATTGAGTCCCTTCCAAGCGTGCCTTTTCCAGTCAGTCTCCCCTCGTACCGCGATTTAGGGAGACCTATCTTATTAAGGCCAGGAATGAAGTCAACACAAAACCCGATGACATCCTCTGTTTGATGGCCCATGGAGATGCTTCCTTCTGGCCTGGCGCGGTTACGGATATATTTCTTTAGGACTCCCATGAACCTCTCAAAGGGGAACATATTGTGTAGAAATACGGGCCCCAGAATGACAATCTCGTCGACAAGATGAACTAGGACGTGTGTCATGATATTGAAGAAGGATGGTGGGAACACAAGCTCGAAACTGACAAGACATTGCGCCACATCACTCCTTAGCCTTGGTACGATTTCTGGATTGATCACCTTCCGAGAGATTGCATTGAGGAATGCACATAGCATCACAATGGCTAATCGGACGTTTTCCGGTAGAAGCCCCCTCAATGCAACTGGAATTAGTTGCGTCATAATCACATGGCGGTAATGAAACTTTAGGTTCTGGAACTTTTTCTCTGCCATATTTATTATTCCCTTTATATTCGACGAGAAGCCAGTCGGGACCTTCATACTGAGCAGGCATTCAAAGAAGATTTCTTTCTCTTCTTTCGTAAGAGCATAGCTGGCAGGACCTTCATACTGCTTCGGAGGGATGCTGTCTTTTTCGTGCAAACATTGCAGGTCCTCCCGTGCCTCAGCTGTATCTTTTGTCTTTCCATACACGCCCAAGAAGCCTAGCAGGTTCACGCAAGGGTTCTTCGTCACGTGCATCACGTCGATTGAAGAGCGTACCTCTAGGTCTTTCCAGTAGGGTAGGTCCCAAAATATAGATTTCTTCTTCCACATGGGTGTGTGTCCCTCAGCGTCATTCGGAACAGCTAGTGCGCCGGGGCCCTTTCCAAAGATTACGTGTAAATCATTGACCATAGCAAGTATGTGATCACCAGTACGCATGGCGGGCTTCTTCCGGTGATCATTGACCATAGCAAGTATGTGATCACCGGTATTGAAATGCTTGCCTTTCTTTCGACGTTGATGGTTGGTCCGAAGAAATCGACGATGGCCCAGGTACACATTCTTCCTGCACTTGTCCAGGTATATACTTTCAGTGTCATCTAAACAGTGCGTGCATGAGTGGTATCCTTTGTTTGTCTGTCCTGAAAGGTTACTGAGAGCGGGCCAATCGTTGATGGTCACAAACAGCAACGCCTTTAGGTCAAATTCCTTCTGTCTGTGCTCATCCCACGCACGTACACCGTTTCCATTCCACAGCTGTAAAAATTTCTTCAACTAATGTCCTTAGGTATACATCAATGTCATTGCCGGGTTGCTTAGGGCCTTGGATGAGAACTGGCATCATAATGAACTTCCGCTTCATGCACATCCAAGGAGGAAGGTTATACATACATAGAGTCACGGGCCAGGTGCTGTGATTGCTACTCTGCTCCCCGAAAGGATTAATGCCATCCGCGCTTAAAGCAAAACATACGTTCCTTGGGTCCTTTGCAAACTCCTTCCAGTTCTTTCTCTTGATTTTTCTCCACTGCGACCCGTCAGCGGGTGCTCTCAACTTCCCGTCTTTCTTACGGTCCTCACTGTGCCATGGCATCAACTTGGCATGCTCTCTGTTTCTAAACAAACGTTTCAACCGTGGTATTATAGGAGCATACCACATCACCTTCGCAGGAACCCTCTTCCTGGCGGGCTCGCCATCAACATCACCAGGGTCATCTCGTCTCATCTTATACCGCAATGCACCGCATACCGGGCATGCGTTCAGATCCTTGTATGCACCGCGTTAGAGGATGCAGTCATTAGGGCATGCATGTATCTTCTGCACCTCCAATCCTAGAGGGCATACAACCTTCTTTGATGCGTATGTACTGTCGGGCAATTCATTATCCTTCGGAAGCTTCTTCTTCAATATTTTCAGTAGCTTCTCAAATCCTTTGTCAGCCACAGCATTCTCTACCTTCCACTGTAGCAATTCCAGTACGGTACCGAGCTTTGTGTTGCCATCTTTGCAATTGGGGTACAACCCTTTTTTGTGATCCTCTAACATGCGATCGAACTTCAGCTTCTCCTTTTGACTTTCGCATTGTGTCCTTGCATCGACAATGACCCGGCGGAGATCATCATTTGGTTCCTCTTGATCTTCAGCAGCTTCACCCGTTGCAGCATCATTGGGCACATCGTCTTGTTCCTCTTGATCTTCACCAGCTCCCCCCATTGCAGCATCACCGTATTCAGGGGGCACATAGTTGTCATCATACTATTCTTCTTTGTCGTCTTCCATCATAACCCCTATTTATTCGTGCCTCGTCCAAACATTATAGTGTGGCATGAAACCCTTGTAAAGCAGGTGGGAGTGAAGGATTTTCCGGTTAGAGTAAGACATCGTATTCCCACATTTAGTGCATGGACAACACATAAAACCATTCTGCTTGTTTGCCTCAGCCGCATTTAGAAACTCATGCACGCCCTTAATGTACTCGGAGGTGTGTCTGTCACCGTACATCCATTGCCGGTTCATCTGCGTGCATTATATATAATTAAGTGTGTCAAAAACCATTACAGAACATCATAAATAGATAATTAAGTGACCAAATTAATAAAAGTTCATCATCACATTAAAACCAAAGTACATACATATATAGTTCTCATCTAACAACATATAGCTCTCCATACACATCGAAACTATGTAAAACATTTCAATGCGAAAACAAATGCGACCATAATCGCAACCAAGGTAACAATTGATCCAACGGCATAATGATACCAAGCCTCGGTATGAATGGCATATTTTCTAATCTTTCTAATCTTCAACCGCATTGCATCCATCTTGATCTTGTGATCATTGACGACATCCGCAACATGCAACTCCAATATCATCTTCTCGTCCTCAATTTTTTTTATTTTTTCCTTCAAGAATTTGTTTTCTTCTTCAACTAAATTTAACCTCTCGACAATAGGGTCCATCTTGATCTTGTGATCATCGATGACTTCCGCAACATGCAACTCCAATTCCATATTCTCCCCCTCCATTTTTTCCAATTTTTTCTTTAAGGAAATGTTTTCCTCTTCAACTAAATTTAACCTCTCCACAAGAGGGTCGGTTGGAATTTCCGGTTCAACTACCTCCTAGACATAATAAAACATCTATGCATGTCAGGTTGGTCGGCATAACTATCATAAACACTAAAACAAATAGTTATAAATTAAAGATAATATACCACATCCGAATCGTAGACAGGACGAGGGCCCACGTGGGCGGATATCAAAACCATCGCACTATATAATAACAAGCAATAATAAACGTAAGAAAATTAAACAAATATCTATCTAAAGCAATAATAACAAGCAATAATAAAAGTAAGAAAATCATGGACATAACAAGAGGCTCACCACGATGGTGCCGGTGACGAGATCGGCGGGGGCGATCGACAGCGGCGAAGACGGGGACGGGACATGACGGACCGCTAAACCTAGACAAATCTCGGAGAAAATAGAGCTTCGAGAGGAGAAAAGCTTAACTAGTGTGGCTCGGGCATTCCATCGAACACGTGATACGTCCAAAACGTATCTATAATTTCTGCTTGCTCAATGCCTCTTTTGTGTGATATTGCTATGATATTTATGCACTTCCATACATTTTTGATCATATTTGGACTAACCTATTAACTCAGTGCACCACAGTGCCAGTTCCTGTTTTCTGCTGTTTTTCTATTTCAGGTTTCCCCCATATTAAAAGTGCCCTAAAAATTCCGGGAAAAATACAGGAAAAATCAGCGTATCGGGAGCTTCCAGAAAAACCAAAGCAGGGCCAGAGGGGAGCCCGGGGTGGCCCAGGCGGCCACCCGGCGCGGCCCCACCCCTGGCCGCACCAGGGGGGCGCCTGGGGCCCCACCTCCGCCTCTGGTGACCCCCTTTTGCATATATATTGCTCGCGTCCCGAAACCCTCGAGGACAGAACCCTTTTTCGCGATCTCATCTCTGTTCCGCCGCCGCCGCGCTTCCAAGATCGGGAGCACTAGGAGAACTCTTCCCGGCACCCTGCCGGAGGGGAGAACCACCACCGGGAGCTTCTCCACCACCATGGACGCTTCCCGGATGAGTTTTGAGTAGTCCCCCTTGGACTATGGGTCCATGACCAGTAGCTATGTGATGTTCTCCTCCCCTCTTTGTTCTTCATGGATTAGACCTCGTGAGCTGCCCTACATGATCGAGGCACATATGTAATCTTTATGCTGTTGCTCTGCTGAGTTTGCTGGGATTCGATGGATTATGAGATTATGTTCAGATTGTGTGTGAGTAATATATTTGATTCACCTCTTTTATGTTTATGTTCTTGAGTAATTCTTGCATGTTCTCCGTTGCTGTTTATTGCTTTGGCCGAGTAGTAGGTAGTAACTCCAAGAGGGAACGTTATGCTTGATTGTGGGTTCATGCCCCTCGATGACTAGTTTGAGTGACAGAAACATGAGTCTAGGGGATGTGCTGTTGCCACAAGGGGGAAAACAACGGTGCTTGTACTTGCGGGTGCAAGGATTGTTTACTTTACGCAAAGTTCTTTTAATGCAGTTGTCTGTTGCTTTGAGTTTACACTTTGGGTGGGACTCGCAACTTAATACCAGCGAGATGTTCTGGATAGATATCTCAAGGTGGATGATTAGTAGTAGATGCAGATGGATTTCGGTCTACTTGCCTTCGCGTACCGCCCATGCTTTTGAGCCTCTACCTTTCTTTACAGCATAGTTAACATTGGTTTGCGCACATAATCATGTCAATTGCCCAGCTGTAATTTGTTTACCTCGCTTAGCTGTTTTATCGTCTTTTGGGAGAGCGACATCACTAGTGAACATCATGGGACCCCGGTCCATATTACCATCACTGATCACACCCGCTATTTACTTCATGTTCTTATTTCCTTGTTGCAGTCATACCTATCACTATTATCTCTTGCGTTTGATCCTTTGTAAACGACAAGGCCGGAGGGATTGACAACCTCTCTGTACTCGTTGGGAGCAAAGTTATTTGTATCTGTGTGCAGGTCCTGTCAAGCAAAAGTTTCTGGCGCCATTGACACCTTCTTGTCGACCCTCGGAGTCTAACGGGATTCGATCCTTGGTATCTTTGCCAAGGGAAATTTGCTGCTACGCTACATCTCAAACCTTCCACTTGGGGTAACCAACGAGGGGCGAGAAGCCATCAAGCAAGTTTCTGGCGCCGTTGCCGGGGACTCCACTCTTCAAGATAGGGGAGTTGCACGCTATCTTTTATCTTTGCTTTTTAGTCTTGTTAGTTTGCCTTTCAATTTTTGCTTTAGTGTCCCTTACCAAAAATCACAAAAATAGTTATCTTGATTGCTGCTGCTATGGGTTCCACCGAGAACACCAAGTTGTGTGACTTCACTAGTCATAACAACAATGACTTTATCTGCACGCCTATTACTACACCTGCCACTTCAGCACCCTCTTATGAGATTAAACCTGCTTTACTGAACCTAGTTATGAAAGATCAATTCTTCGGTGCTGGAGATGATGCTGCTTTGCACTTAAATAATTTTGTTGAACTCTGTGATATGCAAAAGTACCAAGAAATAGATGGTGATATTGTTAAGCTTAAGCTTTTTCCTTTCTCCTTGAGAGGAGGAGCAAAAATCTGGTTTCAATCCTTGCCTAGGAATAGCATAGATTCTTGGGACAAGTGCAAGGATGCCTTTATTGGGAAGTACTATCTGCTTGATGGCTTCTCGCCCCTCGTTGGTTACCCCAAGTGGAAGGTTTGAGATGCAGTGTAGCGGTAGTTTTCCCTAGGCAAGATACCAAGGATCGAATTCCCCTGAGACTCCAAGGTTCAACAAGAAGGTGTCAACTGCTAACGGTGCCAGATATTTAGCAATCAACTGGACCTGCACACAGATACAAATAACTTTGCTCCCAACGAGTACAGAGAGGTTGTCAATCCCTCCGGCCTTGTCGTTTACAAAGGATCAAATGCAAGAGGTAATAGTGATAGGTATAACTGCAACTAGTAAGTAAAGACAGAAAGTAAATAACGGATGTGATCAGTGATGGTAATATGGACCGGGGTCCCATGATGTTCACTAGTGATGTCTCTCTCCCAAAAGACGATAAAACAGCTATGTGAGGTGAACGAATTACAGCTGGGCAATTGACAGGATTATGTGCGCAAACCAATGGTAACTATGTTGCAAGAAAGGTAGAGGTTCAAAGCATGGGCAGTACGCCAAGGTGATGGGCCTCTAACCCCTCGTTGGTTACCCCAAGTGGAAGGTGTAAGATGCAGTGTTGTGGAAGTTTTTCCCTTAGCAAAGATGCCAAGGATCGAATCCCCAGAGACTTCAACAAGTAGGTGTCAACTGCTAACGGCGCGGATTAGCAATCAACGTGGACCTGCACACAGATACAAATAACTTTGCTCCCAACGAGTACAGAGAGGTTGTCAATCCCTCCGGCCTTGTAGTTCACAAAGGATTAAACGCAGATGATAGTAGTGATAGATAGTGTTTGCAATAGTAAATAATAGCGAAAAGTAAATAGCGGATGTGATCAATGATGGTAATATGGACCGGAGTCTCATGATGTTCACTAGTGATGTCTCTCTCCCAAAAGACGATAAAACAGCTATGTGAGGTGAACGAATTACAGCTGGGCAATTGACAGGACCACGAACGCAAACCAATGCTGACTACATTGCAAGAAAGGTCGAGGTTCAAAGCATGGGCGGTACGCCAAAGTAAGTAGACCGAAATCCATCAATATCTACTACTAATCATCCACCTTGAGATGTCTATCCAGAACATCTCGCTGGTATTAAGTTGCGAGTCCCACCCATAGTGTAAACTCAAAGCAACAGAAAACTGCATTAAAAGAACTTTGCGTAAAGTAAACAATCCTTGCACCCGCGGGCACAAGCACCGTTGTTTTCCCCCTTGTGGCAACAACGCATCCCCTAGACTCATGTTTCTGTCACTCAAGATAGTCATCGAGGGGCATGAACCCACAATCGAGCATAACGTTCCCTCTTGGAGTCACTACGTATTACTTGGCCAAAGCAATAAATAACAACGGAGAACATGCAAGAATTACTTATGAACAAAAATATAAAAGAGGTGAATCAAATATATTACTCAAGATCAATCTGAACATAATCTCATAATCCATCGGATCCCAGCAAACTCAACATAGCAACAGCATAAGGATTACATATGTGCCTCGATCATGTAGGGCAGCTCACGAGGACTAATTAGTGAAGCACAAGAATGGGAGGAGAACATCACATAGCTACTGGTCATGGACTCATGGTCCAAGGGAGACTACTCACGGCTCATCCGGGAGGCGTCCATGGTGGTGGAGAAGCTCCCGGTGGTGATCCTCCCCTCCGACAGGGTGCCGGGAAGAGTTCTCCTGGTGCTCCCGATCTTGCAAGCGGCGGCGGCGGCGGAACAGAGATGGGATCGTGAAAAGAGTTTCTGTTCTGAGGGTTTCGGAGGATGCTTTAAATATATGCCAAAGGGGGGCATCGGGGAATCTTCGGGGGGCCCAGGCGCCCCCCGGCGCGGCCCAGGGGGGGGGGCGCCGCCAGGGCGCCTGGAGCCCTGGTGCCCCCCCCGGCTGTCCTTCGGACGCACGGTAGTTTCCGGAACGCTGATTTTTTATATAATTTTTTTGGATTTTTCCTGGCAGTTCTCGTAACGTGAAAACCTGAAATACAAAAACAGCCGAAAACAGAAACTGGCACTGGGGTGCACTGGATTAGTAAGTTAGTCCAAATATGATCAAAAGTGTATGGAAGTGTATGAATATCATAGCAATATCACCCAAAAGTGGCATGGAGAAAGTAGAAATTATAGATACATTTTGGACATATCAACATCCCCAAGCTTAATTCCTGCTCGTCCTCGAGTAGGTAAATGATAACAAGAATAATTTATGTGGTGACATGCTATTAACCATATAGGACTTTTTCATAGTCATATGACAAAAGCTTACTGAGACAATGATTCTATAGTAATTAGGTTGCCTCATGAGAAAATCAGAAATGACTGAAAGTTTTACAACATGAAACTGAAACATCAAGAAGATTTGCAATGAACATGATGTGCAAATATGATAAAGTGATATCTAGCTTGCCCCCTTTAGTGAAGCAAAACATAAATGCAGGGGCACCTTCAAGGTTTAAGTGATGACTAGATACAATGATTTCAAAATAAACGATATCACAATGCTCTCAGTAGTTGGTGCTTGAAGAAAGTAGGTGGAGACTCAACATAAAATTGAAAGAATGGTTAAGTGCTAGAGCTTTTTATCTTGAAAACATAGAAGCAATTTTGTCAACGGTAGTAGTACTTCATATGTGTCATGCATAAGACATCCTATAAGTTGCAAGCCTCATGCATCGAATACCAATAGTGCTCGCACCTTGTCCTAATTAGCTCGGATTTCCATGGGTTATCATTGCATTACATATGTTTCAACCAAGTGTCACAAAGGGGTACCTCTAAGACACCTGTACAAAGGTCCAAGGAGATAAATCACATTTGGTTTCTCGTTTTTGATAGATCTCAACTTGAGGACATCCATACCGGGACAACATAGAAAATAGATGATGGACTCCTCTTTAATGCATAAGCATGTTCTCATAAGAGATTGAGGTTTAATGTCCAAGCTAAAACTTCCACCATGATACATGGCTTTGGTTGGCGGCCCAATGTTCTTCTCTAACAATATGCATATTCATACAACCCACGGAAAATCACCCTTACTTCAGACAAGACGAACATGCATAGCAACTCACATGATATTCAACAAAAGTGTGACGGTTGATGGCGTCCCCAGAAACATGGTTACCGCTCAGCAAGCAACTTATAAGAAATAAGATACATAAGCAACATATTCTTTACCACAATAGTTTTTAAGCTACTTTCCCATGAGCTATGTATTGCAAAGTTAGTTCGCTTAGTACAGGTGGAGGTTAGCAAAAGACTGGGAGCGACCAACTAAGAGAGCAATGACGGTCATAATAATGCAGAGCGACAAAGCAATATTGAATCAGGCATGGTAGTTATATCGCTACTCAGAAATAAAAGATCATCAAGGCTTGACAGACTTTCTTTACAGTCTTAAATATGCGTGAGCATACGCCAAGTCAATCAAAATAAATTCTCGAAGGAAGATATTACTACACCATACCACATCATAGGCAAACAAATCAAGTTGGTACTCCAATAACACATTGGGAACCCCCCAGCTATTTGAGATTAACCATAAGAAAACCTGAACTACTAAGCGCCATCATGCAAGTAGCATCTTTATCATAGACACATTAACCAATGCAACGGAAGCAAACTCTCTTAATAAGGTGAGCATGACAATTAAAGAGAGTTCAAGAAACCAACTAAACAAAAGCTCTTTGAAAAGATAAGCATGAATACTAAGAGCATAGCATGATAGTAGCTATTAAAAGACAAAGAACACACACAACATAGATAGACATGAAAATTCTATGTTATGTTCTAGGTAGAAGTGGAGCGTGTTTCTCTCCCACATAAGGAAAGATGAGTTCCGACTCGTTATAAAAAACTAAAAATAAAACTAAAAGCAAGACGCTCCAAGCATAGCACATAACACATGAAGTGATAAAAATATAGTGGAACGAAAGACGAACTGATAATGTTGATGGAGAAGGGGATGCACGGGGGCATCCCCAAGCTTAGACGCTTGTGTCTCCTTGAATATTTCTTGGGGGTGCACGGGGGCATCTCCAAGCTTGAGCGCTTGACACTCCTGAATCTTTTTATCATCTTCCCTCGCACACTTGAAAACTCCCTTCATACATAACTCATCATAATCTGATTAGCGAGGTTAGTACCCTTAATAAAATAATTGTACCTTGCTGGAAATAAAGATATTCTTGAAGTTCTACTGTTTCTCAAGATTGCCAAAAGGTTTTTGCAAAGAAAAAGCAAGCTCTTGATTTGCAAAATGAAGGAAAGGTAAAACAGGACAGAATCTGTGAAAAACAGAACAGCGGGTAGTAATTGATCTGTTCGGGATACTTCTGCAACTCAAATCAAAAAACTCAGAACAGATGCACGAAAGACAATTATATAGAGAACGCTTTCGAAAAAATTAAGACCAAAAAGATGATCTGGTGATTTTATACGAATTATTCTATCCAAGGACAGAATCTGTTTCCTGGACAGCACCTCACAACTTTTGAACTTTCTAGCAATCAGAGGCTATACTTGGCACAAATATGAAAAGCAAAGATACAATGATGATGCTACAGCAGTAAACAACATCAAGACACAACAAAAGCAAAAAAATTATTTATGTGGGCTGCCTCCCAAAAGCTCTTTCTTTTATGCCTTTAAGCTAGGCATAATGCATAGAGAAGTCAAGTTTTATCAAGAGTAAAAGAATAGCTAGCCCGTACGACGGACTCAAAAAGTAACTTGATCTTCTTTCGAGGGAAGTGTTCCATCCCTTTCTTGAGAGGAAACTGAAATTTTATATTACCCTCTTTCATGTCAATGATAGCACCAACGGTGTGCAAAAAGGGACGTCCCAAAATAATTGGACATGAAGGATCACATTCAATATCCATAATAGTAAAATCAACAGGAACATAATTATCATTGACAACAATAAGAACATCGTTGATCCTCCCCAAAGGTTTCTTTATGGAAGAATCAACGAGACGAACACCAAAAGAACAAGAATCAAAAGGTTTCAATTTAAGCATTTCATATATTCTTTTGGGCATAACAGAGGTACTAGCACCAACATCACATAATGCATAACAAGAGAAGTCATTCAAATTAATTTTTATCATAGGATCCCAACCATCTTCTAGCTTTCTAGGTATGGAGGCTTCTTCTCTAAGTTTCTCCTCCCTAGCTTTGATGAGAGCATTAGTGATATGCTCTGTGAAGGCAAGGTTAAGCATGCTAGTGCGGGGATCTCTAGACATCTTGTGAAGGAAATCAATAACTTCGGTAAGAGTGAAATTATCAAAATCAAGGTCACGAGCATCAAGTAAAGTGGTAGTGGTGTCCTTTAGGTTCACTTGTTTGGTAGTTTCTATAGTCATAGCATCAGCATTAATAGGTCCAATGGGACCAGGAGTACATTGGGTGCTAAGAGTTTGAACATCCTCAACAACTTGGATAGTAGCAACAGTGTGGTGGGTAGGAAGGCTCTTAATTCTATCCTCTTCCTCCCTTTCTCTAGCCCATCTTTCTTTAAGTTTAGCCATCATCCTAATGTTTTCATTAATTTGCACTTGAGTAGCATTAATAGGAGTGACCTTCCTCTCCTCAAGAGGATAAGTTTTAATTTTTAGCAATTCTATCTCATTGGCTAAGTGGTCTACCTTCAAAGAGAGATCATCTAGTTTATGAAGTTTTTCTTCTACACTCTTATTAAAGGCTTTTTGGGTAGTGATGAAATCTTTAAGCATATTCTCTAGTTCAGTAGTGGAGTTCTTGGTGCTAGGATAAGCATTGTTGTTCCCATAAGAATTAGAGGGGAACGGTCTAGGATTGCTACCAAAATTACTCCTATAAGCATTGTTGTTAAAATTGTTTCTAGAGATAAAGTTCACATCTACTTGTTCTTGAGCAATAAAAGAATTTAAAGGAACATCACGAGGATCAACAGTAGATTGCTTCGAAAGTAGAGACATGATCAAGTCAACTTTTTCATTAAGGGAGGAAATCTCCTCGACAGAGTGTACCTTCCTACCTGTTGGAGCGCGTTCGGTGTGCCATTGGGAATAGTTGGTCATCATCTCATCGAGAAGCTTTGTGGCAGCACCAAGTGTAGTTGACATAAAAGTTCCTCCCGCGGCCGAATATAACAAGTTCCGCGAGGTAAAGTTCAAGCCTGCATAAAAGGTTTGGATAACCATCCAAGTAGTCAAACCGTGAGTAGGGCAGTTCTTGATAAGAGATTTCATACGTTCCCAAGCTTGGGCAACGTGTTCATTATCCAATTGTTTAAAATTCATTATGTTACTTCTAAGTTGGATAATTTTAGCAGGTGGATAGTATTTTCCGATAAAAGCATCTTTGCACTTGTCCCAAGAATCTATGCTATTTCTAGGCAAAGACTGAAACCAAATTTTGGCTCCTCCTCTCAAGGAGAAAGGAAAAAGCTTAAGCTTAACAATATTACCATCTATTTCTAGGTACTTTTGCATATCACAAAGTTCAACAAAGTTGTTTAAGTGCAAAGCAGCATCATCTCCAGCACCGGAGAATTGTTCTCTCATAACTAAGTTCAGTAAAGCAGGTTTAATTTCATATGAAGGTGCTGAAGTGGCAGGTGTAGTGATAGGTGTGCTGATAAAGTCATCGTTGTTGTGACTAGTGAAGTCACACAACTTGGTGTTCTCGGTGGAACCCATAGTAGCAAGCAAGCAAGATAACTATTTTTGTGATTTTTGATAAAAAGGGTACTATAGCAAAAACTGAAAGGTAAACTAACAAGACTAAAAAGCAAAGGTAAAAGATAGCGTGCAACTCCGCTATCCTGAAGAGTGGAGTCCCCGGCAACGGCGCCAGAAAATACTCCTTGATGGGCCTCTAACCCCTCGTTGGTTACCCCAAGTGGAAGGTGTAAGATGCAGTGTTGTGGAAGTTTTTCCCGTAGCAAAGATGCCAAGGATCGAATCCCCAGAGACTCCTAGGTTCAACAAGTAGGTGTCAACTGCTAACAGCGCGGATTAGCAATCAACGTGGACCTGCACACAGAAACAAATAACTTTGCTCCCAACGAGTACAGAGAGGTTGTCAATCCCTCCGGCCTTGTAGTTCACAAAGGATTAAACGCAGATGATAGTAGTGATAGATAGTGTTTGCAATAGTAAATAATAGCGAAAAGAAATAGCGGATGTGATCAATGATGGTAATATGGACCGGAGTCTCATGATGTTCACTAGTGATGTCTCTCTCCCAAAAGACGATAAAACAGCTATGTGAGGTGAACGAATTACAGCTGGGCAATTGACAGGACCACGAACGCAAACCAATGCTGACTACATTGCAAGAAAGGTTGAGGTTCAAAGCATGGGTGGTACGCCAAAGTAAGTAGACCGAAATCCATCAATATCTACTACTAATCATCCACCTTGAGATATCTATCCAGAACATCTCGCTGGTATTAAGTTGCGAGTCCCACCCATAGTATAAACTCAAAGCAACAGACAACTGCATTAAAAGAACTTTGCGTAAAGTAAACAATTCTTGCACCCGCGGGCACAAGCACCGTTGTTTTCCCCCTTGTGGCAACAGCACATCCCCTAGACTCATGTTTCTGTCACTCAAGCTAGTCACCGAGGGGCATGAACCCACAATCGAGCATAACGTTCCCTCTTGGAGTCACTACGTATTACTTGGCCAAAGCAATAAATAACAACGGAGAACATGCAAGAATTACTTATGAACATAAATATAAAAGAGGTAGATCAAATATATTACTCAAGATCAATCTGAACATAATCTCATAATCCATCGGATCCCAGCAAACTCAACATAGCAACAGCATAAGGATTACATATGTGCCTCGATCATGTAGGGCAGCTCACGAGGACTAATTAGTGAAGCACAAGAACGGGAGGAGAACATCACATAGCTACTGGTCATGGACTCATGGTCCAAGGGAGACTACTCACGGCTCATCCGGGAGGCGTCCATGGTGGTGGAGAAGCTCCCGGTGGTGATCCTCCCCTCCGGCAGGGTGCCGGGAAGAGTTCTCCTGGTGCTCCCGATCTTGGAAGCGGCGGCGGCGGCGGAACAGAGATGGGATCGTGAAAAGAGTTTCTGTTCTGATTGCTTCGGAGGACGCTTTAAATATATGCCAAAGGGGGGCATCGGGGAAGCTTCGAGAGGCCCAGGC